>VZRN01001644.1:517436-553029 GCA_013397935.1 Dasyornis broadbenti
TTTTATTTCTCACCTGCTCATTCCTTTCTCTGCTACCCTACCTCTGGTGGGGGAAGCTTATCAGTCCTTCAGCAAGGCTAATTGATTCATTAGTATTGCTGCTGACAGCTGGAGTGATGCAGGTTAATAAACAAAGAAAAGCAGCACTTGGGAAGGGTGGGAGAGAGTGTCTATTAACTTAGATGATTCCACTCAACCATTTTTACTATAGTCACCCAGAGAGCTCAATTGCCACATCTGAGTACCAACACAGGTGGGGAAGACTGCTTTTAAACTGGCTTTTCAACTTGAAAAATAGTAATGTGGAATCTCAGCCTGGTTTCTTGGGTGTGTGGAGCAATATACATTCAGGAATCACATTACACCTGTCTGAAATGCAACCAAATCTGTTGCATAACTACTGCTTTTGGGAACATAAGATAACAAATTCTGATAGAACCTGTATGGAGATGTTGAGACTTGTGCAAGGGCTGATTCCTCACTTTCTGTTGTCAGGAGCATCGAGGCATGGCAGGTTTTATAGTCTCCTTAGACAGCCGGTTCTGATACTCCCCATCTGAAAACAGGTGCCAGAAAAAAAAGAAAAAAATAAGAAAGGAGCAAAAAGGATAACTAAAGGAGTATAAAGCCTCCCATGGAGGTGAGAACAAAATGAACTAGGTGACAACAATGTGGAAAGGGAAAAATTCTAGAGGGGTAGGAGAAGTGCCCAAGAAATTGTGAGTGTCATTGAGATAGTACATAAGGATGGTTTACTCACTATTTCATCCCAGTAAACAAATAGTGGCTCACCAAAATGAGTAAGATGTAAGCTGAATACAAACAAAAAGAACTATATTTTCTCACTGTGCGTGACCAAGCTAGGGAACTTGCTGCTACAGGATGTTATTGGTGCTCAAAGCTCACTTAGGTTCAAGGGGAGAATGAACAAGAAAGATAAATCCAGAAATGGAAACACCTAGAAAGCAAACTTGGCACAGGAGGCCTCTGAGGAGTGGAGGAGGTGGCTGGTGGAGTCTGTTTGGGGAAATATCAGTGCATGCCTCCACCTTCCTCAGTACTGCCCCAGGCACCCACCTTGTCACTGCCAGAGGTGGGATAACAGGCTGCATGGGTTTGGACCTGGTTCAGCACATCTGTTCTGATGTTCTCCATCACTATAAAACTGTCTAAATCTGGAACTGCCCTTGTGTTTCTACACGTTATTATGTTCCTACACGGACATGGCAGCATCTCCATTGTATCTACAAAAGAGTAGTGTGGATCTGCATCCACATCCCAAGTTACGGTGCAGAGAGGGGGTTTCCCTGTTCCTGGAGCCAGCACAGGTGGAACCAGTGAATCTGGCAGTCTGGTCCTCCTCCTTCGCTGTAGAAGAAGAACTTTTAAGGCATAAGATGAGAGTCCAGGGCTCTGTTCTCTGGTTGATTGGGAGCTAAGGGCATTTGATATTTTTTAGGTAATACCACACACGCCGGATAATCCATCCAAATAGCTAGTAGTTGTGTGGTTGGTTCCAGCTATAAACTCTCCAGTTCTTGACCACTTGTGTTTGTAAAATACAGATCCTTTTAGAGCTTATTTGACAAGGCAGTTTCTCACAAAGAAATTAAGGATTTTGTGACCTGAAAATTGATATATTTAATAAATGTGCAGAGACACTAATTGTCCTAGTCTATCAATACTGGTAAAGTAATAAAGGAAAGGGTACATGCTGGTGTTTGGCTAAAGCTTCTGTTTGAACTCCTGAAAAAAGGAATTATTAGAATAAAAGGCTTATGTTCATTTGTATTTTCCTTTTAATAATAATCTCGTCATGTTTAATGTTGCACTATTACAGAGTTCTTATTTTGCATAAATACATGATGATTATAGCTGTATAACCTTGGCAACATAGTGTCCTCTTGAGGCAGCCTGAAATAGACGAGAAATTCAGATTATACTACACAACTGCTCTTTTGGGAACAATATTTTATTATGTTTTATTTCCTTTCCATAAAAATCAAAGAAAATGAAGGTAATTTGGGTTCTACAAAACCAATGATAAGTTGTTGGAGGAAATTCCTAAATCACACTGAGGAACATCCCTACAAAAATGCGTAGGCAAAGATGGGCAAGAAGATCAGGCTATATTCATTAACACCTTGAATCTGACCTTCCAAACCTGGACATTTGAGATTTCAAAGAGGAACTTGTTTAAAAATTATGAATTGTATTAAAATTGTGAGGCCAAATCTCAGACACAGGAAACAACTTTATGCTGTAGCTTACTACTGGGTGGAAAATGACATATGGGGGAAAGGAAGTACTGAAAACGCAGAGTCCAGTTGTTCATTAGTTTATATGGCCTGAGAATGTGGCCCAGGGAGTCTCTCAGGCTGGCCATTAGGGCTATTGTAAAAGCCTGTGATGTCAGTGATAAGCTCAGCTTTCTTTTAATAACACAAAATAAAGGCCTTTTTCATGGTGGAGATAGAATCTCAGCCAGCTTGCCTGCCACTGAAGGAAAACAAAACCAAAAACTTTTCATATAGGCAGGCAATTTGCTATTTTTTGACACTAAATTGACTCTTGGTCTATTATCCAGGGCAGACTGAAATGTCACTTCTTATAACCAAGCCAGTACTCATTTTTTAAGAGAAGTGTTTTCTGTTTAGTGCCTCATCAGAAGCTTGATGAAAATGCTCTGCAGAGCAATGGTGCCATATACCCCAGACATGCAAATTATGAGTTTTGCCTATGTGAGGAGAAAAAGGCTAAGCCCTTTACTATAGCATGAAAAGGATAAAGCTCAGCAGATTGTTTGATGAATCAGTGATATAATCTCTGAAAAATCCCCCAGGAATAAACTTTTGAAGCTAAGGAATGGTGTAGCTTCAGCTTCACCATTGAAGAGTTGGTGCTTTTAGTCCTTGGCATGGAAAGTGAAAGAGTGCTTCATTGCCATGTGAGCCCATTAATCTTGCATTTGGCATATGGTACCTCTCCGATTAGCACAGATGTATTATTCTGGAATTAAAATAAATACCAAAACACATTTCTGTCTTTCAGCTTACTTTCTTCATATAACCTGTGTTGAAGTCATCATGGATAAAACTTGCCAGGTCCCAAAGCTGCTAATGTGTCATTAAAAAGGCACACGGTAGCAGGGTAATTCAGTACTTGTCTGTGGGACTTGTGTCTACAGGGTTATATTCCTGCTCAGTTATGGGAACACCAGATACAACTGGCAAACCCCTTGCCTGCAGCTAACAACATAAACATCTTTAAATAAGAAATTTCTGTTTAATGACATAATATTTAGCGTAACAGTTCCTTCAATGCTGTTAAAGATGACACTTGCACGATCACTGAGAAGTTTGGGAGGAGTACCCTCTGCAGGATAGCCTTGAATAGTTCGAGATCGAATGTCCACAATCTGGCTGAAGCTGGTTTGACTCATCAAAGGACAAATCAGTGACTGGCCACCAGATGACCCATGAATCAGCACTGGTGACTTCAGTGGCCATCTCCTCTTTGACCATAAATTTACTGAAATGTTCTCAGCAATTGCCTTCAATGGCAGAGACAACATGGAGCCCTTGTGAGACTGCTGTGATTGGTCGAGATAAAAGTGACATTGCCTCCTGTTTCCAGCATGGATTCCTGCATGCACAAGTTTTTGTGAAAATTCCAGTCCATTTTTACAGTTTGTGATGACTTTAAGAGCAAATACAGCTAAAGATGGGGCTCCAGAAAGAGTGAAGGCATCTCTCTGTGATGTCTCTTTGAACAGCAGCAGCATGACCTCATAAGGGGAAATCATCTAAGGGGAAGGATGTGACAGAAGCTGCAGCCACAGCTACAGTGGCAGACCGGAGATGGGCTGAATCATGGAATAAAAGGTGTTTTGTGCACGTAAGCCTGAACTGTCAGCTGCACACCCACTGAGCTTGAGTCATCCATCCCAGATAGACATTGACACTATCTGTTCAAGAAGGCAAGGGGACTAGGAGTGACAGTGTGCTAATATTTTCCTATCTCCTATATTCCACATATAGCACATTCAATTTCTCATTCTTTTTAAGAGTCATTGTTTCCCAGCTGTGAAATGATCCTCAGATGAGATAGATGGAAGATTCAAGGTGGATGAGCAAGATACATTTTGTAGAATGAGACAGAAGAGGGTGCAAAATGGAATGGTTTGTGCCTTCAGGCTTTTGTGCCTGTCTCACCAAAGCAAAAGGGGATGAAGAGCATGAAGAGGAGGAGAGAAGGAAATATAATTCTCACACTTCCAAATACAAAATCATAGTTGCTGGCTTTATGAGTGACAAGAAGAAACTATTATTTGTAGGATTTTAGTGTAACATTCGATAGATATGTTAATCCATGTATGTTATTGGCACTATGAGAACCCATCACTCATCCTGGTCATGGTTTGAAGTGAACTCATACAGGAATTTTTATTCTAGAAATAGAGTGAGGGAAAATATCATTGTTGGTGTAAAAAATGAAAAAAGAAGATGATAAAGCTTAAAAGTAAAAAAGTAAAAATCATATTGGTTATCTCCTGTCTCCATAAGGAAAAAAGTAAATAAGATATTTGATGCCTAGCACACCACACACATTTTGTTTAAGAGGAAAATCTGTCAGATATAATTCCGATTTCCAAAGGAGTGCGGACAGGCATTTCAGTTTCACTTGGTCTTTCTGAGAAAATACACCTTGTAGTGAGGACTATCTGGGCTACAGGACTTCCAGCCAGGGAAGGAAGGTGCCAAGTATCCAGTCTGTTTGAGTTTCTGGTGGGTTTTTAGCCAGTGGGAATGAGAGAGGATGACCTGCATTTTCTACTCATTCTATTAGTTCAGAAACTTACTCAGTCCAGAGAATCTTAAAATTTCTTCCTCTCTTTTGAGGGATTTCTGTAGAATGCACTCAGAGATGATGCACATATTCTCCATACAGTTCGGTTACAATTTTACAGCCTCACACAGTGCATGAAATAACTCATATTAAATAATGTCCTCTTCTATGTGCAGAGCTAAGGTCTGCTCTTACTTGCCAGATGTG
Organism: Dasyornis broadbenti; assembly: GCA_013397935.1. Taxonomy (NCBI): domain Eukaryota; kingdom Metazoa; phylum Chordata; class Aves; order Passeriformes; family Dasyornithidae; genus Dasyornis; species Dasyornis broadbenti. Next base: position 522,492 of record VZRN01001644.1, read on the forward strand.
ACACTTGGCCATCACAACAATTATCAGCAGCACTGCTGTTGGTATTTGTGCTGGTATCAGTACTACACTTCAAATCACAAACACAGCAAAAGGCTGCACTGATGACAGTCAAAACATATACCTCACTTTTTGTATGAAGGACAAACAATTTGTTTTGCCACTGTTTGGAATTAATAACAACAATAATATTAATAATTCAAAGTGTCAGGAAACTGGTAATTGCTTTAGAAGTGTATGGGGACAAGCAGTCAATAGACTGAAGAATTCAGAGACAGATAGCTAATATTACTGAACAAAGTTTAATAGTATAAGCAGAACTATATGCTTGTCTGACTCCCATTTCTCTCCCATGCACAGAAACCTCATCTCTTCTTACGGGGGTATTTCAGTCTGTAGTCTTCAGATTGGATTTCCCAGAAATAGAATCTGGGCCAATTATGATAATTTTCTTATCTATATTTAAAATTAATTTAAAGGAAATGGTGACACTTAAATGCACCTGGCTGATTAAACCATAGTCTGCAGCCGACTGGAGGTAGCAGAAAGTCTTTTATTGATTTCGGTGGAATTCAGACCATGATATTTAATCCATTTTGCTTATTGGTCTCATTTATCCCATGAGTGAACACAAGTTGAAAAGAGAGATTGGATATAAGTGAAAAAAGGCCCAGTGAAAGTGTATCTTAGACTCTATGTGAAAGAAAAAAACAGATTGTCCAGGTAGTATTAGAGCTATCTAAGAATAAGTAATATATCTCACACTACTTCTTTTGTCTTTTTCTCCTCTTTTAGTGCTTTCTCTCTTTTCTGGGTGAGGACTGTGTTTTCACCTGCACGGTAAAAGCATTTAGCATATTGTGGATTCTTCTGAAATCCAAGCAATAACAGATGATGATGCATCACTCTGCAGACTTACCAGTAGATACAAAGAGCCAGTAAAGGATTCACAGAACATATTATTGACATCATCGTTCTGGGAGCTTTTAGAGCTTTTAGAATTACTCTGAGATTTGATAATGAGCTCAGAAGGACACTTGGCTTCATTTGCTTTTAGGATTTCTTTCATACAGCCGTTGCTGCAATTTGGCAATTCTAGAAACATGTAGGAATCAAAAACCATGTTGATTTAATAAGTGTTAGTAGATGAGTTGAACAGTTTATTACAGACTGGACAGACAGAACAGTGCAGTATATGAGCTGTACCTTCCTGTGAGGTTCTTCAATACCAGACACATAGGATCCCAGTTTTTTGTGAAGACCTCAGGGCATGATTGAAATAGAAGAAACATATGAATGTGCAATTCTGAGTCCATTGAAACTCCTGTGAGAAACTCCCCAGCATACTTCATTCTGCAGAGTTATGGAAAGCTGAAAGTTGAGTTGCCTTGAATTTGCACTTTTTGAGCTTTTATTCTGTTTAAATCCAAGTGGTACAGACAGGTTTCAGTGAAGCTGGAGAAGTTCTTGCACGTGCTTGTAACCACCTTTTAGACAATCAGCCCATATGTGATGCTAGACTAGAGTTGTTCCCAGTCTATGTATAAACATCTAGTCTTTATATGAATCTCACTGTGTATACCATACCTTAGGAACTGAGCTTCAATGAAGAAAATGTCCGAGGGAATTTAACTTCTTAAATAGCACTTCGAACTCAAAACATTCCCGGTTCTTTAAGGCAGGTAGAATTTCCCCATTACTCACCAAACAATTAAAAATACAGTTCCATGTGATAGAATGCACCTCTCAGCTCCTCTGCTGCTTAGCCTTCCCCAACACCCTCAACATACAGATTACACCAAGCAGGGCACCATGTTATGGAGCTAGATATTTCCAGACCTGGAGAGACTGGCTTTGACTAGTGTTGCTCTCCACTGTAGGCAATTTTTGTTTTGTTTGATGCAACATGAATTTAGAAGTGAGATACTGCTGTGATTTCAGCACAGTTCTAAAAGATATGTAGGTGGCAGGGATGGCTTTGGAAGGAGGTGTATAGACCAGGGGCCAGCCTGGGATACATGTGGATCCTAATCACCATCTAGTGCCTACACAGGTGAATGAAAGTACTCCCACTGTTTTCATTGGTACAGGACTGAGCTGTTGATTTTAGTCTGGCTGTTAAAGCTAGAGCAGGCAGTGGCTCCTGTTGCATCTGCCATAACAGGAAAAATATAAATTTTATCTAACTCTGATAAAATTTATCTAACTCTGATCTGTAAATCTGAGTTAAGGCAAGGACACAGAAAGGATTTGGGAATCACCAAAGCATATAGACTTTGCTCACAACAGCTTGTGATTAAAATAAAAGAGGAACAAAATAATTTTCATTTTTTAATAGTGATCTCTTTCACTCACTTTTCTCAGAAGTAAAAGAAGGTTATTCCCCAAAAGCAGAAATTTTATGGTTGCCAATAAACAATTGTATTAGAAGTTAGCAATGACAATCCTGCCTGAAGAAAATACTATTTTGTTATGTCATTAACCAAAACTGCCAGCTTTTCTACAAGTTTAGGATTTTTTAAAAATTATTTTTCTGTTAGTTCAAAATTAATTAGAAAGTTTAAGAGTTTCTATTGCTTTTAATTGAAAAATCCTCTTTTTGGCAAGAGGGTGCAAATTGATAGGTTTTTCCTAAATTTTTTCTGCACTGCCTCTTCTCTGGTACATTCACCATCTAGCATTGAGGATAACATGTAGGTACATTTTAAGAACTGTCAATCCAGAAAGAATGGACAGGTTATAAAATGGAGTACTCTTCTTTGCTGAAATCGTGCAATCACAGAGTGTGTCAGGTTGGAAGGGACCACAGCGGTTCATCCAGTCCAACCTCCCTGTTCAAGCAGGGTCATCCTAGAGCAGATGGCACAGGATTGTGTCCAGATGGTTCTTCAATAATGAGGGAGACTCCAGAACCCCTTCTGGGCAATCTGTTCCTGTGCTCGGTCATCCACACAGTAAAGAAGTTCTTCCTCATATTCAGGTGGAACTTTCTGTGCATCAGTTTCTGCCCACTACGTCTTGTCGTATTGCTTGGGACCACCAAGAAGACCCTGGTCCATGACAGTTAAGTCCATGCATGTATCAGTTGGCAATAACCATAGCTAACAACCCTTGAGTCTCAGGTTCTTTGAAACCCAGCAATATTTCACTGGCAATGTTACTCAGGTAAAAAAAAAGACATTTAAACAATCATTGCATGAAACTAAAATTTATGGTCCCTAGGAAACCTGCAGGAGGCATGATAAGAAGCATAGGAACAGAGTTATCTTGAATTATATATCAAAACTGTTCCTCCTCAATCTTTCTCTTTCATATTGTTTTGCTCTTTGGTCATACACCCCACAGGATGTACCAGTTTACACAAAGGACCTTACCTTCATCTTGTTTGTGTCTACCTTCCCCTACAGAAGATAAGGGCATTCCCTTGACTTCAGCAAGAATTGTTACTCTCATAAGAGATAAATACCTGATGTCAAAGCTTTCTGAACATCTAATGTTTCTACAGCTACACCTGCACTGCTTAGGACATTCATCTTGATCCGCAGACTCTGTGATTCTGAATGGCTCATGTCCATGTACATTACTGCTAACTGCTTCAAGAGCAAACTGGTTGCATCTGAAGTGTGCACTACTTGAGCCAGCATGGGTTTGGTTTGTTTGTTTTGGTTGAATGGTTGTCTGGCTTTTTGTTTGTTTTCCCAGTTCAAGATGTTTGAAATAATGTGAGAAGTGTTTTACAGCCCAACAGAGCAAATGTTCTCAGAATTGCCACCAACTTTCATCCCAGCAAGGTCTAACTGCTTTACTCTGAAAGAAAGCTTAGGTGTGAAGTCATACATGGAGTGCATGATGAAGAGATTGGAATAAAGGAGGGAGCTGACTTTTATGATAGTGTAGACACATGTACACTTAAAAGATATTATATTGAATGTTTTACAAATATCCACATAAAGATATTCATTTTGAATCACAGGTATGTTTATTGTTTTCCTTTTACAAACTGCTTATATCTTGGTCCAAAAAATAGTTCCTCTCAGTCTACAGTCTTTTTACATTCCTTACTCTATTGGACTATCTCAAATGCAGCTATTGGGCACAAGCTGTAATACAGGAAATTGCATTTAATACAGGAAATTGCATTTAATTGTGAGGAAAAAAGTCTTTTATTGCCAGCATGATCAAACACTGGCAAAGGTTGCCCAGAGAGGTTGTGGAGTTTCCATCCTTAAGGATATTTAAAATCTAACCAGATATGATCCTGAGCAACCTGCTGTAGGTTATCCCTTCTTTAAGCAGGGATATGATTGTATCATTCAGTGATTTTTTTTTTTTTTTCTGATGAAAATTCAGTTTTTTCGTAGTCTAGGGCTCATAAACTTCTTAATGTAAATGGTGATCAAAATGTGTTGGTTTTATGCATTTATGCTATGCTGGCATTCAGACCAATACTTAACACAGCAGGAAGAGAACAAAGCTGGGCAGCTTAATGCATCTTTTCCCATCTTCTTTCAGCTACTTCTTAACTCTCATATTTTGTATTCAGAAAAGTAATTCAACAATAAAGCTTCACTTGGTCTGGATGGTCTATGTTGATGTTTCTACTAATGGAAATAAAACAAAGAATTACATTACTAATTGTACACATGCATCACAGTTCTCTAAATTGTGTCCTACAGTACAGGTGAATGTCCCTGAACATTCTTGTCTTATGCACTGTTTGGCCTCTGACAAACCAAGGGTGAATGAACGTGGATTGTCAAATGCTGCATGCATGACATATTTTAATTGCCATAAATAGCTATTTAATTGTTGTTGTTGTTGTTGTTGTTGTTGTTGCTGCTGTTCTTATAAACTCTGGAGTTGCACTGATACCATGCAGCAGACATGTTATATTTTTAACACATTGAAAACCTTTCATTTCTGAAAAATTTCCACATATGACCTATTTATGTTATTTCCGTAAGGTGTGTGTGTTGTGTCTACAAATTATAGATTTGATGAATAATCAAGAAGCATTTTGTATTTATCTGGATGGATTGAATAACACATAATAGAGAAATAGTACAACAGTTTTAATTTTCCCAGAATTTTAAAGACATCCAGATGCAAATTCAAATTTTATGGACCTAAAGGCACATTCATTATTGATTTAAAAATATTTTAAATAGCTCCAATTAAATAATTTGGAAAACTCAAAGAGGAAAAACCAGATAAGTGACTTCAGAAATCACATTTAATAGTTTAAAACCATTTCCTCAAATTCGTACTGGTAGCAGTCCCAAATAAAGGGCAGTTCATTCCTACTGACAATGATTTTGTGATCCACGTGAAATAATAAGGAACTTGCCTTAATTTTGCATTGATTTGAAAACAATTTTTTTCCGAAATTTAGATTCACTAGTAGCTTGGAATATCTTCTTTATAATAATGTACCCCAGATTTTTAAAATAGCACTGGATAATGATATGTAGTGTCTTTTCATCTCCTGTTGCATCTTGATTACAGAATGTGAGACCTTATTTCAAGGGTCCAGGTCTGTCTAAGAAGATCTGCATGGCCTGAGGATCAGGTCCACCCCAGCCTGTGGCAAATGACAAAGGTGGACCAGAGTAAGTGCTAGTGAGAAGAACAAGACTTTCCTTACAGGTACTAAAATTCTTGACTTGAGAGGAGCTGTAACAACTAATTGAATTTATTTGCAGCTTAGATATTTTTTTACAGAATCTTTTAGTATCTTGCAAACTAATTGCAAAATGAAAGCCTTATTTTAGCTCTGAATTCCGGGAAAAATATCTTGTCCTCATTCCCACCTGATCCTTTTGAAATAATTCGATTGCTGTCCAGTGGTGAAAGCTCCCAGTGGTGGGATCATCATTTCATATATCTTCAGGATACAGAGAAACACTTAAGTATTAATCATCCTTCTCTTTAAGGCAGGAGTTGAGTGTCTTCTGCTAATGGCTTAGAAAGTTCAAAGGCACTTATTTTCCACAGCAATTAAGTGAAATGAATAATGAACTACATTTAGAGGGGTTCTTTCTACTCTCATGCTTATTTTCCCCCGGTAATTCATTGATTTGCACAAAGATATTCCTGACTTATTTAGTCTTTATTCTGGTTCTTGACCCTGCTAAAAAGAGAATTAATTAATGTCAGATGCGGTGGAGAATCACTGCCTATCAAATGGGATTGACATCATCATCTCCTTTCACCTTGAGTGCAAAACTGTCAAAGAATCAAAATAAATTTTGAGTACTTTCAAGCAGCTCCATTTTCAAAACAATGACCCTTCTGAATCCAGGACAGACATCTACTTAACTTTTTGTCATACTTGCCTCTATTAAAAAAAAAAAAACAAAAAACAAAAAACAACAACGAATTTTTATTTCTAAAGTCTCTTCTTTAAAAATTAAAGTGACAGTATGGCAGGCAAAACCAATCCCTGTATTATACTTATGGTTGAAAGTTTTAAACTTTCTGTCACCCTTGATAGAAAAACAATGAAAAATGCTGGCTACATACTTTTATTGCTTTGATTGTGGCAAACTATAGTTTCTGCTACTAAAACTTTTTCACTAGGTGCATAACTGATATGACACATTCATTATCAGCCCTCACCATTTCTGGAGGAGAATCCCGATTAATTACTGTGTCTAAAATATGCAACTAGATTTCTCTCTGGAGTTAAGTACAGACACACTAAATGATGAACACTTTTAATATGTCATAATAGGAAACCATGTGTTCATGAAACCTTATTGACAAAGCTCGATAGTTGTGTGCTTGTTGGAATCCCATTATTGGATTTTTAAAAAGAAAAATGGCAAAGCAACCCTTTCAGAATCCTTCAGAGCCTTCATTAATGATGGGGTTTTTTTTCCTGTGAGTGTATTGTCTTTTTCTTTTTTACTTATTACAGCATGTGCAGAATATTGGATGACGAGTAATTCCCATCCAGGATTTTGCTAGCAGTTACCAGCCCTACAGCCCTTGTGCTGATCACTGAAAAGGGAACTGGTATTAAGCATAATGTAAAGCTCTGTGAACAAAATGAGATTAAAATAATGTGAAATACAGTTCCAAAGGGATTGTGTGTATGCAGATTATCTCCTAATAGATGACAGAGTGCAGTTTGACTTTTTGCTAGGAAAGAGAAGGAAGGAGAAGGAAGTACGAAACAAAAGGGCTAACCTCTGCTGAAAATGTCTGTGCAATGACCACTGCTTACGATACTGATTGAGGACTTTAACTTACTTTTTCCTTCTGATCCTATTTTTCTTTTGCACCTACTCATTCCATAAGCCTTGTATGGAGCATGTTGCACACATCAGCATATATAGTCCAGTGGAAGACTATGTTTTAAAACCTAAATAAATTCCCATATGAAAGCCTTGATCAGGCAGATTGCAAGGCTAGGAAATTTTTTTTTTTTCAGCTAAAATCAAATTAAAATAATATAACCATTTCCTTTATAAAATTTGCCAGAAAATTCGAACAAAAGTTGCCTGTAAATATAATTAGTCATATTTGGGGGGGAGGAAAGAAAACCTAACAAAACCGAAACAGTAAAATTAAGGACACTCATTTCAAATAAATTTTGAAAGCATCTTAATGTATACTAGATCTGTCCCAAAAAGCCTGCCCTTAAGTGAAGTTGTATGGGATCATGGAGAAATGCAGAAATATTTGTGTCCACCAGTGTTAACTCATTTCATTAGTGACATTTTGATATTTTCACGGTCATAATTGTAATATGCTGGTGCATCCTCTCAGAATTTCTGCCAGAGCTTTCGATAATGGAGGGAGTAGCATTAATATTGATGGAGTGAGCACTACATCTAGTCACTGAAGAAAAATAATGTTAATCATAAATATCTTCGTAGAAGTATATGTAAAAATTCTTTTTTGCTCAGAGTCTTCTTAAGCAGTTTGGGTTTTTTTCTTTTCTTTGCTATTTCATCTATTCTGAGTTATCTCTCTTTCTTTAGGTCAGCCCATTCTAACAAACTTTTTATTAGAAGTAGTTGCATATCAGAAATTATTAAATCTGTAAAAAAACTTAGTCTTACATAAACATTAGTCCAGACCCCAAATATTTTAAACCAAATAAATTCTGTATTAAAAGGAAGCTAAAATAGATTATTTATATACCTGTTTTCTGGGCAGGTCAGGCTCTTTGAGCAGATCTTTCATGTAACCTCATTAATTCAGAGGGTAAAAAGTACCTCATGGATATCAAGATCTTGCAGCCCCACTGCATACTGTAGTTGCCATGACTCATCAGGAAAAGAAAAAAGTAGGTCATGAATGCATCCTCGAGCCTCTGAAGCAGAACACATGAGGATATTTAACATACAGAGGACAGGAAAAAAATACAGATTTTCTATTTGTTTTTCAATATAAAAAACTGCTGTACAGAACTAACACTCTCTTTGAAACCATACTCAGCAAACATCTTGACACCAAAAAAGGGTGTCAACAAAGTGTTTTCAGACAAAAATCCACAATTAGATCCAGTAATAATCTTTACCTGGACTCCTTCTAGAGCCTGATTTCTTCTCTAGGGCTGACTGTACTCTGCAGTGATGCTGGATATTGTCATTGACTCCATGATCTTTTTTCACAGAAATTAAAGCACTGCTAACCAAACTGTGTTTTGTAGGCAAAATGGAAGTAACTAGTATCTGCAGTTTATTCAAGAAAAATTGTAAGATAAAATTTTATCAATGCAAAGAAATCCACATTCCCCAAACCAGTTCAACAGCCTGCTTTTTTCTTTGGGACCATATTAGTCTCTACAATTTTATCTCACCTCATTTCTGTGACTGAAGATTGAAGTAAGAACCAAAAGGAACAAAAATAGGAATACATGAATTTGTTCTCAACATAAACATTGCAAGGACACAAATTAGATCATTTTGGCAGAATAATAAAGGATTAAAATGGTTAATTCCTTTCCTTATCATTACTCTTAGAGTAGATTCTGCAGTTTTCCAGTTTTTGGCAGCCTCTTCTTTTAATGCATATTTGAACAAATGCCAGCTTGTTCCTCCTCCCCAAAGTCTGCCTGAGATCATGGTACTTCATGTCCACAGAGACAAGAGGGCTGTCCTGTCCTAGATTAATGAAGCTTTGTGCTATAACAGGCAATTTCTAAATGAGAAAAATCAAGTCAGTCCTATATAAATTTTCCCATATTTTTAGAGTTTCTAAGTTCTTTCCTCCTAAACAGGAATTAGAAGAAATGAGGAATATAATTTAGCATCGTTCAAAAATGCCAACGTAATTTTTGAGTCTCAGATAAAATATGCAATCAAAATCAATTTTTCATTTCTCAGCACTGATTCACAGAGAACCTTAGGAAAAAGACTTATATGTATTAAATTTATGTATTTGTATGTATATATTTGTTTTGAAATATTTCTAGGGTTAGAAATGCCAGGTCAAACCTAGAATAAAGAAGTAGCAGAGAAAACTGCTGAATTATCAATTTTCTTATCAGAAAGTTAAGCCTCAAGTCATTGGAATTAGGTTGAACTCACTTTGTTGTTTCATTCCCACAGATCAGCTTCACTGAGCATCTGATCTGCTGAGGTACTGGCTCTTTTGGCATAGCAGCTTTCTTGGTTTCTCTACAGAAAAGTTATGCAAGGATTGTTCTTGTGCTGAGAAGATGAAAAACAATAACAGTTAAAAACAATTTTTCAATCTGAATGAACCCAATTATGTTAACTCAGCTTCAAGGAAATCGTGTCTGCTATTTCTCGTATTTAGTCTTGCATAAGTGAGAAACCACTGCAGAGGAATCTATAGCAGAGACAAGTGAGAGATCAAAGGCGACGTGAACTAGGACCAATGCTACTCTTCTTCTCAGAGAATGACAAGGGCAAACAACGAATGGATGAAAGAGAAAAAAAAAAGAAATACTGAAATAGAAAGGGAAAGATTTTGGAAAGCTTGAATACATGAAGACAAGAAGCGAGATATAAAATTTAACAAAAAAGAAAACTGCAGCATTTTGGATTTGTACTTTTATCTTAGATTCTGTAATCAGATATTTGTCTCCAGGCTTTCAAACAAGTGCCATGAGTACAATTATATGTTATTATAACTATCAAATATAATAATTCATGAGAGATGGTAGAGACTTGGAAGGGACATTATACTTTCTTCTCCCACATGAAATAACAGCAGAAAGTAGTTAAATAAACAGAAATACAAAAGGGACTTATTCCTGAGAATTTTCACTCACGACTGTTCTTCATGGGGAGAATAGGGAGAATGAAAATGTGGTGAAAATAACTAATCTTTAATGTATTTATTAAAGATGTGAGATGTGAGTATGGATTTGCATTGTAAGACCTGGAAGCACTTTTTTGCCAGGCTTTTTTAAAAAGACTGATTTGTGGAATCAATAAATACTTCAGCTGCTACCTTCCTGCATTTGCTGAGAGTTCTTTGCAATTTTCTGGCATAAATGGGCCTTAATCCCACAATTTTCCCAGCAATTTCCCAGTCCCCTTACTCATTACAGCCAGAAAATTGTTTTCTCATCATCTTCATCAGATTCTTTTAGACAGACACTAACATATGGCAGGACAGAACACTTTCAAGCTTCAATCATCCTCACGTTTAGGCTGAAAACTATCAAATTATTCTTATTATGTCTTAGCCTCCCTGATCTTTTCCAAATGACTCTCCATGACAGAGAGAGAAAGAGAGAGAGAGAGAAAGAGAAATGAGACCCAAAACAGAAAATTTGCTTTAATATGAGCTGCTCCATTTCAAAATCTTTTTTATCTCCAACTTTTCCATTTCAAATTTGAAGATTACCTTTTTATTTGCATTTTTTCTAATACCCATACATTCAGTTTTAACTAAAATGAGACTCTTTGGCAGTGTATTTTGTTTTCTTCTGCTGCTGCACTTTAAAGTTTCTTGATTCAGTTTATTTGAATTCAGATACTTAATTTCTAGGTATTCTTTAACTATCTACATAACACTGACATATGAGGAGCATCTATACATGTATGTGTGGCACATGTGTGGCACTGGAGGTACAGAGAGGGATTTACAGCAGAGGGTGCAGCCTCTATTTCAGCCATCTTAGTCCATGAGGAAGTTGCAGGAGGTCGGAATTGCAAGATATTATATTCTTCATTAAGGCACCAGCTGCTTTGTTATGCAAACTGAAGGCTGAGAGATTTCAATTAATGATGATTGTGAGGTCTACTAATATTGACTGCTGTCTCCACTATCGATCTGGAGTGCTAGTAAAATTCCTCTAGCCTACCATGCCAGGCAGGTTTTTGAGAAGTGCTTGCATTCTCCTCCTCCTGCTGAACTACAAACTCCTGCATCTCATTAAAATTAATAATGATTGTGTGCCCAATGACGGCAGGTTGACTTGCAGTTTTGCTGGCTTTGTGGGTAATTTTCCCTACCATGCCTCATTCAATTATTTCTTAGCTAAATAATTCATAGCAATCTTACAAAAGTAATAAGCATACTTATTGCTTTTTAACTGATATTACAAATGGAAAAGAAAAAAAATAAGAGAAAGGAGAAAGAAAAATGCAGCATTTTCTGCTTATACAAGCCTTCTGATCTCTCACATGACAAAGAATGGGCTGTAGCTGGGTCACTGTGTGCTGGTCACTAACCAACTCTCCCCCAGTTTTACTACATATCTGTAGATTTCATGAAGTGAAGGATTTTGGATGTCCATTATTGACAGCCCTATGTGACTTATCTTGTTGTTTGAAGCAGATGACTGAAATCAGGTAAGACTGGAATTTTGAAAGTCCTGAGAGGCATGAATAAAAATAAACTCATTCAAATAAATGGACATATGTAAGAGAGTGAGCCAAAAAGCCTTTGAAAATAAAATTTCTATTTTAATAAATACTTTAAAAATATATATAAATGGAAAACCATCACACAGAGCATTTCCAATAAGGAACAGATATTCAGTAGGCAGGGCTTGGAAATCTCGGGAATAATTTTTTAGATTACACTATTTCTTGGGTCTGACTCAAATGATTCTTTAAAAAGAAGATTAACTCAAAATTTCTACCTTTATTTTACAATTCTTATAAAATTTGCCTAATCTGACTGTTCACTCACACATGTACATGCTCCTGTGTAAATTGCTACCTTTCTTCCTGTCCATTGCACAAGACTTGGGTGGTCTTCCCTCAGGAGACTGTGGCCGCATAGGGGAGCATGAGTAATGGTACCAGATCTATCAGAGAATAACTGAGCAGGGACATCCTCAGGGACTGTCCTTCCAACCCCTTCATTGCTACTGCTCCCAGTCATAGAACCATAGAATCATTTGGATTGGAAAAGACATCTAAGTTCATCAAGTCCACCATTAACACAACACTGCCAAGTCCACCACTGAACCATGTCCCCGAGTACCATTTGTACTTGTGTTTGAAATAGCTCCAGGGAAGGTGGCTGAAGCACAGACTCCAGAAATCTCAGGAGGAAGGCTCTAAAAGCCTGCAGATGCAGGATTTGCCCAGCTCACAGCTAGATATCGAAGTCAAACAGAAAGAAGATTTGTGTAAGGTGTGTTCCCTAAAGATAAACTGCCTTTTTCAATCACAAACCACGTACAGAGCAGAAGATTCTTCAGAGCAATCTTCAGCAGAAAGGGCTTTGGTGGAGGTTTCCCATCTTAAGACACTTCAAGTGATAGAACAGATCTTACTTCTCAGCACAGAACTGTGTGCTGCACTTAGCAAGCGAAAAGTCTTGTGTTTTCCATAGACACTGAGGAATCCATCAGGCTAGGAATTACACAGTCCCTAGTCATACAGTTGGAGGATCTCTCCAGATATATGTTTCCAGCAGTTATTACATATTTGGGTAGAAACTACCTGGCCTAATTTTCCTGCCTTTTTCAGCTGATTCTAAGAGCATTTCACAGCCTTAAGGTGGAATTTCTCTTGGCTTCAGTGGAAGTTTTCTAAGTATGAGGAGCTATCTGTATAGGATTATCAGATCATTACCAGGTTGTCCTCAGCAGTGACACTACTATAATGAGAAGAAAAACATCCAAAGAGCAGAAAGCTAGAGAGCCAGAGAGGACAAGTAAAAATTTCTCCACAGATTATCTTCCATTCTTTGACACTTCTAGAACCCCCAACTTGATTCTGAGATGTTGAAACTGTGGGGTTTTGGTTCTTTCTGAATCTTGTATTAATTTTTTTTTCTTTTGTTTTTGCTGAAAATCCTGATGTCTTTTGTTGTTTTGGCTCCACAGATTGTTTTTGGATTTAAACCATTGTTTTCTGAAATTGTGCAACAATAAGTTTGATCTGGGTCCCAAAATTTGGAACCCAAAATTGGCTGAGCTTAAGTCTGGAATATATTTTTTCAGCAGAGAGGTTGAAAACAAAAGACTAGACAGTCAAGAATTTACAGTGGGTATATAGCTAGAAGCAGGACATGGTGCATAAGAAGGAAGATCTGAACCCATTTATAATTTTCAACAAATCCAGTGACTCACACTTTAATTAAAAAGGACATATTACTTTACAAGATTTTTGAGTGTCTGTATCTGATTTGGACAGAAAGGTAATCTTCCTATTTCTTGGAGACACAGAAAGAGTATTTGGCAGAACTTGAGCACAAAGAGTTCATGAAGATTTTTATGTGAAATTCCTTTCTGTTCCCTTTCCACTTAAGGTACATTAGAATTTTGCAGACCCTGAAAATTAAAGTGGATTTGTTAAGAAGTACAGCTGTTAAGGCCTGATTTTGAAGACGATAATTATTTTTTCAAACATTCCTTGGAAATTTGTCTTCCAGGTTGTTTAATTGGGAAGGAAACTTTTTAACTATTACATTATTCTTCTAAGAAATTATATTTCTGTATCTGTCCTTCTTCTTCCTCCTAATTCTCATTGCAGTGATCTTTCTCTAGAAGTCAGCGAAACTAGAAATGTTTGTTGTTAAACACCTGTATGAAGTTTGTCTCTCAAGGACGACATATATCACTTTTGTAGCCTCTTCATGTAAGATGAATGTTCTGAAGAGGTCTCCATGGCTTAAAGGGCTTTAGAATATATCTGACCAGAATTTTAATTTTTACCAAATATATAACTCCTCTCTGGAGAGGTTATTTGCCTTTTAAGGTTGTTCTGAATGACATCCTCTAGAGTCCCTTTCTCAGACAAGACCCTCACTCCTGTAGTATAATGGTAGTGTTTATAGCAATGGTTTCCTTTGCACCTTGCAGCAGAACTTTAAAGCCTACATGGAGGAATAAAATGTGAATTTCCCAGGCAACTTCTCTCTGCATATCTTCCAGCAGTTTTGCAAGGTGATTCAGGAAAAGATTAATTTAAAAGTAGAATTCCTGCCAAAATAATAGCTCCTGCAGGAGCTCTGCAGCCAGAGAGGCAGCTCAAGCAGAGGAGCCTACTCTGGAGAAAGGTCTCTTTCCATGGATCTGTGGATGGAGTCATGCAAGAAATCCTAGAATCCTAGAATATCCCGAGTTGTAAGGGACCACAAGGATCATAGAATTATAGAATATCCTGAGCTGGAAGGGATCCACAAGGATCATCAAACTCCAACTCCTGGTCCTGCATAGAACATCCCCAAGAGACAAGTGCCCAAGAGAATTGTCCAAACATTTATTGTGCTCTGTCAGGCTTGGTGTTGTGACCACTTCCCTGGGCCTATTCCAGTACCCAACCACATCCTGGGTGAAAAATCTTTTTCTAATATCCAACCTAAACCTCCCCTGACACACCTTCAGACCATTCCCTGAGGTCCTGTCCCTGCTCACCACAGAGAAGAGATCAGTGCCTGCCCCTCCTCTTCCCCTCATGAGGAAGTTGTAACTGCAGTGAGGTCTCCCCTCAGTTACATCTTCTCCAGGCTGAACAGAACAAGAGACCTCAGCCACTCCCTCACACAGCTTCCCCTCAAGGCCCTTCAGCATCTTTGCTGCCCTCCTTTGGACACTCTCTAACAGCTCAATGTCTTTCTTAAATTGTGGCACCCAAAACTTTCCCCAGCACTCGAGGTTAGGCTGCCACAGTGCAGAGCAGAGTGGGACAACCCCTCCCTTGCCTGGCCAGCGATGCTGTGCCTGATGTCCCCAGGATGTGCTTGGCTCTCCTGGCTGCCAGGACGCTGCTGGCTCAGATTCAACTTGCTGGACCAGCACCCCTATGGTGAAAGACAGTAGAGGGACACTACACAGAACACAGTGCTGAGCATCAGGGTCATTTGCTTGGCTTTAAGAAAGCATAAGTAACTTACTGAAGATTTCCCACACTGTATTGTGCTGAGGGGGACAAAGTGTCTCCCACAGCAAGACAAACAGGAGATGAGAAATTGCTAGATTTTTCATTTACCTTTCAGATCTTCCTATTCAGAGGCTAACAATTGCAGAATCATCATCATAACAGAGACTGACCCTGCAGTGTTCTTTAATTCATCTCTTGTTTCCAGAGCTACTGAGAAAACTGCAGAAAATGTTATTTCCTTACAAACAGCCTCTTTACACAGAGAAAGGTAACAGGATCTTTCCATCAAAACTTCATGGTTTAAAGTATGCCAATAACCCTGTTCTTTCCTTTTCCAACACAGAAAAAAAGTACCTATTTCCCCAAGGTAAATTTTTGTAGCCTGCCAGGACAACACTATGATTTTTTTTTTTTTTTGTCCAGGAATCCCACTGTGTTTTGTAGACATTAATACACTCTACTTCAGAAAAGCCCTATATCATATAGAGACTGTATATCTGTATATATGTGCTATTCTCAGATGTGAAACCTGAGACACTAGTATTACTTAATCATTTTCTGCTATTTACAAAGAATTTGTAACACAAATGACTGAGTTGCCTCCTATTCCAAGCCTGTTATTCAACTTTGATGTGGAAAAAGGTCTCCAAAGACCATGAGCAGTGTATCTTAAATCTGAAGTATTCAATATGCATCCACATCTAAGCAAGAGTTTTCTAGCAGCCTTTCAGGTATGGCATGCCAGATGCATTTCACTTGCTAGAGATTCATTTGCAGAAGCTCTGGAGACAGGGAGAAAACATCTGACTGTCAGCAGGGCACATCATGGATGCCAGTCTCAACATTTGGATTCTGCCAATTTGCAAGGTCAGAAGATGTTCCCCATACTGCAGATGACAGAATGGATTAATGGTGGGCTACAGTCCCACAGCCGTTTTTGCAAGTCTGAGAAACACAATGCTGTCTACTGAAAGGGAAGAGAGTGCAACAAAGCTGTACTGCTACATACTGTCCTAAAGCTGTCTGGATATACCCAGCTGTCAGCCCTGATGAAGGCATCATTCCCTTACTCAAACCTTTTAATCAGTAATGCTTTCTAAAATTATAGTGCTTTTTCACTTATGAAGAAATTTTCCCAGGTCTCAGGTGAGTTGTATATTTTTTGGTTTTCTTCATCAGTATGGTCAGATAAGTGAATAACTGCAAATTCCCATGCTAAAGGAAAACAAATTGCTACAAAAAATTCTTAAGTTTCTAAGCAAAGGAGGAAACATCTGATACTGCCTTTTTTTTTATTCTTTGTTTTCGAGGGAGAAAATGCAGTGTGAGATCAACAGCCATCTTGTGTATTCAGGCAAGGTAGTAAGGAGCAATTGTATTGTCACACATTTGGTGGTGATAAATTTTGCTGTATGATTTTCTCCAAGATTAGGGCAAAGCTGCCTTTCATTTCAATTTCGTTTGGTTTACTTATGAAAGGGATTTGCATGTTTCTTTTTTTCGCCTCTTAAAAAACAAACAAACAAAACCCCAAAAAAACCCAAAACCAACAAAAAACAAACCAACAACAACAAAAAACCAAACCAACCAAAAAAAAAACCCAACAAAAAAACCCCAAAAAACCCCCAAAAACTAAAAAACACCCCAAAACCTAAGGATTATATGGTTGAGCTTAAAAAATAAACAGACTGCCATAAGCACCTCAATATCCATCATGATCTAGCTGCTGTGCTGATAGACTCTGAAAGGGATTTCCTGGGAAGGGATCCCCTTAAACACCTCTCAGAAGCATCACAGCCCTGGCAGCCAGCTGCACAGAAGGTGAGAGCTTCACACTGGGAGCTGGTAGGCAAAATACACTTATGATGGTGTGCCACAAAATGTGAGCAGATAATGTGGGTAATAGGCAAATGCCAGTCCAGCCCAGCACTGCAGCGGTTCTTGTCTTTATCTGCATACTAACAAACAATCCCCAGACTCTTCTGCTCTGACATCCCTGTGCTGTTGCAGTAGCCAGGGCAATGAGATCCCGTACCACCCTGGCCTTATCTACACCACACATTGCCTGTGTCTGTTGCCCTTACCCGAGGCAACCTGCATGGTCTCCTTGACCCATGGATAGTATAGCAGACAAACTGGAGAGAGGATCATTCCTCTCCAAGCTGAGCTATGAAGGATTGACAGGACCTGCAGGTAGAGGAACAGTGTGATGAGGGAGTGTCACTGCATGAGGAAAAGGGGCACCACATTCCTACAGCTCATATACCACCATGTTTCTACCACATTCTGAAGTCCTTCAGGGAGAACTTCCAGCCCCAAGGGCTGTGTTTATACAGGTAAACAAAATAAAGCTGGGAGAGACATTTGGGCAGTGATGAATAATTTTCTATAATTCTTTAATTTTAACATATACCCTTGAATGATTTTAACCCATACCGACAAGTATTTTCTGTGATATTGCCTGGGCAGGCGTCAGATTATAGTTCAGGCTTTAAGAAAAATAAATAATTCTGTCAGAAGGATAAGAATGAGAAAAACCTTTCTGAGAAGAGTTACAGAATTTTCTAAGGCAGTTGCCTGCTATGAATTTTCTAAAATCGCAGTTGCCTGCTATGAAAACTGTGCATTTGGCATCAATAAATCTGCATACCTTGCATTCAGTTCAGAAAGAGTTGACCCAGCCCTCTCTAGACCACTACAACTATCTTAAAATAACTTTTGAAACAGTGATACAGATGCCTTCACATCTTCCTGTGAATATTTCAAAAAGCATAAATGAGCAGATCCAAGTGATTACAGATCTGTCAATCCAGCATTGATCTTCGACAAAATAACAGAAAATATGTTATGGGGATTGATTCATAAAGAATTAATGCAAGGAAATGCAACCAACTCCAATAAAGATGGGAAACAGACACAATCAAACTCACTTGATTACTTTTTCATATTAGACGGGAAGTGTGGTTTGTAGAGGCAAAAAGGCTGATAGCATAAACTTATGTCCAGAATCGGTACTGCATGATATTTTATTTGGCAATAAATTCAGGATTATATAAAACTGAGTTGACATTCCATATAGATTGGAAACAAGCTATTGATCAGTGTTAAATTGTAATCTTACATGAAGAATTATCATTAAGCAATTATGTTACTTCTGGGAGACTTACGCTGCTTAAAACATTCATCAACACAGTCTGTGAAACAACTTTAAAATCATTACTAATGAAGTTTTCAAATGTCATCAAAATAAGCGTAGCAAAGAAGAGCAGAAAGAAGAAAGGATGCCAGTAATTATTTTGCTAGTTAGGTGCAATCCACTTATATAAAAATAACTCAGAAAGAACTTGGGAGTCACCAAGGACAACCAGCTGAACATGCTCTCTGAAAGTAACATGCTGACCAAAAACATTAGTACTGTCCCTTGGATAACTGGGAAGTATCCATGAGAATTACTCAACACTGGAGTCATAGCCGTGGAAAACCCCGTCAGTAATTTGTGAAATGGGGAAGATTTAGGAAATGTCATTCGAATAATATAAAATATTTTAAAATGCACCTGCTTTTTCATACCATGTAAATTGTTCCAATAGTGGATACTGCTTCCCTGTATGAACATTTCTTCTGTTATAAAGTGAGACCACCATAGCATCAACACTACCATAATGAAATGATAGAATCATAGAATGGTTTCACTGGAGGGGATTTTAAAGATCATCTACTTCCAAATCCTGTACCTTGGGCAGGAGCACCTTCCACTAGACCAGGTTGCCCAAAGTCCTATCAACCTGACCTTGAGCACTTCCAGAAGTAGGGCATTCACAGCTTCTCTGAGCACCCTGTTCCAGTGCCTCAGTTAAGAATTTCTTCCTCATATCTATTTTAAACCTGCCTTGTTTCAGTTTGAGGCCATTGCCCCTTGTCCTGTCACTACATGCCCTCGTAAGTAGTCTCTCTCCATCTTTCTTGTAGGCTGCCTTCAGGTACTGGAAGGCCACAATTAAATCATTCAGAAACCTTCTCTTTTCCAGGCTGAACAGTCTCAGCTCTCTCACCCTGTCTTCTGAAGAGAGGTGCTCCAGCTGTTGGATCATCTTCATGGCTCTCTTCTGGACTCAGTCCTGCAGGTCCATGTCCTTCTCACCTTGGGGGTCCCAGAGCTGGATGCAGCACTCCAGGTGGGGTCTCATGACAGTGGAGCAGACTTACAGTGAAAAAGAGTTCAATATGCTCAATTTGATCAAAGCAATGTAGTTAACATAAAAGAAGCATTAGATGTGTTTAGTCCAGAAACAGCTTTGTGGGGAGCAAAACTTCAACAATGTTGAGAAGGGAAAGGTCAAGCAACCCCGTATCTGGAAGGTACAAATAGACAAAACGAGGGCAATCCTTGTTGCCTGCATTGTGGTTCTTGGAAGAGATGACTGCAGAGATCCACCAGACCTTGGACCCTACCAATCTGTACAGAAGTAAGTTTTCAGTGTAACATGGATGCCAAGAGGCCAAATTCTCACATTGCTGCTAGTCTTAACAAAATACAACATATGGTTTCTCCATGAACAAGAATCTGCTTTCAGATTATACTTCAGATTCTGTTGCATTGTCATAGTATGTCATAATATAATATCACTGTCTACTATGGCTCGTCTCTCCAAATATACTGTTAATCTGTTATTATACTATTCAAGGAAAATGATGAACAGGGAGATTTAGTTTATTTAAGCCAATCGTTATTCACACTCTCCTGGACATAACCTGATATATTGGTGACCCAACAAAGATATTCTAATAGCTTTTAAAAAACGTTTGAATATAAGTCGACAGGTTATTTTTGTAATACAAAGTGTTATGTTGTTGGGGGGAAAATTACTTGCTATTAGCTCTGCATACTTGAGTAAGAACCTGCCTACATAATTAAACATTTGTTGCAAACATAACTGAAAGCAATACAGTTGCTGTCCTCACTGATTGAATTTCAGTGCAATTTCTAGAATACCTGTAGGGCATTTGTACCTAAACAGCTGTGTTGGGCAAACTAACGCTCTGTCTAGTAGTCAGTTCAGGTTATTATCATACAATCATTACCTGTTTGTACTATGTCACCTAGAGGTTTCACTTGAAATGAGAGAATCACTGTTGGAGGAAAAGCCTTTGCCCAGACAGCTTATGGCTTAACAGTTGAGACAGATGAATGAACTTCGTCTACAGTAATGAGGATTTTGCAGAGCAATTTACTTTCTGTTATGCTTGATTAAACCTATTATGCCTTTACTGACACTTGTGCAACCCCATTACCCTTTGTAGGTTTACACAGGTATAACAGGTTGGACCTCTAACAGGAATTAATTCTGTGATTTCTGCATAAGAACAAGTAGGACTCAACTCACTCTGTTTTAGCTGCATTGGCTCAGCAGGATGGACAACAGTGAAAATTACCTGCAATGAAACTGTATTTTTGGTTCTAAATAACAGGGATGTGACTAAATATAAAGAGGGAAGAGCTCTCTGCTGAACTGAAAGATACTTTGTTATACTTAAAAAGTAAAAGATTTTAAATAGCAGAATGCTTCAAAAATATTGAAGTTGCTACATGGAGTCACATAAAACGTAAACAAAATTGCTTCTAGTTTGTTAAGGACTAAATCAGTTGGCAAATCTAAGTAGGGCAGATATTACAGGCATGGTTTAAACTAAGGCATCTATTAAATCTATAAACAGATATTTCAAAATCTATTTTGTTACTGAATATGAGAAAGCTATTTTCTTCCTTGCTAAGACACTTGCAATAGCTAGAGAATATATATTTAATTCACTGCCTATTTCTGCTCACACAAACATCAAATGCAAAACTTGAACTATTTTCTATGGGACAAATAGCAAGTGGGCAATGTTTAATTATGTAGGATTACAAAAGTAAGAATAAATGTGGATTTTTAAAAAAATCTCTATCTTGCACTCTCAAATCCTTGTGTGCAAGAATTTGTAAACAAGTCTTATTCCACCATCACTCTAAGGCAAGTGTTTAACCAGTATCAAAAATTACTCAGCTTGTATTAGCTTTACTAAGAAAATCACTTATGAGCTGTTATTGTATTATAATCACGTGTCCTACTTTGGAATAGGCTTATGGACAATACACTAGCACTGAGAAGCATAGCAATGTGTATCCATTTGAATTTTATTCAATGTGAACAGCACAAAAATTCCCAAGTTCATGCTGAATTTGACTGCAAAGCTCAGTTACTTATCCACGTCTCCTCTTTCTGCAAAATTAGTGGCATATGTGGTGAAAAGAGCTTTTCAATAGGGACTTAACTGACATGAATAAGTACTTAGCTGTTGATCACAATATGACTAAAATTTCTGCCATGATATTTTGTCATCTGTTCAATACAATTGGTATCATATGGAAGCTATGTCTGCCTTAGCAAGCAGAATGGACCAAGAGGAGCAGACTCTAGACAGAAATGTATAGTCTTTGGTACTTAACATCCACATTTTAAGAGCTTTTTGTTTACTATTAGACTAACTCTACTCTGATCCCATAACCTACATGCCTTTTTGTGGCTGGAGCGCAGTAAGTGTGCCTCTGGAGTACATTTTCCAGTTTAATTTCATGCAAAACAAATTCAGCCTGGCACTCAGAAATATCTGCATGCTGTGAGCCAGAGCAGGGACTACTGGAAGATATATTTCAAAAGTCCTTTCCTGATCTGAACGAAAACACTGACACATTAGATACACCAGAAGACTGTGCTGCCATTCAGACAGACCTGGACAGACTGGGGAATTGGGCAGAGAAGAGCCGAATGAAGTTGAACAAAGGCAAGTGCAGGGTCCGACACCTGGGGAGCAATAACCCAGTGGACCACTACAGGCTGGGGGCTGATCTGCTGGGAAGCAGCTCTGTAGAGAAGGACCTGGGGGTCCTGCTGGACAACAAGCTGTCCATTAGCCAGCAGTGTGTCCTTGTTGCCAAGAAGGCCAGGGGTGCCCTGGGGTACGTTAGGAAGAGCATTGACAGCAGGTCAAGGGAGGTTATGCTGCCCCTCTACTCAGCTCTGGTGAGGCCACATCTGGAGTCCTGGGCTGTCCAGTTCTGGGCTCCTCAGGACAAGAGAGACATGGAGCTCCTGGAGCAGATGTAGCAGAGGGCTAGGAAAATTATGAGGAGACTGGAGCTTCTCTCTTATGAGGAAAGGCTGAGGGACCTGGGCCTGTTCAGCCTCACCAACAGACTGAAGGGGTTCATGTGAGTGTCTTAAGAGCAGATGTCAAGAGGACATGCCAGACTCTTTTTGGTGGTGCCCAGTGAGAGGTCAAGGGGCAACGGGCACAAACTGAAAGTTCACACAGAATGTTCAATATGAACATGAGGGCGAACTTCTTTACCCTGAGGGTGACTGAGCACTGGAACAGATTGCCCAGAGAGGTTGTGGTGTTTTCTTCACAGCAGATATTGAAAACCTGTTGGACATGAATCCTGTGCTTAGCTTTAGCAGGGGTGGTGGACAAGACGACCTCCAGAGACTCAGCCATGCTGTGATTCTCTAAGACACTAATGTACTCAAAGCATCTCGATGAAAGTTCCTGGTCTCAATCAAAATGAGGAAGTGAAGGAACACACAGAAAGTGAAAAATAAGAAAACACTCAGACATCAAAGAATACTAAAATGTGTTTTTCAAGTTCATCTCAAGTTTAGAAATTGAGGAATTTGTTCTTGTTTATGAAAACTCATATGTCAGTTGTTGCGGGAGAAACATAGCTGAAAGAAAAAAGTCTTTGTTTCACTCACATATGTCAGCTCAAATTGACCAAAAATGTTCAAAAAGGGACAAGTGAAGTTTGTAACATGCTTTAGGAAAGAAGGCTGAAAAATTAAGGACTATAAGCTTTTAATTTAAAAACTGTACATAGTGACATTGTTAAAAAGATATTCTAGACAAATTAAATTTTATTTTGAAGTGTATCCATACCACTTTTTAAGCATCTATTAAAAATGTTTTGGTCAGGTACAAGAAATTATTTCAAAGATCGTTAAGAACTCTTACTTTTTTTTACCTTTTTNTTTTATAATTATTATTTCAAAAATCTATCTAAATTTATCCCAGTTTTTTTTTTTTTTTTTTTTTTTTTTGGTATTTATTATTGCAAATGCCAACCTTTTGGTTCAGATAAAAAAATGAACCACAAATTGTCAGATCTTTTTCCTGCCATTTTTCACGTGCTAATTCATACTACTTGGTCAAACAAAAAGAACTCAAAAAGAAAAACACTCTATAGTTGTGGCAGAGCAGTGGTTGCAGCAGTTTTTGATTGTGTAGAACAGCTTTGCCATGGGGTGGAGTGGGGTGAGGGGATGTGTGGAATCCAAGTAAGAAATAAAGCTAATCAAAATCATTAACAACTGATTTTTTAACTTTATTTTAAAAAGGTTTCTGGCTTAACCCTTGATACTAGTCTGCAGCTTACTGTACATTATATAAACCGCAAAATATTCTCCAGGACACCTGAATACAACAGCGAAGTTGTTTGGAAAGTAGACATGCCCTTATCTGTTTTCCCAATATTTTTTGATTAGGAGAACTTACTATTAGACAAATCACATTGTCTGTTACCTGGTTCATCTTCTTCTATACGAGTGATTCCTTCTTACTGGGGAAGTTTAAAGCAAAAAGTAAAATATTATAAATAATATCTGTCACCACAAAGGGAGCTTGGCTAAAAGGTTCCTGTCACTATTAATAATATAGTTTGGTTTTCAGCCTCCCTGTTTATTGCATTAGTAGTAGATGTAAAATACTGCAAAAAGTAAACAACTTTCAGTAGATGCTACCTGTGAAAATCTGGCCTCTAAATGAGGATATTTAAACTTCCTCTAGACAGTTACATGAATAGTCTGAAGGACAAACCTCAGGGATAATGTATATACCAAAAAAAAAAAAAAATTATGTATCTAGCTCAAACTCTTTATGTTGTGTTATATTGTATGACAAGATATGTCACCCTATACCATCAACACAAGAAAATATCCCTTGGCACCTCCTAAGTTTATATAATTTGCCCAGAAGTAGCTATTTTATGCCTATTTCATGTTACAGAGGCTTTAACACATATAGCGTGTAAAAGTTTTCAGCTACAAACTTAAAAATTGCAAACAAGTACAGAAGATTCCATTATTTACTAGCTAACCTGGTTTTGGGGGAAAAAAAATAATATACTTAATTTTACTCAAATAAACACGCCCATTGTGGTATAATAGTTCTTTAAGTGGAGCACATTCTAATGTGCTCTGGTGGAGTGGGACCTGTCTGACTCCCACAGACATGTAAAATAACTAGAATCCACATTCTGCACTAACACAAAATCTCTAGAAAATTTCTACACAGTGTTTAGCTGTTTTTTATTCAGCTGTATATATAGTATTGCGAATAATGAGAGTTGTTCTTTTTGTTTGTTAGCATACATGAAAAGCTTCACACAACTAACCATTTTCTTCAACTATCTAAGAAAAGAATAGCTTCAAGAGAAAAATAAATAACGTTTTAATTAATTGAAATTTATAGAAAAACCTTTTCAGATAGTGTTAGATAACCAAATAAATTACTTAAATTAATTTTAGTGGTTTTAGTCATGGTAGGATTTTTCATTCATATAAATTCCAGTGTGAAAAAAGGTTGATTTATAAAAGGTTAAAAATAATTAAGACAAGCGAGTGACTGGATTTCATGGATAAATTTAGTACTATAATTTTTTTTTTTTTTTGCAAATAAGCTATGCATCTAATAAAATATGCTTCTATATTAATAGGCCTGCAAATTTCCAAAGTGTGTCTCTATGTAACAACGTAGCGTAATACTTTTCTATCTTTTATGGGTATATGTTTCTATGAATGTGACTATCTCAAATCCATATGGCTGAACAGGGGAAAAAGTCCAAACAAACTTGACGTGTTCCTATAATATCTAAAACTGTGTATATACTTAATTTGTCTTGAAAGAGATCATAATAAAGTAAAGATAATTTTAAAATGCTGCTACTTCTTTCCTGTGGAAACTTTCTTTAGCAATTAATATTAATTTATTATCAAGTATTTGGGGAAATTGCATATCTGTTTTAATTAGCAGTCACAGGACTGTTCTTGGCTATTTTAATCTGGAACATTAATGCTGGACCACTTTCACACTGTGCTTTCAGCAGTCTCTTTCCCTCTGTTTCACTCATGTATTCATATGTGTATAAATCTATAAAGATGCACCAAAGTTAATTCCTGTCTACAATTTAACTGAATTAAAACCGCTGATGTGTCTTTTGAGAGCACGTTAGCACTAACCCAGAAATGTGTGGGGATGACACCACTATAATTTCCCCTAATATGTCTATACATTTATGCGTGTTTGGATTTGTATGCACATCAATACAGAGAAATAGAATTGGCACAAGCGTTTGACTTTATACAAAACTGCATAAAGCAAACACAGAGTCACAGAATCTGTACTACTACAGAAATCCTCCATTATTTCAGTATTATAGACATTAATAAAATTTGGCTTGTTAGGTTTCCACAGAACCATAAATTTAGATGAGATTTTAAAGATCACCTAGTTCCAGCCACCCCGCCATGAGTAGGGACAACTTCCATTAGACCAAGCAGCTTTAAGCCCCATCCAACTTGGCCTCCAGAAACAAATTTTTTACCCATATTACCAGTGTCTGTGTTCTAGCTAGCAGACAGACTTCTCTTTGGATGTTAAATTAACACTAATGACTAAAGTTCTCTGGTAAAACTCATGCCATGAACCTAAAGCCTGGGTCTGGTAGTGCAAATCTACAGTAAAGTATTAGTGAGTGTGGAGAAAAAAATTATGTATGTCCTTGCCTTGGAGTCAGAATGGCTTCTTATCCAGTGTTTTGTGTTGTTTATCAGTCTCATTTCTTCCATATTCTCTTTGTGATACACACAGTTTGTGTATGCGTTGAAAAAATGGGTCATACAGCTAATATTTCACACTTCTTCATACGCAGTTACACAGAGAAATGTAGGGATCCACACTGCAATTTGAAGATATAACATTGTGCATTTGATAAGAAACATATATGTCAATCTGATACAAAATGTAATTCTTCATTGGGGCTTGGCTAGCCTTAGAAGATTGAGAGTAAGGATTTTTACAGAGGTGTGTTTGCAGACTGTCAACCCTTTTACAACAGTAAAGGAATTCAGACTGAGGATCCCCTTTATATGGTCCAAGAGCACTATTTTCTTCATGATACCTTCAGGACAATGCAGGTCTTAACCCTTATGTCATGGGAAAAGTAATATCAATATGAGCAGCTGGATACAGCTGGTAGAAATGCCGTGCAGAGTACAACTTAGATGTAGAATCAGGCACAGTTGGTTCTAATGGGGAATCCTGGGGAACAATGTGGAATAATTCGTATTTTCGAAACTCTGAATGAAATTTCAGTGATTGTACTGGTAAACATAATATGCTGACAAAGAAAATATCAAAGTAAGTATGTTTCTCCAGAAAGGTATATTCATAAGATGGAAAGAAACAAGAGAAAATTAATTGAAACAATATTTGGTTTTGGATAAAAATACCTGTGTTAGGACAAAATATATTCTGGGAATTCTGGAAAATTTATTGGAGTCTATTATTGATCCCACAATCTAATCTGGATATGAGAAAAGCATATTGCACTTTGGTTGGAAAGATACATTTTACAGATACTTGTAACAAAGAATTATCCTGTAGTGAGGAAAATATTCCTACTGGCTCAACTAGTATATTCAGCCTATCTGAATAAGGATTGTTGTTAACTAGCAAAACTTTCCGTGCACAATTTTTAATTTGTTTTAAAGAGAGCAACCAAAAAAAAAAAAAAAAACCAAAAAGAAAGAAAAAAAAGAAGTTGAAGAAAATAATGCGCTTAAAACTCATTAAAGTTCCTCATTTCAAAAAGATAGCACTTCATCTAAAGTAGTGACAGCCGGGAGAACTCCTGAGCTCCCGAATGTGGAAATAGGCTTTGGCCACCTCCCAAGTGAATGAGGGCAAAACCTTGGCACACTTCTGCTCCCTTGCCTTGCTGAACTTTGATTTCGATGAGAAGGAAATCTGGGCCCATGAGTCAGGAGGGAGAGGCACCTCGCTCTGACACTGTGCCCTATCTGGGGATCAAGCAACTGGGACTGCGGGCACCGCGCCGGGTGTGCAAGCTGCTGAGTTTGGATGCAGCCCAAGGTAACTATTTAGGGAGACCAACTGAACTAAGGAACTTGGGGATTAGATTTTGGAGGCAGCCTGGAATGTCTCCATGTCAAACGTGCTAAAGCTATCTGGAATCTGTATGCCAGGCAGGGAGAAAAAAAAATCTTGTATGAG
Source organism: Dasyornis broadbenti (assembly GCA_013397935.1). Taxonomy (NCBI): domain Eukaryota; kingdom Metazoa; phylum Chordata; class Aves; order Passeriformes; family Dasyornithidae; genus Dasyornis; species Dasyornis broadbenti. The sequence goes on from VZRN01001644.1 coordinate 550,148, forward strand.
AACTTTCCAGACCTAACTGGAAGAATAACAATCTTGGAAATGACATTAAGCATAAGTAGGGAGACTACAAGGAATGGAAAAAAGGACTGATCACCAAAGAAAACTATGACTTCGAAGTCAAGTAATGCGGGTTTAAAGTGAGACTTGGCAAAAGTGAATATGACCTCATAAAGGAAATCAGACTAAAGAGTTAAAGTTTCCTTAGGTATGTGCTTAGATGGAGAAGAAGGCAGGAAGTTGAAAGACTGCAGTGAGGATGAGCTACACATGAAAGCTCCATATGTGATTTGAGTCAGTTTATATTTGGCTAAATAATCTAAATATTATTTCAGTTTTCAATAAGATTCATGTTTTTGAATGCGAGATTACACACTGGGAAGCAAATAACAAAGGAGTCACCTGCAGGTGAAGTGACTATTATAACCAAACAGTTTATTAAACTAAAATTGAGGTTCCTCAGATAACCTGCAGTCTCACAAATTTGGAAGAATAGGTGAGCAAACCCCAAATTCCCATCGCAATTGGCTAGAATAAACCTGTCAACCAGGTGGCAGTCCTCATAACAGGAATATACAAAAGCAATATTTTCATTAAGGCTAGTCATCCTAGCACCTACAGGATCCTGTATCCTGATCTCAGCAGTGCAAATTTTGGTGAAATTAGACTTGAGGGCTTCAAGGACCTTGTAATAGTGTTTTTCTGTGGGTAAATTGTGCTCTACTATGCCTGATGCCTCTTGTGGACTTTTTTTACCAGATAATGTGAACACTACCACTGCAAATAGAGAGTACTGAAGAAACTGGGGTCAGCAGAAGAGCAGTATGGTACAGAAGGGACTGCCTATAAAGTTAACAGCCTCAGGCTGGAGACAAAGTGTGGGGCAAAAGGAAAGCTCCTGCAGAACCACCTAAGTGCGTGTGTGTGCGTGTGTATTCATACTGTTTAATATTTCCCAAATGTCTAAGAGACAAACAATATGGGCATAATGGTGAAGAAAATAAATTAAAAAGACACGGGGTATTCTCAAAGACTGACTTAACTGCAATGGAGATAATTTCTCTGGGATATTCCTATGGCAAATGACAGATGAACTCCACCAAGCCCGATTCATATGAAGTAGTAAAACCCTTGCTCCAAATTGACTCCTAGATAAGCTTCTCCTTCCCCTGGCTGGAAAGACTAACATTGCTACACTATAGCTAGACTAAAGCTGGTCTCTGCACATGCCTCTTCAGTTGCTATACTTTATTTCTGTGCCCTCCACTTGCATTGTCAATACATTATTAGATTATTATACAGGAGAAGCAAACTGACCTTGAAGACTCTAGTAGTAGAAATAGGATGAAATTCAATAGCACAAAATTCAATACCTACATTGTTTTTATAAACTGGGAGACCTCTTTTAAATAGCCAATGGGAGGAGGATCTGCAAAACCAGCAGGAAGGCTGCTTAGCAAATGTAATCTTGAGATATATAGGTAGAATTATTTACACAGCAGCAGACATTTATGAGATGTCCAAAACACTGCATGCAATTCTGGACATTCACACTATGAAAGAAAAATGTTAATAGGAATAAGCTAAAACCAGCTTATGGGAAAATCAGGAAGACAGAGAAGCAGTATTTTCAAAAGAGGCTAAAATTTTGGTATATTTGCCCTAACAAAACAAAATTTGAGGCAAGAAACAAATCTCATATACAAACATGTTAGGGAAGTAAACAGCAGGGAAGAGAAGACACTATTCAAACTAAAAGGCATTACTGGCAAAGGAACTAATGGCTATAGACTAGCTACTAATAGCTTTAGGATGAAAATGAAACAGCGGTTGACCATTACGCCACGGAGATTACAACTCAGATTCTGAGAGGGGTGTAGGAAAGAAAATGTATAGCCATTTCTGAGAGGGCAGTGAGCCACTTCATCAAGGCATGGTGTGTGGTGACTCCCATGATAAAGGGAAGTCTAGAGGATGCAGGTGTCTCACCCAGCCCAAAGCTGCTCTTTATTCCTAAACATAATCTCTGGTTTAAAGTGATGATGGGACTTGGTCCTGCCGAGACAGGAAATTTGGTGTAACTAGAAATGAAACCTGAGCTTGAGACGCTCATAGAAAAGAGATTTGAGAGAACTAGCACAAGAAATCCCAAGTGTTCCTGAGAAGCTTGCTGGGTCTGCAGTGGCCTTCAGCAATGGAGAGCACAGCTAGTGCTTCAAGCAACCTTGACAAATCTACCCAACCTTCCAACCCATGCTATGGCTTTCAATATATCTATACCGCTCAGCAAGCAGCACTGCTCACTATGACTTATTTTATCATTAAGTTCTCTAGTCCATGAAAGGATCAGTCTGCATCAATTTTATGATTATTGTACCAAGAATTTCCCAGAACTGACTGCTCCCATATGACATGTACTGGCAGTGCAGAGAACTAAGAAAGCTATGGGCCCTTAATAACTTGAACTGGAGAATTTTTAATGCTGCAGCCTTGTAAGAAAACAGATAAAGAATCATCCAAAGTAATTAGGCCTTATAATTTTGGCTTGGTTTTAATTAATTAGAATTAAGACATAAAATCCCCACAGCCTTTGAATTATTTTTTTAATATTATATCAGAAATTATCTTTGATTGTTTCAGGTGAATAATACTACAATTGTTTCCTTTTCTTATGGTTGTAGACTGCTAGGCAAGTTGGCTTCTTGCCAATTGTCAGTATTTTTGTATTGCTTCTTCCTCAGAGTGGTAGAACAAATCAAGCTTCAAATTTTAATGTTATTCAGTTTGTTGTTTCAATTTAAATTTCATGTATTGCATGTTTGGCTCTTTTTTCCTTGGCTACCTTTTTGGCATCTCTTAGAAATAAGACTTTTTTTTTTTTTTTT
>VZRN01001644.1:553055-614997 GCA_013397935.1 Dasyornis broadbenti
TTTACCTTAGATTGCATTGGCATAAATACCACATGCAACATATGCCTCTGCAACACATATGAGAGCCATGTAGAACAAGATTTGGAAATGTGAAATATTTGCAAAGGGAATAAAACGCACAAAAATATATTAATTATATCTGCACCAAGACTGTTTTCTTATGTAACTATTATCCCATGGCCTAGCTTGATTTCTTATAGTTCATTGACCCATTTGGTAAATTCACAGACAAACTTTGGCAGAGGTGTAACTTGATAATTAAAAAGTATGTTATCTCTTGCCAGCTTGTTATAGCCAAGTGTAAGCTGAACGCTAGCTTTCCCTAATCCCATCAACCCAGTCTGTAGGAAGGGTCAGGGGTCAGTAACTGCTTCTAAAAACACTGTTCAATTGAATCCAAACAAGCTCTTACCTACTAAGCAGCTGCTCACAAACAATTCGGAATCTGTCCTCATTACCAATTGTTAGGGGGTCCTGTTGCAAGAAAAGCCCTGTTTTGAATAGGCCTCTAATGCACCAGTAAGTCTTCATCTGATAGGCTAAGACCTAAAGTCAGCAAATTTTTTTACTTCTTTTTTTTCCTTCTAGCACAAAGAGAAAAAATTAGAAACCAGCTATTACCAGCTGGCATATCTACTGTCTCTAGCAGGAAGCAAGATGTTAATTTTCAAAACACAGTTTTGTACATCAAGGAGGACTTCTAGGAACTGGGGGAGAAAAGAGAGTAAATATAATAATATATGGAACATTGTGAAAAGCATAAACTATTTTTCAATGACTGATGGAACAAAAAAGATTGTCTATGCTAGGAAAAAAGAGTTTTAGAATACCTCTGTACTCAAATATTTTAGTTGTTATTGAAGATAAGAGCAACATCATTATGATCAGTGGTCAGACTTGGTTTTGCTGGTTATCTAAAGGATGCTGGTCCTGGTGCCAGGATTTGCAGACTTCTTTATTTGGTCCTACTCTGTCACATATCTAGTAAGCTAGAAATACTTTTGGAATGAATAGGTGAAGATATTCAATATCTGAAAATTTGTAGAAGGGGGAAACTTTATTTACAGTATAGCTTGTTGCCATGTACAAAACCAGACTAGTTTCCTAATTTAAACATTCACAGATTTAATCCTGGAAGTTTGTTAAAGTTTGTATCTTCCTTTATTAAACTTGAAAAAATCTTGCACCAGTGACCAGCTCTTGCAACAGGAGGTCACAACCTGAAATTGTGGTATGTAGGGTACCTCCACCGGAGTAAACTGGGAGCCTTGTGGTCATTTCACTGGCTTCAAAGTGGGAAGAATTAACCCCCTCTGTCTGCTCTTATTTTTTATATTTTAAATATAGTTGTTTTTTTAAAAATCTTTTTTAGACAGCCTTGAAAAAGACCATCAGGAGCTGACAAATGAGGGCTGTACAGAAGTATCCAGTCCTGACACCAGCTTGGTGAAAACGCCTGCATTGCGGTGGCTCAGAGAATGAGGATGTGGCCCCAGACTCCTGAGATTTTTAGTCTCTTCCTCTTATTATTCCTCAGGTCAGTAGGTTTTACAAGCCTGATTTGGGAACATCATCTCTCTCTTCCTGGGGTCAACATGCTGTCCTGGTCGGGAAAGTGAAGTGCACAACAAGATAAAAATTTAGGAAGATTTCCTAACTCAGGTGCAGAATTTTATTACAGCAACACTTGAAAAAAGCTTAGGTACCTTGCACCTCTTTATGTCCCTGTGAAGTTGCATGATAGTTCTCCTAATTTTATATTGCAGTTCTGAAAGCTGAGAAAATATGTTCCTTTTTCTGTGCTGCTTTTTTGTTTTCTTTTTCTTTCTGTTGTGAAGATCACACTTTATTGTGGGAGCAATTGGTTTTCATTATTCTCATAGTTTCAGATGAAGAAAAAGATATTTTAGGTAAGTTTACCAAAACAGTGGTAAGAAAAGATAGTTATTCTGTGGAGCAAGACAACAACTCTTGTGAATATTCTTGCAGCAATTGCTGCACATATTTAAATTGCACATCAGACACAATATAAATATTAGCATGCAACTTATTAAATGATAAGTGAAATTGCTGTAGAAATAGACATATGTCACTGAACCATATTTTTAGTTTTACTTGAAGCCTTAAGGATGTACATATTCCATTTAAGTGATATAAAAGTCTCTGACTTCCAGAGGCAATAGTCATTTGCAGTACATAAGAGGATTTAGTATATTAGGCAAATATTCCTAAAAGTTTAAACAAAAACAAAAACAAACAAACAAAACAAAAACAAACAACAAAAAGAAACTCAAAAAAAAAAAAAAAAAGGAAGATGAAGATGAGACTCACTGGTTTCCAGCTGCTATTGCATGCATGTATGCACTACTGGGTTGGTTTTCTCTGCTCGTTCAAATTCTTCCACCCTCCACAAAACCCCTTTCTTTGAGTTCATTCTATGGGACTCATTAATGAATATTTTTCTAAGGGCTTTGGATGTTGCTTTTTTTTCTTTTTCATACACTCCCTCAAGAGCAGAGATGAGAGTTATGCCAAGGTCTGATCTTCTCTCTCCGCTGTTCCATCACTGTCTAGCCTCCCTTGCTGACTCTGACTCACTGGCAATACACTCGTTATCCCCTTTGGCTGGCAGGCAGGCATTCAGCTATTCCTTCAGAAATTAATTTGCCCAGTGGACTCTGCTTCCAGAATAAGAATACCAGAATACAATCCAAATGATCACACTGTTAACTTTGAAAACATCAGTGCTAGCAGCCAGTTGTTGAGAAGCAAGTCCTTAGTCTCAGCACATTTCTCAAGGGTGGGTATTTATACAGCCAAAATGCCATCCAGAATTGGCAGGCTTTTGAGGCTGAGGATGAAGGGGCTGGGACTATCCTCTCCCCCAGTCAGGAAAGGCATTGTGGAGTTGAGGTTTGCTTCTGTTCCCCACTTGATTACCTACTCTTATGCAGAGGAATAGGAAATAGGTTCAGCCATGGGGCCTTCAGCCCCAGACTGTGCCAGAGAAATTCCTGTAGTGACGTTGTATTTGTGAACTGGGTCCTGCATGCATTCTATCCAAAACACATAAATTTTCACTTGATCTTACCTACTTGAAAAAATTTGCAGAAAAAGTGATTTTTGTTTTAGGACATGAAAGCGACTGAGATTCATGAATTTGTGGGAATTAAATTCACAACGTGAATTCAGGAGTTCGTTTATTTTCTAAAAATAAATTATTCTGGGGATTTAGTTCTTTTTTTTTTTTTTTCTTGTTTTACTTTTACCATGAGTTACTAAATGTGACTGCATTCCCTATCCTTTATTGTCTCCCCGGAAATCTTTAGTCAAACTATGTTTTCAGTCACCCTAGTATAAATTCAGAGTAGCTTCAACGAGTTCAGAGGAAGAAGGCCAGATTTTCATTTGTACAACCATGAAGAAAATGTTATTTAGGGCTCTTATATGCTGTTCCACTATTTATAGGAAAACTCTGATCAAAATACAAAATGAAGTTTTCAAAGAGATTTTTTTCATAAATCAATATTCCAGCAAGCCTAGTCAGTTAAAGAAACAAACTAAAAAACCACCCCAAAAACAATCAACAACAACAACAATAACAACATAAAAAAAACAACCAAAAAACAAAAAACCAAGAAACAACAACAAAAAAAACTACCCCACTTTATTTTCCTGACTGTGTTAATCTCTTTCCTCTGAATGTTTCTCTTTGTTTGGTTTTGAGTCCTAAATAGCAGCAACTTGCTAATAGCGTGGACTTGGTTTAAAACTAACAATGACAGTCTAAGTCCCCTGAAAAAGGGTTAAACATAGACTGCACACTAAAGTATCTGTTTAAAAAAATAAGTCTTTAAATCATTTTATGTTTAAGAGAATTTCTTTTCACCCTTCCCCCTTTCAGAAAAGAAAAAAAAAAGAAAATGTGAGACCATCTTAACTGTAAGAGCAAGTTTATTCAGGTGGTATGAATCAGACAGGGCTCACTGATGCAAACTATAGCCTCAGAAAGCACAGCAGGCCCTGAGCCTCACAGGGCTGCACCACGAAAAGAAGCATAACAAAAACCAGAGAAGAACAGGCCTGCAGTAATCTCCTTGCCCTGGCTAGAAAACAGGGGTGAAGGAAAGCTGCCCTCTCATTATGGTTTTGGTCTCAAGGTTAGAATTAGACCCTTAGGGTAAGCAGCTGTCAATTAGAGATAACTCCAACCAATGCTGTCTGAAATCTTGGACTTATCTCCTAGCAACTCCCCTTCTTTCAGGGCAGCGACTCTCCACTCTGCCTTCAGCTCAAGAGTCATCTTGAAGACAGAGAAATAACCTTTTCAATTTGGGCAGATGCATAAAAAATCCAGCTACCAGAGCCTGCGTGAAGCCTGCGTGACATTTGACTGAAGCCGGGTTTTAATCTAGGTTGATTATATATTTGCTTTGTTTTCCATGCTGCAGATGTTGAGCGGTGATTTTGCTAAAAGAGCATTCTCATTTAATACCTACAAATTCAGTGGGTTTTAGGCACATGGTGGTTTGCCGAGAGAGACACAGGGTTATCATGTTTGTGCATCTGCTGATGCATCTCTCCTTCCCGCTGTCTTTTACACCAGGAGAAATTTGCCAAGAGTGGTAAATGAGGAGTGGCCATGGTTACGGCAGCAGCTCTGGAGTCCTCTCTGGCGTGGCAGGGTGTGCAGAGCAAAGACAAGCATAAATCCTATTAAGAAAAGCAAGAGGTTATGCACCATTTGTGCAGGGAACATGACTGAATTTGAGGGGGAAGTTTAAAACGCACCAAAAGGCACCTCTACTTCTGTTTTCAGGCTTTACAATTCATTAGGTCTTATTTTAGATCCATAGCAGTCCTTTTTCCTAACAAGGTGAAAGGAGAGAGGGAGAGGGGGATCAGAGAGAAGGGGAACAGGGAAAGAGAAAAGGGGTGCTCATAGAAAATTAAGAGGGGGGGACACACAAGGACAGAGCTCATCTTTGATTCAGTTGGGGTCCGTATTCACAAAGAGATCACTCAGAAATTTTGTACAAATGGCAGGAGCAGAATGTGAGCGCAATGAGGGGCCTAATGCAGGCACTTGTCCTGTAATCAAAGATTCAGCTCAACATGAGTCCTTTGTGAGACAACAGCATCATTCTCCACCCAGGCTAACCCCTGAATGCAGAGCAGCTCTCTCAAGCAAGGCAGGCAGGATGAGCTTCTCATTTCTTTGTCTTCTTTGGAAAATATGATTTTTTTTTTTTTTCCTATTCCTCATTTGCTTCTCTTCTAAAGAAAACATTTTTTGATATGTCTGTAGTAAGCCAGAGGATGTTTGCGTGAGTGGAGGCGCTCTCAGGGCAAGAAGAGAAGCAGATGGGCTGACATGGTGGAGCGAGGGCAGCTCCAGCCTGCGTTTGGGGAGAGTGTACAAAAAAATGGCTGACATCTTCCGCTCGTGAATACATGATGGGCGTCCTCCTCTGCGTAAGCACAATTCCCCCTTCCTCAGGCTTCAGCAGCCCTACTTAGATGAAATGTACAGGGATTCCTTTCTTCCTGCTTACAGCTATTGTGCAGTAAGATTTCACAGTATTTTAAAGAACTTTTATATAAAAAAAAATATTTTAGAATTTTGTTAAAATGAGACAGAGAATTTCAATTTGTGTAAATAGACTTTTTCAGTCAGGTTGCATTAGAAATTCCTTTTTTGAGTTGCAAATGGTGTTTCCTTATTTATGTTTTAAATTTCACAGTAAAAAATTATTTCTGCAAAATATAAAACAATATTTATCTGCATACTGATATTTTTGCTCAGTCTGAACATTGCCTGATATGATGGGTATAATATATTCTTTTCAGAATTTGGCTCTTGAGAACCAGAAACAACATGTAGAAAGTAAGTCAGATTTGCAATCCTTAAAGCTTTACACAGAGACAATACAAAGAAACATTATTAAAGAATTGCCATGCAGAAAGTGAATGCAACACTAAGCAGCCCAGTTAAGTATTTTGTTATTCTGCAGTCTACAGCAGCGTAAACCAGCATGGCATTGTGGCAAGGAGGCAGGTCCCAAATTCTTAGGAATCCCATTAATTCTTTGGTTTCCTCAATAGCTAAGTGCTTATCTCTATAGAGAACTGACTGCTACCTCTAGCATTGCTAAAGGTGTTTGTTGAAAAGGCTACCCAGAAATGGGTCAAGCCTACATTCCTTGCTGATATCACAGGGAGTCTTGGAAGCAAAAGGTGAATTGTTTAAATTTCAGACAGGCTTATTTTAGACACAAATATCATATTAAATTAGCAGAAATGCCAATATTATTATTTTAGCATACGATGTAAAGTTTAAAATATTTCTCAACATCCAGTGATGATGAAGTAAAAAGGGACAATGTTTCAAATAATAGACTTCTTGATAGAAACTTCAATGTAAAAGGTAGAAAATATTACTGATAAGGTAATCTTATTGTTAATTTAATTGAAAATGTGTTTGTGATATCTGTTTGGTACGTAGCATCATCTTTTTACTTGATTCTTGTGATTTACCTGAGCTCTGTATGAGTGTGTGTGAGAGAGAGAGAGAGAGAGAGAGTGTGTGTGTGTGTGTGTGTGTGTGTGTGTGTGTGTGTGTGTGTGTGTGTGTGTGTGTGTTTGCTGGGCATGTATCCCTCAGCTGCCTTGCAGCTGAAGATTTTAGAAGCTTAAATTGTGTACTTTTCTGTCTGGTTGTGTATGCAGTTGAATTTACCTATATTTTCATGTCCCATATATCCAAAACACAGCGAAAGTCTAGTTGCATAGCTACAACATAAGGCTTTATCAGATTATTATACAATATATTTATTTTATATTTGTCAAAAATGGGCAAATATAAACCCCCAATATATTATTTTGTCTTTTTTTCTTTTCATATGGCATATGTGTGTTTTCAATTGTGTGTTATAAATTTGCAACATTATATAGGATTGTAAAAAAGTTTTGCATTTTCAGACTAGGCCTGGCTTTAATTCTGGGTATGATGTAATCACTACCATACCCCTTCTTGGGGAATCAAACCAGCGAGAGCCCTGCAGATCTGTGGCCCTGTCAGGCTGCCCTGGGCTCCGCTCTCAGAGCTCCCAGTGTGATTCAGCACTCTGCCCCTATTCAGGGACAGAATAAGAATGTGCTTAAGTGCTTTGTGCTTCGAAAACATGCTTAAATGCTTTGTTGAATTGAGAACTAATTAAATGACTGAAAGTTCAAACTTAATATCTCAGTGTATGGAATGTGTGAATTTTCCCACAGGAAAGAATAGCGTGCTCTGAAAATATGGCCGAAAAATTTGGGGTTTTTTCCTTGGATTTTATTTGTTTTGTTGTGTTTGTTTTTTGTTTGGTTGGCTTTTTCATTAAGAAATAAGGTATAATTAATTTTTAGGGCTTTTCTTTCTAAAAAATATAAAATATTTTTTTAAATGTGAGCAAGAAAAATTGAAAGCAAAATAAACCACACATTTTCACTGAATTAATTTTGTAATTGCAGTTAGATTTCTGAAATCTAGAAAATGCTACTGTGTGGGATTTTTTTTTAATTTCTCTTTTCTCGAATGTTCATTTTTACTTTTTTTTTCTAAGCGCCTCACAGAAGGGATTGGCAAAGTTCCAGAATAACAGCTGGAAGTGAGAAGGAATGAAAAAATATATCATAGAAATTCAAATGAGAAATAGGATATACATTTTTAATGGGTATGGTTATCATTCATTTGAACAAATTATAAACGTATAAACGAGGGATTGTTTTTTAGATTTCCAGATGTCTTCAGCTCAACATTGGATGCCTTTCTAATAGACAAACACAAGCGATTAACTTCACAGAATGTCTGTGAGTTGAAATTCAGACAAAGATAGAATGATACATTCTGGCCTTCAGAGATCAAAGCATCAGAGATAGGAAATACTGTAATTCTGGACATTAGCTCATTTGCAGTATGTGTGAAAAAGGTACTTCATTTTATGTCCTGAAGAATGAGTAATTTTTTTAAAAACATTATTTTGTTGGTTTTTATCCATAAGCTATGTTTAAGAAAGCACATACATAACATCATAGAGGGTTACTGTTAAGATCAGATCTACTGACATAATTAATTTATTTGCAAACAGTTTAATGTATTTTTGTCTGAGTCTGGCTTCTTGCACACACCAAAACTACTCTGATTCAGCTCCTTGTGAATTAGGGTGTGCAGCAAATAAAGGAACAATCATCTCGTCCAAACATATTTGCATTCTTAATATGGTGCACACATTCAGGCAAGTGGCAATTTGCATGAAGACCATGAGCCAAATTCAGTTCTGACAGTAGTCGGCATAACTTTATTCAAATCAGACAAGCAGCAGGCTTTTACAAGGGGCAAGAATAGGTGCTATGTATTTGTTGCATGTCCACACTCCAGCATAATGCATTGCCATTGCTCAAAACTCCATATTTTTCTTAGACAGACCAGAGCTTATGAAAACTAAATGCAGGTTTCAGCTGCAAGTTTGGTATGTCTGCAATATCTGGCAAGATGTATAGCTTGCTTTTACACGTAGGTTTCAGAGAAAGTAGTAATCATACTTTTAAAAATTATTCTCTTTGCAAGCTTTTGTATCTAGGATTAGATGAAAAGCATCATTCCAGGATACCTCTGGCCACCTTCAAAACATCTTTATAAATTCAGTCACAAGCATACTCAATTTCATTCTGTCCAAAGTATTAGCACTTTTTTAAGTGCTCATTTCCCAAATGTTCTTACTAATACTTTAATGGTGGTTGTATACCCCAGTGCTGAGGAGCTGGCTGATGTGTCTTGCTGTGTTTCAGCAAATGTTGTGAGGAATCTACAGCAATTAGCTGCTCATGCCTCTGCTTTCCTGTTTTGTGCCTTCCCTTTCATGTATCAGATGTTTGTAAGTTTTCCATTAGACATTTCCTGCTTCTAATAGATGTTTGTGAGGCTTTTGCTTTGAGCTATCAAGGCTCCAATTTGTGCTGAGATGTTTGGTTTTGTTTTAGGGCTGAGGGGTCTTTGTATTCCTTTCTTCCTAGAAAACATTATAATCTGGAAAAAATAAATAAATTGTACTTTGCAAAAAGTGAGTGTGACTCCTTCATCTAAATGGCATGGTTTGCACATGTGTCTTTTGTCAGCAGATCACTCCTAAAATAAAAGCACTTTAACTGCAGTTTCTGCCAACTTATCAGACACCAATTGGTGACAACATACATGTATTGCAATTTCTAAAGGCAGCTTTGTACTCTGGTGTTTTCGTCTTCTTTGCCCTGCTTTTTTTTTTTTTTTTCTCTTTTTAATTTGAAACGGTGACTGACTTCTTTTTCTGTTTCCACCAGCTTGGTGTGCTGTATGTAACAAGTAGCTTTAGCTGCTTTTGAAAGAAGAAAATACTCTTAAAAAGTGTTTCAAATGAGTGTTGTCCAATGTGAAGTGGCTGTCAAAATTAACAGGAAAGGCATAATTGATTCTCTGAGAGTCATACATGAAAACTAGCTTAAATTTTACAAAACCACTTCTGATGTGTTTAAATACTTAAATAAATGTGGTGCTGATCTTTTAATCCCCTCTTCCAAGTTTTAGCAGTGGAGCAGCCTACCCAGGCACCAAGGCAGCCTCAGCCTCTCGGAGGCTGTTTTTGCAGTCAGGCACTATCCGTCATCCCTCCGTTCACGTGGTACCAAGGTTTCTGGATCTGTATTTTGCTTATCAAGTCACCAAACCAATGCATCATCAAAGGAAGCTGTCAATTCACAGCACATCAGCCATGCTTTGAACTTAGGAACGAGTCAAATGTTTTGGAGCTTTATTTATTAAGGTCAAAACTGGGTTTGAATTGGCAATGAGGGCAGGGGAGTGGTGAGGGGAGCAGAGGATGGCTGCTGACTCAAGAAACCTGCTGGGACTTTGTGGCCCACTGCTAGGCAACAGCCCATCCCCACCACAGCAAACATACGGCCACAAAATGAATGACCTCATCTACAAATCAGCTATTTGATATGCAGATCGGACTGCCGGCCTCTGCCATCGCACAGCGCTGCACGGGCAGCAGGTGCAGCAGGAAAAAGTACGTGGCCTCTTCACATTTTAAAAGGCAGGGCTGGCTTGTGCTTGGCCGCTCCCTCTGGTCCTTTGCAATTCCTGAAGCTCTATTGCCTTCATTTTTTATTTAGAGCCTCCATTTAAAGAAAACATGGCGACTCCTTTCTGCTTCGCTCCGCTCCCAGCCTTAGGCCCACGGAGGAAGGGGCAGGGCTAAGAAGCTTCACCAGCAGCCTTTATGATTCTTCCAGCATCTGAACACACGGCCTGAAAAAATAAGGGGCGTTTTAGGAAGGAATTGCAATTCCCGAGGTTTTTTGTCTTCTCAGATGTCATGTCTTTGCAAACGATTATCAAAGTGTGGTTTGTTGTTGTTTCTTTTTTTTCAAAATGGAGACCCTCTTTGTGCAGACGGTGCTGTGGAAGGCGACATTTTTCCCTGTATGTGTACGTTCCCCTTTAATTGCATGGAAAGTGCTGTTTGCAGCCTACAGTGAGGAAAGTATGTGCAATTTTGAGGGCAGGCTTGCAAAAAAGCAAACACACCATTTTGTAACAGAATTAGAGTCTTTTTCAGCTGTGTGTTAAAAAGAATAAAGAACTGCTGCTACTCTGGACAATGAAACAGCATTGAGCCTCTTAGTGGGCCTCAAAGAGCAATAAAACACAGTGTAATATAATTTGTATTGTCTGTGGTTGCAGGTTATGTCCTGAAAGCCGTAAACTATTACAGCTTTATAGCTATGCTGCTGGTATTAACTAAATGAAAGGGCTATTTGTTCTAAATCTGTAGTCTGCATGATAGGGAATCTTAAATTCATCAGAGGCAATTGATGAAAAAGGGGGTAAAAATTCTGCAGAGCCAATAAGAGTCAAAGCTCTAATGCAAAATAAACAAAGATTTGGTGTGGTGTCTAACACCTTTAAGTTTCTGCCTCATACTTCTGGGGGGCAGAATTGATCATCCCTGAGACTACAAGGTACTTTCAGCTGATGGGCCTGAGGGAAGCCTTGGGCTGCTTGTTACAGGAAGCTATGAAAAAATAGATATTTACATTATTGTGCTAGATCATTCTGGGAGTCTAAAGAAAGATCCTGAATTTGCTGAAACATAAGAGCTCCTTCTTTTTATTCCTTAAGAGAATTTGTGTTGAAAAATGTACCTCTGAGTAGGAAAGACAGTGATTCAGGGAGCCAATCTAACAATGCCATGTCTTTCTCCTGAAAGCTGTGAAAATGTTTAGGTTTTAGCTTGAAACCTTGGAATTTCCTGTTAAAGAGGAATTGTTTTTCATGTGTACCCAGTTGCAATGCTTTAGCTTTATTCAGACGTGAATTTTAACACGGATGAGATATGTGTCATTAAACTTGCTCAAGGCCATGAATTATTTGTCAGATAATTCTGCAGCTGGTTCCTCATAACCTTCAGCTTCTGCATAAGCCATTGGTTGCTGATGCCAGGAAAAGGTTCTGGCTGGTCATGGACCCTTGGTCACTATGAACTTTTGTCAGGCTTGTGTGAGACAAACACTTTTAATTTGGGTTCAGAATGTGCATCAAATTAAAGCACTCCAATATTTGCTTAAAATTGGCCAATCCATAAGTTGTTTTTACTAAAAACTCACAAGAATGTTCACAGCAAATGAATGCTAATAGGAAAGATGCGAAAGGAAATTGGTTTGGACGCTCAAAGGAATGTTGATGACACAATTGTGGTTATTGCCCATTTCTTTCAAATGGGCTTTGCTTAAATGTCTGACTTTCAAACCAATGCCTCAGGGTTCCTAAAATACTGCCTTCAGGGTTTGTTTCAGGACAGAGCCAAAGTGCTGCCAGGCTCCCCCTTTGCCCCCTGCTTGACAGAGAGCAAAGCCAGCAGTTTGAAACATTTTGGGGTTTGATATCAGGGAGCATGAACAGGTGCTTGAGGACTGAGCAGGTCTGAAAGAGAACCCAGACTTTCCCTCCTGATGTAGTGCAGGTGAACAGCAGGCAATGGAAGCAGGAAGTGGGACTGTCCCCTCTCCTGTCACAGCCCTGTGACAATAGTGTTTGCACAGTTCTGTGAGGTTGTGGTGGATCACTTGCTTTCTTCTGTTTCTCTGAGGACAACCCAAGTTGCTTGCCTGGGAAAGTGTGGACCATCGTAGGTGCCATTTTCAGTGCTTTTGTCCGGGGGGTTGAGGCACATTTCGTTACTCAGGGCACATACAGGAGAAAATTGCCTGGCAATCTGTTTTCTCAAAGTGGGATCCCATTTTGCAAACTTCCATGCGCTTTTAAGTCATTAACCACCCTCCATTGCATCTTCTCAGATATTTGGCCAGATGTATATCTGAATGCATTTCAAGTTTTGAAAGTATTTGCTGTTGAGAGTGTTAACGTCCATGCTCTGTGGGTGATCACACTGGCGGAGCAGGGCTGGGTAGCCAAGGAGCCTCTCCAGGACCCTGCCATGTGCTGACACCACTGAAGCTTTGGGGCATATCCCAGGGACTTTCCACTCCCAGCTATGCTTCAGCTTACCAGTTGCTTCTCCACAGAGAGCATTTTATGGCTTGCATAGGTGCAAAGATATACCATCATAGAGTCATGGAATGGTTTGGATTGGAAGGGACTTTAAAATTCATCTAGTTCCAATCCCCTGCCATGACCAGGTACACCTTCCATCAGACCTGCTTGCTCAAAGCTGCTTCCAACCTGGCTTTGAACACTTTCAGGGATTGGATATCATTAACTCCTACCTTTTCAAGGACATGCCATTAAGAAAGGGAGCTTTCCAGCTGAAGGCAATTTTTTCCAAGTGATAAACGTTAGAAAATTTTGACTGCTGTAAACTCAGGACTCTCTTATTGTAGTTTCAGTAGCAAAGAAATGTCAAGAAACCAGAGCGGGTGAGACAGAGCAGACATAGTGAGGAGCTGGATGTGACCATCTAGGGCTGGGGCTGGCACAGCTCTGGGGCACAGCTGCAGGCTATCCCCTGTTTGCAGGACCCAGTGCCAGAGAATGATCTGGACCACTTTCACAAAATATTTGAATGAGGTTTTAAATAAAGATGCCAATAATGTGTACAAGATCACAAAAGGCAAAGCTTCTGGTATGCAAGGGATTTGGGATGAGCACTGGATGCTTGGACAGACTGCTTGGGCAAGAGCTAGCAACTGAAGAGCCATTTCTGAGCCAGCTAAGTGGCATCTGTTCAGATTTCTTGCGGAGTGCAGGCTTCCCTCCCCTGTGACAAGGCCAGGCACATTCCTCCTGTCCCGCCTGACAGCACAGAAGTGGCGGTGGCTGCTGCTGTCCCTGACCCGGGGCCCCACAGGGGCAGAGTCTACTGGTGTGAAGCTGCTGCTGGGACAACGTGAAAGGGTGAGATTGTTCTGATATGCAAACAGGGAGCCCTGCTGAAGCTGTGCTGCCTTGAATTCAGGGAGAAGAGCAAGGGTGCTGGTGGAATGAGGACAACAAATCCCAGTGTTAAGGCTGCTCTTGCTGAATGCATCCCACTAAAGAACAAAGCAAGGAGAGCCTTGCTCTTGCAAGAATTTGATCCACCAGGCAAGGCTGCTACAGTGTTAACCCCTTCGTGGCAAGCCACTTGGGATGTAATTTAACTGGAATGCCATTGGAAAGCGGCTGATTGCTATGCTTTTATTGGCAAGAAATGCCACCAGCTCTGGAAAGGGATCACTGACTCTAGCATATTAGCCTCTGCTTTTGCACCTTATTTTTCGAGGGAAGGTGCTAGCAAAACAATTGTGGCAGGTCCATGGCATTGAAAGAGTTATTACAAACCAGTGGATAAAATGTCAATGATGCCTGATGCAAAGAAATGTGCAGCGTTAGCAGATATGTGTTGCTGATCTGGTAACAGCTAGCCCTCTACATAACAGCGATATTTCTGGGTTTCAGTAACCAGCCCCATAGGAGGTCTTCCTTGATACTTTTAACCAAATTGTGGCGTTTGGCTCCTGGCCAGTAAAAGAAAGGGAGCAGAGCTACTGGCCTTCAAGAAGGGTTTGGGTAGGAATTGCATCTGTGCTGGCAAACACTCAAGGGCACAGCACAGGCTGTGGTAGGACGTGTTCACCTTTTTGCACCAAGGCAGCCCTTCCACACAATTTCTAATCCCACCAGAGCGGATAGATTGCATTCAGGAAAGACATAATTTCCATATCCTTTGAGTGTGATTGTGCAAGGCCAAGTGCTGTGTTGTCCACTGTCCCTATAGGTCTCTGCTCAGAAAAACAGCAGTGTTTGTTTCACGCTTCCCCGGTGCTCACCCTCCCCTGGCTGCTCTCCCTGCCGGCTGATGCTCTGCTGACAGTGCCATCTTGCTCCAGTCAATACACTCAAGAGACCCCAGCCATGGTCCTGGCTTGTTTCTGCAGCCCCAGGACCACAGGCAGAGGTGCAGAAATCTGCACCTCTCACAGCCCTGCACAACTCGCAGCAAAAAATTTTGGTGGGATAGTTGTATGGAGCTTTGCCAGTGGTGTGTGACTTTGGGATTAGAAATCACTGGACTGTAACCACCTTGCAGCATGCTCTATACGCATCGACTGTGATAGTGCTGCTGCTTGTGGCATCCTTGTTTCTAATCCTGAACTACAAAGGTCACTCCAAGGCTCCATCTGTGCTGGATGTGATTTGCTCCTATGGAAATAGTGTTTGCAAGTACGTAGCACTGACACGCCGTGCTGGTAAACATCAGGTTAATATCAGCAAGAGATCTCCCCAAGTAAATAAGCACATTACAGAAACATCTATGTTTATACCAGACATTTTTCCAATCACCTCCTCACAAACTGGGGGTTGGTTGTTTGTGTGCTTCTCTTTGACTTCACTCTCCCACACAAAACTTTTAAGAATAAACTATATTTAAGCTGTAGCTGAACAACTGTAGACAGCAACACAAAAATTTTCTTCCAGGCCTGAAACTACTTGAATTTATTTTTGTGATGCTCTTTTTGCAGATTATATTGCTCCTCTTTTTCCTTTTTTTTTTTTTTTCCTTCCCCCAAGAAGACCCATATTGTAACACTTTAACAGAGGAAATTCATTCTGCCTCTGCTTTCCTGTTTGGTGTATATTCAAATAATTGCTGCATTTTAACAAGCTAAATTGCATTCCCACCAGCTGTCCCTCAGACCAAACCTTCAAGGATATGCTAAACAATAATGACTGCAACAACAGCAAACTCAAAAGGCCTCAAGATCCCTTCAAAGATAAGATGTCTTGCTGTTTCCTTTCCATATCCAGGCACTTTCATGCAGATTAGCAAAACAGCATGCTTACAGCCTACATAGGCAAAGCAATGCTTGGAATGGGGTAAGTTTGGCTGTGTGTGAATGTAGGGAAGGAAAACGTAAAAATCAGAAGATAATGCTCCAGCACAAATCCAGGGTAATTCAGCTGGGGCCAGGAATGCTGATCGGGGTAAGCTGTGTTGCCCATGACCTGGCAGGCATTAGTGTTTCGCATATTCCCCCCTTGGTCACCAATCACCCGATAGATGCTCTTCTACACATGTCCTCTTGTGTCCTGCACAGCTCTGACCTACGACTTTCCCACGGCAGGTGGCTCGGGGCCGGGATTGCCCAGTGTGTGGGCAGGCGGCGGGGCCAGGCAAAGGTAGCACGGCCAGGCAGCAGGGCCAGCCGTGCAGGAACGGGAGCTGTCGGGAGGAGGCAGAGGGGACAGGCAGAGGGGACAGGAAGGGGACAGGCGGAGGAACTGGCAATGGGGCAGGCAGTGGCCCCTCATCCCCAGCTCCTCGCTGGCTCACGGCAGATGGGGAGGGTAGGAACAGGGATTAGAGATTCCTCCTCACCTTCCCACCCCTTCCCCGGCCCCAGCTGGCTGTTTAAAAAGAAAGCCATAAACCCATTAGTACAAAGACAAATGAATCTCATACCCTGAGGCATTCCTTCATTCAGAACTGGCCTTAACTACTTTTCCAGCCTTCTCCCCTTAAACCCCACTGTCTTTGAGTTTTCTTCTATAATAGCAGGGTTCGACAAAATGCTTGACGATACGGCCAGTTAGGACATTTTTAGTAAAATTCTATAACCTCACTTTGTACGAGTGCAGGTTTATTTTCATATATATGCACGTGTGTAATTCTCCCTCAGCATGAATATGTCCAAATATATGCTCAGATATGTCTTTCACGTTGTTTATATATATATACATATTTTTAACTCAATATGCTAGGCACATGTAGTGGATATTAATATTGGAAACTGGCTGTATGCTATAGCTAAGTTTAATATCATATGATTTTATGTGTCCTTGATTTTACATTAATGCTAAGCACATGTGAGCCTGTGGCTGCAGCCAATGTGAATTATTTCCCCTTACATCTACACAGGATGTAGAAAATAATGTGGCAATACTGTGGTAACTATAGAGGACTTGCCACAGCAGTATAGTGGGAAGTGCTCAGAGGAAATGGCAAGTGAAAATACAAATAAGGTTTTATGGAGTTTTTGTTTGATTGTTTGTTTTCCTGTTAAAGGAACTGCCCTACATATAGATGAGATAGTACAGAAGAAACTGTGCTGCAAATTATATAAACGGCAATCATTTAGAAGATGCAAATAAATAAAGTTGTTTAAAGGTGAATCCAGTTGAATTAAATACGTCTGACTTACACTTCAGATCTTTTGGAGCTGTGCCTATTTGAATGTATAACTAAATTGCTAAGATAAAGGCTAATGGACACTGTTTAACATTTTGTCCCAATCAACTACTTCCTATTCAGCTGTAATTTGCAATTTCCTGCTTTTAGTTAAATACATATATGTATATAAATGTGTTAACTAGCCCATAGTATAAAAATGTGTTTTTAAACTGAGTGGAAGACTTAAGCATCTTTTATATTAATTTGTCATGACTTCTTCTTGGCAACTCACATCTCTCCCCAATGATTTTATCACATTTTGATTTTTCAGAGGTTTTCTTGTAGTATTTTGCTCTCCACATGTAAATAAAATTATGTCCTGCTAGTGGTAGGCTGTGTTCATGAATTATACACAGAACTTTCAATCAAAATCATATGGATTATAGTTTAAAATACTTTTAAAGTAGTAGGCCGCTTTACTCTGACCATGGAAGTTGAGCAGTCATCATAACCTTATGGTGCATCCCTTCAGAGCAGGCAGAAGAATCAAGTGTTAAAGCTTGGTAGTGACTGGTTAGGTTCCATTAATATGATCATCTACTCCATTAAAATCAGATACAGCCATAGAGACTTCTTTAAATCACAGCTCTTTCTTAATCAAGGCTCACATCATAATCTATGAAGTTATAGATTAGTAAAGATTTTGCCTTTAAGTCAAAGTCCTTGTATTTGGTTTATGTAATTTACGAAATTCTGGCAGGGCTATGACACATTAAGTATTCTTCTCCTGTGTGAAACCCATCCAAGGGTAGATTAAGTTAGTTTTGCTTTATGTCATGTTGCTTGTCATGAATAATCCTGCAGTCAGAGGTGACAGACACGTGACATGCTGCTAAACGTGACTGGAGGCTTTTCAGGCAGCTGGGGGACCAAGAGGCTCAAATGCCATTGAGGTTAAATGGAGTTCTCTGAGCAAGGATATGATTTGCCAATGCAGCTAAGTTATCTAGAAGTCTTAGTCTTGATGAAAGACTCCTAAATCTCTTCTGTGTTTTGGAAAATTGTGACCTATATCCCTTAATCTTCTGTGGATGTCTCCAGCTGTATGTTTGAAGCAGAGGGCACACCAAGTTGATTATGTTTTTGTAAAACAACTTAACTTTTCACAGTGAAAGAGGCCAAAGAGGGCAGTGCAGCACAAGGTGACAAGCTTCAAGCCTCAGAATAGTCACAGATTAGAAAAAAATGCTTTCGTAAACAGGATTTTGCAGAGACTGAAACTGTTAATTGTTATTGTAATGCACCACATTTTAATTGAGTTAATTGGCACAAAATGTTTATCTCCATTGACTGAGATAAAATGTCAAAAGCTCTTTGATGGCAATTGGAATTACAGTAGGCAACCTTGACAATAGAAGTCAATGTTTTACAATGTGCTGCTGTTTAGATGTGTTTGCTTGGGGGATGAAACATAATGTCTATTATCTCCAAGGTATCCATTTTGCCTTGGGAAAAAGCGTCCCAAAGCACCACTGCAGATTTTTTTATGTTCCAACTGACTGTAGAGAGAGGTGAAAGACAGGCTGATTCAGGGTAATTCCACTTCTGCAGGGAAGCCCCATTTTCACACTCTTAGCAGAGGCCAAATCTTTCACAACATTCTGGGCTTGGCTTTGCCTATCAGCCACTGCTGTGTGCCTGCGCACTCTCTCCAAGGGACAAACAGATTTTGGGAGGCAGCACGGTGCTCAGCAAACAGCCAGGTCCACCCCTCAGCAAACACGCAGATTCATCCCTCCTCTCCCTGCCAAGGCATTGCTATGTGGTGCTGGGAAAACACCAACGAGATGTGAAAGAGGAAAATACAAAAAACAAGTTCACACAGTGGGATCCAAAACTGAGAATCCCAAGGTCAAATGGGAATTTAACCAGAGGCTATGAGGCACTGCCTGGCTTCCCAGTGCTGCTGAAACAAGTCCAGCTGCTCTTTTTGGAGGTGGACAATCTTTCTAGCTCCCAGGTCTCTTCCACTATGATTGAATGAAGTGCTTATGGTTACTTAAGATCAGCTCCTATATGTGCATCCAATGAAGACCTTCAAGTGAAAAATAAGCCAGATCAATCTGCAGCAAAGAGGAGTGCAGCTCCTGGCCCTCTGCAGAAGCATGTCCCTGAATAGTGAAGATTTGGGTGGCTGTTGCCAATGTCTAGTCACGCCTGAGTGCAGGTGCCACCCCACTGGGTCAGACCAGCACCTCTAGGCAGGCAGGGGATGATGTGTGAAGAGCAGGCAAGGTCAAGCCTCGTCCTCCTCCTCCTTGAGACACTGATCGAGCTGCTGGTGGCCTGGTGATACACAGCCTCTGCTAAAGCTGGTAACTGCACCAAGTTCAGGAAACTCAAGCCAAAATGCAGCTGTGTCTTTCCCTTTTTATTATGGCATATCATTTTATCAGCCCTGGGGGGTTCAGTTCTCTTCAAAGTTATAGTTACAATTTAACTTCCAGAAACACAGCCCCCGACTTTGTTCAGAGACAGAAGCTTCTCATAAGCGCTTCGGTATTGGAGAGTGCTGGAATGCAGCCACGGGTCAAAAAACACTGCCCAGGAAAGAGGGTGATGAAAGTACCGACACTTTTGTTTAAACAATTTGCCTTCCTTTTCCCCTCCAGGAATAGTTTATAAATCGTATACCTGTCAAAGCAGTGCCAACACACTACTCAGACAAATTTCTATTTTTGACATCAGCATGTGTTTGGCTGCACTTCCGATAGCTGGCTGAGGCTGCCTTATTATGCGATCCATCCAGACGGAGTATCTCTGCATTCAAGCGACCACTGGCTGTGACTGGGCAGGTCACCCATTCAGACTGGAAGTGCTGAGGCCTGATTCTCAGACCTGTCTTAATTAAATATTAAGAAACAACTGAAGCTTGGTTTTTCAGTTTTGGGGTTTTTTTTTTTTTTTTTTTTTTTTTTTTTTTTTTTTTTTTTTTTTTTTTTTTTTCCTCTTCTGACAGCTTGCAAAAATTCTTCCAGCATACTAGAGGGAAGGAATGGGCCTGAGCAATATAGTGAGGCTGAAGTTCCTGCAAGTAAAAACTGCAAGATGGATCTGTGTGGCTGGACAGTCCAGTTCCTCTAACTGATGCTGAGCATTGGAGAAGCTCTGAGGTTACTCCAATTATATTTGTTCCTGGAGGAGCTGCTTTTCTCCTCATATTTTTAATATCATCCACGAAGGTCTTGTCTGGTGGTTCGTACACTATCATCTTTCAAGAGTAAAAGGAAAGAGAAAGATGCCATAAAACCATCAATACCCTAGTTTTGGGAAACAAAATCTGCATAAAATATTTTCATAAGTTTGTCTGAACCCCTTGAATCTTTTCCACCTATTATTCATTCTTCTATTCTAGGTTGAACGTTTCCGAAAGAGGTGCCTGGTGAAATATTTCATTGTGTTAGCTGGCATAGCATCCAATAAATGCAGTGGTTTAGTAAGCAGAGTGCCTACCAGACCATCAGTACTAAATCCACAAAAGGTTAATGAAGCCTGAAGCTACAGTAATTTTGGTGTGATGGCCTCTCTACAACCTCTCTGAAGGAGACACCTCTGTGGTGTGAGCTTAGAGAAACCACTCCAGTAGAGAGATAGCCATGGCAGAGGGGCAGGGGCAAGCTGGGAAACGATGGTGAGAGCAAAAGCAGAGTGGAGCCCCAGGATTTTATTTTTAATGTGATTTGGGGTTTTATCCTCCTTTCTTCTACACAACCCTGTCTTCCTATGCCAATCTATCATGGAGAACTTTGGTATGTTTGATTCACATGTTTATCTGTCCCTTGGAAAAGGTCTGGTAGTCTCTCAGGATTTGTGACTTGTTGGTGTTTTTTATGTCTGAGAATTCAAGTGGTATAATTTTTCCATCAGTGGAGTAACTGACAGCTCCACAGGCAGTTCCCTAGGATGCCTGTGCTTCAAAGTTACACCAGAGAAATCAGATGTGTCATACAGTTGTAGTGTAGGGTACTGTGAAGGTGCAAAATGATGGATTTGGGTGACCTGGTCAGCTGTAAAAGTCAATGCAGATACAGGCTCAGTTTTTTATACAGCTTTTGCATTGGCTGTTTTCAACTACTCTCCTTTTGAACAATAAATTTTATGTGGACAATATCCAGTATTGCTTTCCTTTTTTTTTTTTTTTTTTTAGTAGCCTGTGTTGCCAAATGGTTGCCATAATTTCTTATTGCACTTTACTGTAGAGGGCAAAAGAAAGGTTTACAGTTCAGTTAATGCAGTTAATTGTACAGGAGAGAACATCGCCATGAAGCTTTGCAAAAATTAAATTGATCTGACATCACAGTTGTCACTTGAGTGTTTGAACATTACAGACTGGCGCAGAAGCAGAAGGGCAGACAGGTAACCAGGTGAACTTGCATTGTCAAAGGGAGGGGAGAGAAAGAAGATACGGCTTTGCAAATATGTGACAGGAACAAGCAAAAGAGAAAAATACATTAAATTGTCAAAAACAGGAGGTGATAAGATTTTGTCAGCTGATATTTAGAGCTCTTTGGAAGAGATGATTGTCTCACACAGCATTTTTATGTATTTCTAAAGCAGGTTCTGAAATCAGAAAAAGGTCTTTTTGAAGTCTCACCTATCTGCATCTTTATTTATCTAAGTACCCTTCACAAAAGGACCCAAAGTCATGTGGATTTAAAACCATCTCAGATCTATAAATAAAGAATGATGAAAGATGGCAGAAAAATGAGCTGTGGCAGGTAGATGTGCTGTGACCAGAGGGACTGGACTGTTCTTCTTTTGCATCCACATTAATTAGCCAGAAGTGGGAGTAAATAGTATCTTAATTGAGAAATATTACAAAGGGACTTGGAGAAGTTGTAGGGATTAATTAGATAATCTTCATAAGACACTTAAAATATGAGTACTTCTCTGCATACGTTCACATAATTAAACTTTTATTTCCTCTTTAAGCAACTGGTATTTTTTATCAGTCAAATAAGCATGCAAAAATTTGATTTATACCCATAATGTTTTTTCCTTCATTTCCAATGTACATAAAGGATATGTCTCTGTGGCTATATGCCTGGGTATATATATGTGTATATAGGGGAGTAATAAAATATGTGTGGAAGTGTATACATTCACACAATGTCCCTATTTGGACAGAATTAAGAACAGTATTCTTAAAATACCAGGAGTTTCCATCACCTATTTTTTGTATTCACAGGTGCAGCAAGAGAGGTGAAGAATGGACATATGCAGGGGAAAACACTTTCCATTTTACAGTGCTAACTCCTCTTTATTAGAACAGTATGGGAAAGAATAAAAAAAAAAATCTATTGTTCATTTTCACTTTGACCATCGTACCTATCATTTTACACACCACATGCTTTCCTCTTCCAAGGGCATATATTGTATTTATTCTGCAGCTGCAGTATATTGATTTTGGACTACTTAGTTCAGTGCAGATGAGTGACAAACTAAATAAGCTGCTGGGCGACTGATAAGTAACCGTGTTTAATCTCTTGGCTCTAAAATGAAATCCCATAGCTCATTTCAACAATTTTAGTTTTGATACTCAGTCAAGAGCATACAATCATAGTAATATTTTTTTTCTTACAAATGTAAAGATCAGTAGTAGAATAGAAGCTTTCATGGAAACTGCGGCAATTCTGCATTCGACATCTACCAAAACATACATAGGATTGTTCCAGATTTACACTAATGCATTTGTATAATTCCAGCTGATAGTTTTAATTAGATGTAAATATCTGCATTTCTTTGCATTGTATTTATTGTTCAGTTTAGCTTGGTGTTTTCTAAGCCTTCATCCACTGAGTGAACAACAGACTGCACAATTTCCTAATGTAGTATTCTGGGTTTTAAAATACAGAAGTCAGACATACCTTCTTGAAAATAATAATAATCATAATAACCATAATCGTAATCATAATAGGAATAATTTCATTCTTTTGTTGCTGTTGTTGTTACTTTATCTATATATTTTCTATAAATATAATTATTATATCATGATATATAAATATATTTATTTTTATTTTCCTAGATCTTCTTAAAATAAGAAGAATCCAATTACCTATAAGTAGTGTTAGACTGTGTAAATCTTGCAACACGCACAGTGAAACCTAGAGGCAGTAAAAAGTGAGGTTTTTGAAGTGCTAGCTACAATATTTAACCCAAAACCTCACTGAGAGGAAAGCATTAGCAGGCTGGAAAGCTCTCCTCTGTCTTGGCATAGCTGGACAACACACAGAATTAGATCTTACAAACTGTAAGACAATACAATGGCACCAAGTGGATATTATGGCATATACTCCACGGCACCTGAGAACAAAATATATCCATGAAATCACAGCTCATGCAAGCTTATGTATTGTAAGCCATTGGATTGGATGAAGCCAGGCCAAACCTGCAGGGGAGGTGTGACTGCTGCCATTTTTTCCTGACTATGCTGGCACCAGTGAAGTCCTCCAAGAACCTGACATCTCTGATACAACAGGTTTATTACTGTCAAACCCTGAATTGGCTGAAGTACAGTTAGACCTACCCATAGGCTCTGGCCTCAGCCCTGAGCTGCAGCAGAGGCAGATTATTGCCGGCTGGCCTTTTGTTACTGAAGAGGAGCAATGTAGTTCTCCTGCTTGGAGGTGTTTCTACAAAAAGCCATTTTTAATACTTTTTGAAATATGATACCAGTTTTAGAGTATTGCTGAGATCTTTCATACATGAATGCAGTAAAGGAATAATATTGTCAAAGAAAATAAAAATATCCACCTGTAATTTGGAATATGAATATGTGCAATCCAATAATGTGATTGACATGTGACCAATGGGATGGGGTGCTTCTAAATTGCTTTTTCAATAAAAACCAGTAAAATGGGGCAGATAAAACAGCAGTTTAAGCGTAATTACCTGGGATTTGTTCCCACTTTATGTGTTAATGGATAAGCGTCAGCACATAAGGGCTGCTTGAAAACTTCTCATTAGGCAAATATGCAGGCATTTTTAGCATTTTATGGTTAGGCAGAATGTAAGTTGTCTATGCTGAGGCAATGGCAAGCATCTTAAAAAAGTATTGAGCATTCCAATAACTTCTGGCTAAGCTTGTGTTTGTCCCTAAAGAAAGAGACTCAACAGCACAGTTCAGACAATTAAAATACAGTAAGGTTCACTGCAGAGGTGACTGGCTGTTTGAAAAGTGCTGCACCACACAATTTATGACATCCTTTATTTTAACACAGCTCAGTATATCCTGTAAATGCTTTAATGTACTTAAGCCAGTTTATCCCTTTGTTAATGGCCTGTGATTGCAATCAGGCACGTCCTATAGAGAGCTTCACACTTCCGTGTGAAAGTATTATTTGATAAAAAACCTAATCAATAAATCTAATCTCTTCTCTTTCCAGATACAGTTACATAATGTATTTCCAGTTTGGGCCGGGTTCAGTTTCCTCAAATACTCAATAACCTGTGAGAATTTATAAGCTTCGTACCAAGCTAGCATTCAAAAGCATTACGACTGGACTCTAGACATTGCTTTGTAAAAACAACAATAGGACTGTCCTTCAAACCATCTCATCATTCCCCAAGTTTTTAAGGATAATTGAAAAGTTTATAGAATTCAATAAGGATAGCAAATGTAATGCAGAGTGTAGCTTCCAGAGGTCTCTTTCTAACCACGTGTTTTGTACGCCATCATATATTATGGAACTACAGAATGATAATCCAAATAAATAGTATGCTTTGGTCTAAGACTGAGTGACTACTAGAAGGTGGATAGGTTGACAGCACTTTATTTTAAAGACTACGGATCATGACAAAAAACTTTTCTTACAAAATCTTATGAATCTTCCAGACTTTGGGGAAATGCTTAGATTAGTCCAGAACAGATATACTGAAGAAATTAGAGCTGCTAAAAAATTAAAATTCTTTCTAATGTGAGTTGCTTCTATTTGAAAGTTTCATTATTTACTTATATTTAATTTAATTAATTGTTTTTACAAATAGAAATGCCATTGAAAATGTGTTTGGAAACCTAAATTCTTTCGATAAATATGTTGAAGAGAAATCAGCCCTTTAGACTAGTCTTCTACTGAGTATTGCATCTCTTCTGAATCGTGGGATCTTCTATAAATTGCATTTCTCTTTCCTTTCCAGCTGAATGACAGGAGTCATGCTGACAGAGGACAGTGACACCACATTTCAAGTTCAGCCATAAGGATTTCAAGTACTACCCAAAGGAAGCGTGGGATTCCTCATTTTCAGCACACACATCTGGGTCTTTTCTTGTAGTTTTTTTCTAATGACTGCCTACTGTAAAAACACAGAAATAGTCTTTTGGCCAGACAGATTGGCCTGCACTTGACTGCCTCAAAACTATACCTGGGGAATTTAGGTGCCTCATACTTTGTCTCAATTCTGATGCAAGGATTAGATCTCTTAAAATTAGATATTTTATCAGCTCACCTGAGAAAGAAAAGGAAATAAATAAGTAAAATACCAGAAAAGGGTGATTTATCTTACACTTAAATAGGTACCTCAGACAGCTGGGATTAGTGAATGTCCAGGGAAGCCTGTTCGATCTTAGTTGGCTGTCAGAGGAGTTCAGCCTGGATTTAAATAATTTTTAATCTTTCCAAGTAGGCAAGGACTCATTCATCTATCTTAATATTCATTCAAATAATCACCACAAACGGAAATGCTGAAAGAGGGTTGTTGAAAGAGGGTTTTTGAAAACTACTACAATAATAGTAGTAGTAGTAGTAATTGTTGCTAGTTGTTACAAGCACATTGTTACAGGATATTGCTGTCATAATTGCATACAGGGATTAATACCAAACTCCATAAAAGATGAACAAAAATTATCACTGCCGAAGGCTAACACATATCTGTGGTATGGTTTGAAGAGTTCTGTGCTTTGCTTTTCAACATTGCTTGAATGAGGGTTTAGTAAATTTATTACTCAAACAATTGCAAGGTAATGAATCATCAATACTAACATGCAGTTAGAGCCATGTTTCGACCAGAAATCTACAGCAGATCTGTGTGTCTTCAGCACACAGCAGAAATCCATGTCCAGGGCATGCAACTAGAGGAAAATCCTACACAAAGCTTTTCCATCTGTGATCTTTAGTAGCTGGCTGGAAACTTGAGGGTCTTGAAAGTTATTCCCACTGGAGAAAGTTATTGATGCTACTCTGTCAACAAAATGTACACAGTTCTATTTTCTTCAAAAACATACTGTTTCAACAAGAGGCCATTTCCTTGCCAGAGGTATCAAACCTCTTTCCTCTGAACCTTCCAAAGATACTTTCAGGCCTTCTTGGGGGCAATGTTATTGTGAATAATGAGGATATCTTGGTGTTTCTTCTGTAGGCTCTTTCTGAGCTGAGATTTGCAGCTTGATTTTTCTCTCTTGCAAATTTGAACGCATTTGCTCACATGCATCCATTCATCCTGCTGGTCAGTAAAAATCCCAGGGAAGTATAGTTTTAGGGGTTTTTTTCTGTCTGATGTAAAGATCACAGGATAAAAAGAGTTAGAAGAGAACCACAAGGACCATCAAGTTCAATTCTCAAGTGAATGGCATATCTGGGGATCAAATCCACTATCCTAGTGTTTTTTGCCCTATGCTCTAATCAACTGAGCTAATCTCAGATACCTGAGACAAGTCCTTAGATTTGGAAAAGAATGTTATTTCAGTCACCTGCATCCATGGAAAAACCTAATGGAATTTAAATGAAAGGTACTGAAGACTCTTTCAATTAGATTTTAGCCATTCTATGGCAATATTCAACATATTTCTCCATAGCAGTCTTCAAAGGCCATTCCAGTCGACTATATTTGCTCCTACATCATTCTCAGAAGACAAAGTGCACCTCTGGGTGATGAATGCTTGCTTGTTAGAGGGAAGCAGTACTGTAAAGCTCTAGCAGCTAGCTGCTTAAATATCACTTGGAGATGGGATTTTTCTAGATGAAAGACTGAGGTTTTCAACAGATTATAAATTTGTGTCCTTGGGAGGTTCAAATAAACTGGTAAGAGTTTCTATCCAATGTGATAAAGATCAGAAGTTATAAAGATCAAGGGTCATCTGGGAAACTTTGTATTTCAAGATACAGAACACATCACAGTTAAATTTGCCCAGTAGATATCAATACTAGTCTCAGAGCACTTAAAACAGGAGAAAAAGCATCCCTCTGCAGTCAAGTAAATTACCAGTATAATCCAATCAAACTCATTATTTTGCAACCAAACCAGACAATTTAAAAGACGAAAACAACTTTCTGGTGTTTATCCACAAGACTTTGTATCCAAACAGCCAGTCCTTAGAGTATTATACAAGGGATATAGAATAAAAAGAAAATGCTTTTCTACAACAAGTTTAATTTTTGCTGACTTTTAAAAACTAGATTGTGTTTCTAATTCAGGTTTATTCTTTACTGATGACAGAATTTTTGCAAGCCCAGGTTACTTACAGCCTGTCCCTCCTGGAAAACTGTTTTCTAATTCAGTTCAATCCTATTTTATACTAATCCTTATACCACCCTCATTTCATAATACTATGCAGCTACCACTGACAAATATATCTATAGAATACTATAGGGTGGTAATCAAAAAACCCTCAGAGGATAGTTCAGATATTCAGAATAATTCTTGATGTAAGTAAAATTTTGGAGCAATGTCTTTCTGTTCAAGAGCACTGTCAGTTTTCAGGTATCTATTGATTTCTTTGGGACGTTTCCACAGTGGAGGATTTGATTCATAAGACATAAAAGTGGAGGACAAACAATGGTTATGTATGCAGTGAGAAATAATGTCTAGAAAGACTCACTTTGGTTTAAATTATGACATTAGAGTTAGATCTTTCCAGAGAAATTAAACTTTTGTCTTTGGTTATATAAAGTCAGTGTATGTGCTTACAGTGTTTCACTTTAGCAAGACTGATGAGAAAAGGAAACTATTTCTTTTCAGATATTTTTTGGGGAAGATAGCTTGCATGACCAATATATAACCAGGATGCATAGACACACTTCACCAGTAAGTGCCATTTCTGAGAGACAAGACCCTGCAATGAATGTCATATACCATGATATCATTAAACAGATTTTCAGGTGAATTTATTCTCCCTTGCAAAGGATGATGCATATTATGAGCAAAATTATTTGCATGATGCAATTATAGTTGCAAGAGTATTCATAATATGCAATACATTACACAGCTTTACATACTGCATAATTTACCACACTGTGCTGTGTACTTCTGGCCAGTCTCAGCAGCTTTGGAGACTAAGATAAGAGAACTGGACCTCCAGTCAAGTATTTGAACCATATTAGGCTGATGCATGTTGATAAAGGGAAGCTAATTTATGGGCAAGTGGTACCATCCAGTCCTAGAAACAAAGGCAGATAAGAATCTTGTCCGTCATGTGGTTGACCTCAGACTTCCTTGCACGATCACTCTTGCTTGCTCTGTACTTTCCCAGCTGCCAAACATATCACAGAATAGCTTGAGTAGCAATGAGCTAATCCCAAATTGCTACTGCCATAGCTGAACTGCAGAACTTGGGCTGCAAACTATTCGCTCTAGAATATGTCTTGGATATAGTACTGCTTCACCGATCAGAGGGAAAATAAGAGGAGTTTTGATTAAAAGCTCAAGGCTTGAGCTTATTCAATCTTGCTTTTCTATTAATAATTAGATTTTCAGTTATATTCCAGTAAAACAATTATATATATTGTGTATAACGATTTTTCTGTGTAATACATAAACATGTAAATACATAAATATACTAAATTATAAATATAAATATATATATATACATATCAGATTAAAAATTGAGTGGTTTATGGAATCCAAACCCCAAATGGTTTATATTTCATTTAATGAGAAATTAATTTGCCTAAGTATGGTTTTGCTTGTCTTGACAATAATCTGATTGGTACCCAGTGTCAGTGTATCTGTTTTCTTGGAAAATGATTTCTAGAAATCAATTTTACTTGCAGTTCTTTGGTTTTCTAGACATCTGGGCCTTACAGGAAAGTCATTAGCACTTTTGACAAATATTTTTGCTTCTCCTGTTGTCCTCTGCTCAGTAAACTGAGAGTTCACTTTTAAGTTACTTGATGCTTACAGTAACATGAGACAATCAGCATCCATCTAGTAGCAGGACTTCAAAGACTAGTCACTATTTCCCCTGACAGTCCTGCCCTATGCACAGCAGCTTCTGGAAGCAGCTGCATTGCTTTGAACTCAACTTTAACTTTACTTCAGAGCCAACTTAGGGCTCTGAAATCGGATGTAAATTGGTGTAGCAAGGTGGTGTAACCCACTGGTGAGTGGGTGTTAGAGGGCCCCCTCTGTGCAGACCCATAGCACATGTGGGTTGCTTCAGTCCCTGACCACAGCTCTCTTTAGTTTGTGCTAGCGGAACTTATGAATTTACCTCTGCCTATCCCCAGCCGAACTTCATTAAATTACTTACTGCAAACTGCTGGGCCACCTGGGGCTCAGATTTGGGGGACCCTGACTGATCAAATTAAAGTTCTTTGAGCAGAGCAAATGCACATGTTTGAATACTAGTGCCAAGTAATTTCCTTCCTTATGTTTTTCCTCATAGGTACTACTCCCCTGATCATCCATGCTCTACATCTATTGATTTCTGCTCCTCTTGAGCTATATTTAGGATTAAACCAGCTCATTTCTTTTGAGAGGAGACTGGCTGTGGTTATATAGATTATTGCCCTGGGAGCTGTAATGCAGTCTTCACCTTACTTCAAGCACTTTGAACTGAGGAAACAGATGGGTGCCAAATGGCAAACAGAAGCGGTCTGGGTCAAGTGATGTGCTGGAGATTCAGCCAGTCCAGTCTCAGGGGGGACTGCCATGGACAGAGCCAGTGCAGACCTCCCATTGTCAGGAGACCAAAAGTCCCTTTTCAAAGGGACACCCTTTAGCAGCAGATATAGTCAGAATATACTGATAACTCATATGGAACCCATATCATTATGAGGAGGGAGCCTCAGTTTCTCCTGTGAATGCCCTAGGTCCAATACTTCCTGGCCAGGTGTGCCTTGTCCTTTCAAGGCAAAAAGCTCTTGAAAGCATCCATATGGGTTATGGGGACTGGGGGGTAAGGACAGACACAATTAGACTGATAAATATCAGGTGATAGGAGATCATGAGCTGAGAAGAAAAATCATGTTTCATTTTCTTCTGAGGCCTATAATTAAATAATCTGCAAGTGACACAAGGAGAATTTTCTGGCATATTCTTGCATAGAATTTTAAACTGGGTGTACTAGCCCAGAGCTCACAGTCTTACCAATTCCCACTTTGATCCTAAGTGCGTACCTTCTTTACTAAGTCTGAAAGTAGATAGCTATGATTTAGGTTTTAATTTCCAGAAAAAATATGTTCACCTGACTAAGCAGAATAGCTTTTTAATTTATTTCTTCACAGGCATAATATGATCCAGGAAGAAAGGTCCCCTTCTAGCAGAAAATTATATGCATGTTTTATACGCTTTAGATGTGGAGCTCCTACTATCAGTTCCCACCAGCCCAGGAAGATGGAATCACCACATGGATCCTTAACAAAAAAAGATAGTATTGCTGTCTGATTCAAGCCCATCAGGATTCATTCATGTAGGAGCTCCAAATGTTAACTAACACCTTCCAGAGGCCCCGCTAAGACAATAAAGGACAACAGTCCTTTAAATTAACTGAAAAATTAATTGAAAAAGAGAGAGACCTTTTCTTAGCAAATAAAACAATGTATTAAACTTGAGAAACCTCAGAAAAATGAGTTAAATCCTCTTTTGTACTTCATATGAAATGAGTACTGGCTTCCACAGAGAATTCAGTGGGAGAAAACTAACTTGCGGGAGGTGTCAGATAAGAGTATGGAGCCAGACATATTTGATTTGTTAAATATCAATTCACATTTAACTATACAAGGAAAGCATTAGTATATCTCACACTGTAGACACAATCATACCTAGTCAAAGATTCCATGTGCAAAATGGAAATACATTTCATGAACCCTTTGGTTTGTATTACTTTTCATTATTTACATACCTTTCAAACAGATCTATGGGGTTGTCCCTAAGTGTGCAATCTCTCTAATTTCTACCATTTAATATTTCTGGTAATGATGAGCTTATTTTCTATGTTTGCAGTGTATTTTTGGGATTAGAGACCCCTTAATGTGCCAGACAACAGCTTGCCATAGAAGGCCACAGAACAGGGAAGATACTGTGGTGTGGCAGAGCAGCCTAATGGGATGCACCTACCGGGTCGCAAAGGTCCTGCTCCACCCAATCACCCAAAGAGCCAAATTCAGTGCTGTCCTATCAGGCAATACAGCATGGTCTAATAGAGGGAAACAGGGAGCATTAGGAAGATTTGATTAAGATGGTGCATCTTCTGTGGGTTGACAGGATCTTGGTTGCTTAAAATAAATAAATAAATTGCAGTCCTGAAGAAGGAAATCGGTCATCTAGGTTTGGTTATTGTGTAACTCCGTTGCGGGAGTGAAACGGCTACAATGGTGCAGCTACATCATTTTACAGAGACTGAGGATCTGTCCATTCAGTATAATTTAGCAATTTTCCAACCCCTTATTCAGTAGAATGTAGTCTGAGGTGACCTTTTGCACGAACCTCCAAAGGCCACAGAAACTGAATACTTCCAAGCTGACCATCTGACTTATCCTTGTGAAAAGTTACTCTGTATTAAAAGGTCAAAAGAAAAAGAAAAGAAAAGGCTCCCCAGCAGGGAGCTGCCCTTTGGGATGTTAGGTAATTTAAATTAACTGGCATCATGCTGAGTAGCTTACATTTCTATATCTGTATGTGAGTGGGAACAGCTAAGGTTAAAGGGTCAGCCTCTTCTTCAGCAGGAAGACATCCCTTTGCTGCTCCCACCACAGTGAGCACAATGCTGAACACCAGCGGTTTCTTTTGGGGTCTGTTCCTGCATTTGCATGTCACAGCAGAAGAACTGAAAATGTTAATGTGACAACAAAAGTAAAAATAGATCTCTCTTTCCCCTGACTGTTACTTTCCAGGGTTTGTTGTCAGAGTTGCTCAGCATCCTCATACTTCCACCCAGGATATAATGCCTAGTCCCTATAGGTAGGAGGATATTTTGTAGGACAGCTAATATTAACTTCTGCAGCTACTTCAGCTACTAAGTTTGTAGTAAAGGGAAAGAACAAAAGCTATTAGGAGCTTGTTTAAACATATGACCTCTAGCTATTAAATTAGGAAAATAAATTGCAAAAGTGAAATAAGCGATCTCCTAACAGCACAGGCAGAATTTAAATGGTCTTATAGTCTTTTCTCACAGGTCTAGGAGTCAGAGTCCCTGGCACTATATCAGGCTTTCCTGTGACACTGAGTTTCTGCAGACTCTGCCCATTATGAGTAAAATGGAATAAATAATAATTTCAAGTGATTTTGCAAAAATCCACTAATTTATTTTTGGAAAGTACTTTGATGTTCATGTATAAAATCAGCATATTGCTTCAGAAGTGTAAGAAGCAGTTCCAGAGGTTTTGTTCTCATTCAGATGCAGTGGCAGGATTTTTGCATATGCTTTTTCCTTCCCTCTCTTCTTTCCCATGGGATAGAAGAGGAGAGAATTTGTATGAGTTTTTGAGTTTTGGGGATTTGATTATTTTTCATAGATGAATGATGTGCCATACATTTCACTAAGGACAACAATGCAACAGAAAAACATCTTTCACGTGGAAGGAAGGACAGGTTGACATTCCAAGCCAGAATCAGTGAAGTTTGTGATGTATGAATAAATTCCCTATTCATTCAATGAGTCATTGAAATTGCCACCAAGAAACATAAAAATTATTAAAACATTTTGTACAGAACATGGCTGCTAGTACAGCTCATGAGTTAGCCACAGATTAACTCAGTAGCCTCCTTACATAGATTTAGTAATTTTAAAAATTTCCTTTAAAGGCTTGTCAGATTATCTTTTTTCCGATGCACTTCCTGCGACCACACAATGCAGAGTTGCAGCTTAACATAACGTTCATGTTTTGAAGTTATTTGGTTCCACTTGGTGTTTCACACCACATCAGAAGTGTGCATTATCTCACTGTAACACGGTCCTGCCATGTCTCCTTGCATAATTAACTTCTTGCATACCAACTAAATCAGTTAATGGATAAATTACTGATAAGTTTATTAATAGAAGGCAGGTCAAACTGATTCAGAGGTATTAGCATATCTCTAAGCAAAAGATTGCATTAGAGACTAAGGGCAGGACTATTTATTTGTATAATGGCTCTATCACCAAACTTTTGACTACGGCTGTTTTGTAACTCAAGGAATCTTCATATTATGCTTGCAAAACTGAAGATGAAGTGTAACATAGCCTTCAAAATGCTATATACATTAGGATTCCAGCCAGTAACCAACTGCAAATGGAACTGGAGGATAGAGAAGTGAAGTTTGGGGCAATTACCTTTATGCCACCACTTTAAATATCTAAAGCTGCTTGTGCCAATCAACCATGTCACCTTTACAGTCAATAAACGGAAGGGTGATTCACCTCACCTTTACACTAGATGCCAGAAACAGGTGAGGTGAATCACCCTCCAGGTTGCCTGTTTCTTTATATCAGCAATGAGATGTCTTGAGTGGCCGTTTACATGAGAGAAGTAGAAAAATTCTACCCTGTGTAGCAGGGAATTGCCTGCTAAAGGTGCTTCTTCGCCGCAATAAAAGGTCTGCACAGTTCTAGGGAGAGGCATCCCTGGGCTGACTTCCAGCAGCAGTGGAGCCTCATCGGAGAAGCCATGTCAGCACAGCTGCTGCTTAGCTGGGACACGCTGGACAAGTAGATTGCTTCAGGAGCCTGATGACGTTGTTATGCACACTGGCTGGATTAGCAAAATGCATCCCCATGCTTCAGTCATGTCTTCCCCTTACAGAATAGATGGAACCTAAACTTGTAACCAACCAGATCAACACAAGACAGGCAGTGTGGAAATCTGTTTTATCTTCCAGTGATCATTATTGATTTTGGTCTTGTCAGACCATAACTTTCCAAATCAAAATGTAGCTATTGTATTGGAAAACAGCCTACTTAACAAATTATGCATGGGGATATCTTTCCCACCAGAGTCTCCAACCACCGGGAGACAGACCTGTCATTTTCCTATGTGACAACCAGTCCTTGAGTGACGTTCAACCCCCTGATAAATATGTGTGGTGTCTTGGCCAAAGAATGTCACTTATTTAATTTTTCTCTGATGCTAGTCCAGTTTACTCGAAGACTAAGATGAAGTCTGAGACCAACAATACCTTAGTTCAAGAGATGCCATCAGAGACTAAACAGCTGCAACCAATTGCCAGATGATTACACTCAAGTTCCTATCTTGATTTGCAGAAGAAAAGAGCTAAGATAAACTCTCGAAAGGTTTATCACAGGAATCTAGGAGAAAATGTGATAGCCTGACTGTGCTTAGGCATTGTCCTAACAGCCCATTCTAAACCATTAGCAACTTACATTTACCATTTACCTGATCGTTACATCATTGTATTAAAATGCAATTACTCGAACTTCTAACACCTTTTTTTTTTTTTTTTTTTTTTTTTTTTTTTTTTGTGACAGGAGGACAGCTCTACTAGAAGTTTATCCAAAGCCTAACATGAAGGTACTCCTAAGTTTCATCCATCCAGCCACCAGTAAGGCACACTGTCAGAAAGCAGATCTGTGTATTTTCTGTAATTGCCATGAATACCGGCAGAGAAATCAGGTTACAGAGCCGTTGCATTCACACCGTGGCCTGAAGCAGTACGTAAGGCAACCACTAGCGAAGGGATTACTGTTCACCTCATCCTGCTGTCTCAACTACCTCTCCCTTGGGCTTCCACAGACAGATGGTTAATATGTATTTATTTTGCTATAAATCCCTCTTGCTTTTTCTTGCCATTTTTCAAGTGAGTTCAGAAAATGCTTTGAAAAGATGGGTAAAATCTAAATGAATGTCCACACTGGAGGAAAGTTTTCAATTTTTCTCTGCTGTCAGCTCTTAAAAATTATTTAATTTATGCTGTTCTAAATAAAGCAAAGTCAATGAAAATTGCCTTCTCCAAAGCAAAAATGCCAGAAGAGATACTCCATTACACTATCTGCATGGGAAATTGAAATAATCTGTTCACCTAACCTGTGCTAATTGTAGAAAACTAACCAAGAAAAAGGACACATAATGATTAAAGATAATAGCTTCTTATCACTGATTCCAATTTTAGACAATTTTTATGCATTACTCTGGGCACATGCAACTTTTCCATTTACTGTGAATGAATCCTGCAATACTAAAACTAATATGTGCAAGTGGGGCAGGCGTTACACAGCCACGTTAATTTATATATGTTTTTATACTCAGCTAATTAAAATCTCTGGACACAGTAATTTCTTTAGCCCTTTTCCATAACTTGTGATATTAGCTGTGATATGCGTTGCATAGAGTAGAATTACATGTACTTTAAATAAATCACTGGACATGCAGTGTAATAGTGGAATCAAATACTCTGTAGAACAGCAGACAGTTTGTCACATATTCAAGAGGATGTATATGAAGTGATTTGAAATAATTAAACTTCCCAGTAGATAATCAAGCCTTTGAAGACAATTTTAACTGGTTTTTCTCTTCAATTTTTTCTGCAATAAACTTGGTCCTTTCTGAACTTGACCACATACCTTAGTCTTAGGAAAATGGAATCACTGAATGTATTTTGCATCCTTTCACTGCCCTTCTGTACAGCTGTGCATACCAAAAGAATTCTCAGTTCATTACAATGTACAGTCAGGAATAATATTCTCTAAGAGAGACAGAGAAGATATAGACAGTATGTCCTTGAATATACATAGGACTACATCTATAATGGGAAAGACATACAGATTTAATGTAAAGTCTATGCAGTTACACTGACCTGGATGAGAATTTCAGCTATGTTTGCTGAGGAAGAAAAGCCAAATATGCATATGAGTTAAAGTTAATTTACACCCCACAAAAGACACAGCCCCACAATCTTATATGGAGATGTGCTGATCATGAAACCCTATCCTTGAATAGTGAATATTTTGATATGTTCTTAGAGAGGAAATGGTGGTATGTAGAAAAAAACAAGTGTTCCTGCAATCGTCTCAGTATTCGTCTATGCCTAAGGTCTCTGCTCTGCTCTTCCCAGAAGAGCTACACTGTTCCTGTCTGTTCATATTTGAAAAATACCAAATCCCCAAAACCTAAACACAGAGGATGAAAAGTGCACTAAATAAATTATTTTTAAAAGTGTAATAATTGGGAAATTTTGAACAAGGTACTTTGGATTTCAGGTATGAAAGATATCCCAAATGGCAGCATGGTTTGTAATATTCTTTTCCTCTTGTATTTATCAAAATTTCCCCCAGTCATGCCAAGTTGGCGCAAGTGCTCGTAGTGGGTGCTTCTACTGTCTTTCTCTCATGTATATGACTCAATGTATGTGTGCATGTTTTACTGGACATACGTGGATTTGAGAGGTCAGAGACACTTCCCCCACCATGCATTTGTGTGCAAATTACCTCAGCAAAAATTACAGGTCAGGAGGGATGATGAAGAGAGTAGGAGAAGCAGAAGCGGAGCAGGTGCTTAGGTGGGTGTGGGTGCCTGAGCTGCAGCACAGATTTCCTTGTATCACCTCTGGGTGTCTGGGGGAACCATCAACCTCAGTAGGAACTGCACACACACAAACAGGTGAGCTCTGCAGAGGCCCTGTACTGCCTGTTTGAGCAGATTAGAGACTTTTGGCATAAAATGTAAGACTTGGCTTTTCTTTACAGATGGTGAGTCAAATGGAAAAACTGAAAGCTAAAGGTATTTTGAGAATTAAGTCTTCTGGGGAGTTGTGTCTTCAGTCAACAAGCCTCCTGCAAAGCTGCATCAGACTTTGCCAGTGTCAGTCACCATGTGTGATGTGTGCTGCTGCAGTAAGAGCAATTTAAAATTAAAAGTAGCTTGTTTGTCTGAAGCAGCAGCCAAATAGCAATACAAGAGAACTGATTTTTTTTTTTAAACGGTTGGGGGTATTTTGTAATCCACCCACCTTCACGTTGTAATGATCTGATAAGTGTGGGGAAACACGTCTGGATCTCAAACCTCACACCTCAGCAACACACTGCAAATTGAATTAGGTAAATGAGAATTAGCTTAAGCAGATATTGTGGCTGGAGCTGAATGAGTGACTGACTGTATTCAGATGAAATAAAAGAAGCTCCACTCCCCTCTAAATTTCTCCTAGTGGTACTTATTTCCTTATAAATGTGTAATGGAAATGTTGAGCCACCAGGAAAAAAGGAATGGAGGACTAAATGGAGAAAACAAGGAGAAAGGAAAAGGAAACATAAATTTGGGAACCCTGAAGATGCAGATTTATGATTCAATTCTTGAGTGCCTCTTGTTCATTATAACCTGAGGATATAATACATTAATTCAGGAGTTAAGTTTAGAAATCCAGTGGATAGCTGGAAAAATTTTGCTTCAGATTTCACAAATACAAAACTGAATCCATACCAGATCTATACTCATGAAACCCAAAATAATAAATATAGTTACACAATTGTTAAGTGTAGCGGTATTTAAATTAAAATAATAATTATATCCCAATTGTGTCACTGATTTTCAAACAGGTTCTTCTGTTTAGGAAGGAACTGCTTAATATTGTCTGCTATTTTCTTAGTAAGTATAGAAAGTGAAGATCTGCATATTATAGTAATTTGGGCATGTATAGCACAAAGACACAAATATTTGCAGTTATATATTCATTTAGTTTACCTGAGGTAAAAATCCAGAAAGTTGTGAAACGTCTTCTTACCTAACACGTGTGCTGAGCTATGGTGTGGAGTGTCAGGAATACAGATGGATCAATTTGGGAACTTTATTGTATAGACTGTGTTAAGAAAGTAGGGCTGTACTGACATATGGCCTATGGCCTTCCATATCCATAGATCAGTCCTGAGTCTCAGGAGATTAATCCTGACAAAGAAACTAGAATGTTTCTTTTTGGTTCCCATCAAGAGTGTTCAGTCCTAGAATCTTTATCTACTGTGGTAAATCCTTGTCTGATACTATTTTATCTGAGTATCTCAAAT
This sequence comes from Dasyornis broadbenti, assembly GCA_013397935.1. Classification (NCBI taxonomy): domain Eukaryota; kingdom Metazoa; phylum Chordata; class Aves; order Passeriformes; family Dasyornithidae; genus Dasyornis; species Dasyornis broadbenti. Next base: position 590,946 of record VZRN01001644.1, read on the forward strand.
ATGTCGCAAAATTTAATTTCCACAGCAGCTTATGAAGTAGGTAAGCACCACCTTTATTCTACAGAGGCATGGGATGACAAAATAAGTTAATCTCAAAAATATGCATAAGAATTTAAGAGATAAAACTGGCAGTAATTCTGGTTTTATTGTGCCCCAGTTTAGTGGCTTACTCTATCCAGATCATATGAGCTATCCAGTGAAGTGAGGTAAGAAATACTCTTACACAAACCATTTATTCCCAGACTATATAGGATGAAGCCAAATTTTTTTACAGTATTCTCTTACAAAGAAATATCCCCATTCCAAAAAAGTAGTATTTTGGAGAACACCATCCTTGAGTCAGAACCTCAGTCAGTGAAAGCTGGAAGTGATAAGTTTGGGGATTGTTGAGATGGCTTCTCCTGATCAAAGAGCATTTCACTGGAAACCCCCAGCCAGCTCCACTTGGGTGGAACTGCTCTCTGTCAGGCACACCAGCTCTGACCCAGCCAGCACATCCTGGGTCATAGCTGATTCCTTCCATCTTCCCATCTCAGCTAATTTCAGGTTTCTCTCCTGGTAATTATTTCACTGCCAAGAACCATCATTATTGTCTGTGATGGCACTAAAATATTAAGAAATCAGAATGGATTTAGTTGAGTGTGAGATTATTAGGGTTCTTATTAAAGCACCTTAAAAAAATCAAATGGCATACAATGTAATATGATAAATTGAAATAATCTAGGTGATAACTAGGCAAAAAATGACTAGCAAAATACACAAATTTCCCAAAGGATTTCACATGTAAAAATTTAAGAGCATGAAAAGATACAAAGATGATTAATAATGTCCATAGTTTTGTACACATATTAAATTGGTATCTTTCAAATTTTTTCAATCTTGCTTAAGCAAGGCAAGAAACTGCTCTCCTAAAACACTGCCATGACTTTATGAGACTTTTTTAGAAGCAGAAGTATTTCTTAATACTCTCTAGAACTCAAATCACAATTTGTCAAAAAGCAGAATAAAAATACTGTAACTAATGCCTTGATATACTCCTAGAAAATTCTCATTTACTTCACTTGACCAAGTAAGGATTAAAAAAAGCAGGAACAGGATGAACCAATTTACTTTGAGAAAAGTTATCTGTTTAAATGGTCATCTTAGGCAAGGCACAATCAGAATTACATTGGTTCTTTTCTCTTTATTTTCAGTCTCCCATGAGTATATTTATGAATCTCAAGAGGGATGCTTTTCGTCCTGTTGCCTTAATTGCACTTTGTTTAGCTCAATGTTTTAAACAAAAAGCTCTTCCCAGCATAGTTGAATTTATAGATCTCAGGTTTCTGTAAGGCTGTAAAGTTCTTGCTATAAGTTGGTTCTTTATAAATGTGAACTTTTTTGCATCAGCTACATCTTAACCTGCAAATGGAAATCTGACCTTGCAACTAAGGGAAAAATAATGAAGTGTACATTCCAAAAGAAGTAGGAAAGGTTTTAAAGATACAGAAATAGAATCCAAGCTTAAGTAACATTTTCTATCACTTTGATTTCATAATTTAGCCTAAGTATGATTGATAAATTAATGTAATAAAAAGCAGGACAACATCTGTTCTCCACTATGGGAATAGGAGGGAATTTGGACATTCGAGAAGTTGTTATGCAGACATTACATTCTACATGGGAACATATGAAGAGTGTTTACAGTAAAAATAACTTCTGGTGCCTACTTGTGTTTCTTTTTAAATGTACATGTGACTTTCGATTTTAGTACACAAATGCTATAACTTTTACTCTAGATTTAGTTTTGAAATTAGACTAAAATAAATGGATGGAATAATAAAAAATGACCCATGTACATGCTTTTATTTATTAAATATTTTCATGTATCCTATTTAACGAAACAGCTTTTGCATATCCTCACTGTAACTCCCTGATTAAAAATCCAGGCTTCCTCCATTTAATTCAGATAATATATGCAAGAAATATGTCCCAGCCTGGCACTGGTTTTTAAAGCTTTCCAACCTTGTATGCATTGCAAGTTAGTTAACCACTAATTATTGCTACTAATAAAATTGCATGGTACATTGATTTATAAGTAGGGATTGCTTAATTCAAGATCAAAGTCAAACCTTTTTATTCATATCTTAAGAGTTGAAGGATGTAATTGAGTTCATATATGGGCTGTTAAGTAACTTGCATGTTTACCTCATACCTAGAACCGCTTCCTGAGCTGGTGTGCTGGCCCTTTAATCCAGGGTATGAAGTTCAAACAGTAACACTACTGAAAGGGAGTTATAAAGAGAGATAGATTGGGAATCCCTGCATCCTGATTACCCAAGATAAGAAGGTACTTGGGAGTGGAAGAAAAGGTGGTGAGAGCTAAATTAGCTGTCTTTGAGATAAAAAGTTAATTTCCTTAAGAACCCAGTTAAGACACTGTCCCTTTTAAATCTTAATGCTCACAGTAAAGGCAGCAGACAACTTTTACGTTTACTAGAGATAATATTTATGGTTCTGGTGGTTACCTCTGCAAAGAGGATGGCAGGCAGTGGTATAAACAAACACCTGATAGAGATAAACATCTGCAGAAGAATGCATTCCCCCTGTAAAACATTGGGTACTGAAACAGAAAAAGAAATTGAATTAATATATACAAAAACCTGCTTTTACTGTGAAGCTAAAAATATGCAGGATTTTCTTGTGGAGCTCCAGAAATCATTATAGATGATCAGAGCGGTAACTCAGAGAAATGCCAATTACTGACTTCCCAGATTGCTCAGCATAAGTGATCAAGTGCATGTTGCAGCTGATCTGCACAAAAACATTTTGCACACATGCTGCAGAATTCAGACCCTGAATATTGAAACCTATTTGTAAATAATTTGTTCCGATTTAAACAATGTGTTTGTCTTTGGAAGCAGCTGGTGTTTAACTGTTATACTGATTTTAATGTTGAGAAAGTAAACAATTTATGATTGATGTTACCAGTAGTTGACTATGCAGCCTCATGCATGCTTAAAAAGCCTTTCATGTTATGGTATGTCTTCATAGACGGTACAAGAAAAGAAAAGGCAAGGAGACTTGCAAGTATTTGTGTCAGATAGGATTTTTCCTTGGACATTGCACTTTCTCCCTGGTCTGAAATGCCTTCGTACAAATGGGGCTAGGGGGAAGGCTACAGTAGGATCCCAGGAACAATACAAGGCATTTATGCATATTTGCTTTCATTTAGAAATGACTTGAGCCTTAGGCAACCAAATAGTGGAAACTGGTTTCAAACACTGTTGCATCCTGTCCCCTCCCTTGCTTCCTGCCATCTCCAGCTACTCCAGAGTCTCAAAAGCCTTGCCCATTCCACTTTTCTGCAGTCCTTCGAACAGGACCTGACCAGAATCTGATGCTGGGAGCATCCCGGGATGCAGCTGGTATCCCTGTCCTGAGAGTCTGGCAAGAGGTGCCTGGGGGAGCCTGGGGTGCCTGGGGAGCTCTCACCATGGGCTAGGCCTTGGCTGAGGTGTTGGCTTCAGTGCCTCTCTGTCCTTTGTTCATTGAATTAATTTGTGGCCTTTTTCACCTAGTTCAGAGGCAACTGTAATGCTCAGTGTTTACAGACATCTATCTTCAACAATGTGCTCACAAGCTTACTTTCAAAGTTACAGAGACACTTGAAAAGCTTAATTTTTAAACAAAGCATAAGGAAAACCCTGTAATTTCCCTTAAATATGATTTGAGAAAAAAACAAAACACCTTGATCTGGGTTGAAACTCAGCATTTTCACATTCCATTTTAGTCTTGCCTGGGATGCTGTTCACCTTGCAAACACTCTGGTGTAGCTCCATGGGCGTCTGACTGAATAGAGACTTCAGTCTGTGCCCTGTCGTGTTTTAGAATATAATTTTTTTCGGTCATCTAATTAGGCAAACTGGTTCATTATGAGCAATGCTAAGGTGTTAATTCAATTCCTGCCTCTGATTTTTTTTTTTCAAGGTTGTTTACCTGTGAAACCAAGTGTAACTAAAGAAAATCCCCACAGCAAGTGGTAGAAGACTGAGAGAGAAGAGGCCTCACTACTGCATTTCTTTAAGCTTTAGTCCAAAATCTCCAAGCCCCCAAGGTTTAATTATCGTGTGCAGTCTAGTGTTGAATAGGAAAAAGGGACTGTAGCACGAAGGAAAGATTTTCACACTGATATTCACAAAAGAACAGGAGCATTAAAAAAAAAAAAAAATGTTCTAAAGTTCTCAGTGTATTTGAAGTGAATAAAAGGGAAATAACTGTCAGGGACTGAGCAAATTATGAATGGAATTATAAATATTGAGTGTTTATATATCTCTCCAACAAGAAATGCATCTTTTGGCTTACTGCAGCAGAATAAAAAAGCCAGAAGTGTACAAGTTAGAGTTTTTCAAGCTTTCTTAGGCCTTTTCTTTATCTTATTTCAAATTAGGTTACTGGCTTAAAAGAACTCAAAAGGTGAAAAAGACCTCACAGTATTATTCACTTTAGCACATATGTGACCTGAAGAGGATTAAAGGTTTGTTCAATCTCTATTCATAGCATTCTTACAGAATTTTCAAAGGACCTTTTAAACAAAGGTTGCCAAACAAAGCACTTCTTTTGTTGCTACTTAGCTGAGGCCTATTGTCAATTAATAAGCAGGCTTTCACTTCAGTGTAATTGGGGCTTTCAATTCCAATTACGCTGCATACATATAGAAAATGTGAATGCAATATTAAGAGCAAAATAAATTTGTGCATATGTGTGTGTGTATACATAGATACATATGTACACGTCCTCCACAAACGCTTCTCCATGTAACACCATACAAATACCCTGTAACAGCAGGTGCTGTGTTCCATCACAGACTTGGCTGCATTTCAATAGTACCTTTAGTCTGTATCTCTAGAAAATGCTTTGATGATTTGGAAACAGCCTGTGTAAATAATAATTATAGTTAAAGCGAGAGTAGGTACTGTGGTCACATTTATTCCAGCCACCAATATATTTTTGATATTTTTAATTAATTTTATTTTCGAGACTGAAATTTTATTGCAGTTTGAGTTTTTGGAAAAGGTTGAATAAAGGATGTTCCACTCCATTTTGATGAACTGAAATTTAATATTTACTGTCTTTCCAAACTTTTCTTGAATAAGCACATCTTAAAGTGAAGTAGCTCATCATAAATAACATTGAGCAAAATAAAACAGTCATCTTTTAGGGTAGGAAGGAAATTTCATTTTGAGATGAACACACTATGAGATTTTGAAAAATTATGTATTGTGCTTATGCACTGCAATCACACCAGACACTTGGAATTCAACATAAACACTCTTATTTTATGCACTCACACATGTGCATGAATATATATAGAAAGAATACATACATATATGTGTATATATATATGTATATGTATGCATGTGCACTATTGTATGTGGAGATAAATAGATGTTGAGATAGATGTGGGTATATAGAGCAGTACACTCACAAGGATTCTTAAGGGATTTTGACCCCCTTAAACAGAAATGATTCATTATTGGAGGAGAAATATGTGATACAAAAGGATTATATCCTTGTTTGCATAATTAATCTAAGCAAAGAATTTAGCAGAATAAACTGACTGCTGATGGAAGTAAAAGTGCCATGTGTAAGTGTGAGACTGACCCAAGCTCCAGCCTCAGACACGGAGGAGGGAGGGGTCCTTATCTGACAGATGTGGTAAGAGATAAGGCTGCAATTCTTCAGCATTTACAAGAACCATGCCAGAGACCTGCAGATACTTGGGAGCATCAGATTCTTAGGGCGGGTGAGCTGTGGAGAGCTCTGTGCAGACCTGGCCTCACTCTGGGTGGAGAGGCTGCACATTTTCTTTGCTATGACCACACCATACAGCACCTGATCAACCTCTCCTGCAGAGAGAGGAAACTTCCTCATCATGTGCCTTTTTCCCCCTTTGGAAAATCTGCTTTTGAGAATTAATGCGGGGGGAAGATTTTTCCCTGTCTCATTCTAGACTCTGTAGTATAAATCTCATCTTTCAGTTTTTATCCAACTATTTCTAATCTGTTGGCCTGAAATCTTATTTTTATCCCTAATTTTTATTCCCAGGTTATCGTAAACTAGAAGAATTTATAAATCTTTGAAAGGCAAACTCATTACAGATATCTTTACTCTTTCTTTCTTTCTTTAAAAGCTCTAAGAAGACATGTATATTCCTGGAATTGCTGTATCTGGGTAGACATAGACATTTTTATGCATACATATGCCTTTACAGATATATGTGTGTGTGTGTAATTCCTATATTACATGCGCAGATACACAATATGCTAATATGGGACTGTTTCAGAAGTCAATAACTTGATGACATAAACCCAGAATATATGTGTCATGTACAGTCCCTATATTTGAAGGGAGATGTTTATATTTGAATGGTGCATACAGATGAAAACTACGTGAACAGAATCCTGTGTTTATATAGTTAGCCTAAAGGGTTTCTTAACATTTAAAGGAAATACCAGTATATAATTCTGTTTGACTTCTTTGGTATGATTCAGGCCTTGTAAAATATAGCTCTCTAGACATAATGCAACATTGCCCTGAAGATTTTGAACCTGTTAGAAGAGCACTATTTTCCTATAATACTCTAGCTGAATATACTGAAGTTTCCAAACTGAGTATAAATCTGACAAAAATCCTTACTGCATATTTCAACATAAGCTTGCCCCAAAGATCACAACCTTTCATAAAAACTCACCTTTCCATAAAAAATTTATTTGGTTTTGATAACACTGAAATTCAAATGTATTTTCTGTCTTATGGATGGACTGACTTTCCACTAGGTCTGAGCAGGTGACACTGTTAGGACCACCCCTGACAAATAACAGTAGCAGTAAGAAATATGAGGTTATTGCATTAAAATGTGACAAGATATTCTGGACATAGCTACCATATCAGATCCAGAACTTATATAGCTGCTACTCAAGAATTCATAATACAACAAGTAATAGCAATAGTCTATAACTACCCTTTAGGATAATATAATGGCTTGAGTTAAAAATATATCAGCTTTTGGGCCACTGAGAGTGTGTACTTATGTTTGTGCCGTATGGACTTAGAATAATCCCTTCTGACAGAAGATAACAAATATAAGTGCTGAAAGTTATTTTCCCCCATGTGGTGTCTACAGATCTTGTCCAAGAATGCCAGATGAAGCTTCTAAAAGTTACAAATGTGATATAGTGCATGACATTTAAACTAAAAACCAAAAAAATTAGGTTAATTACTTCTTGCATGAGAAAAAGAAATGGTGCAAAATGAGCTGATTTTTTTTTTTTTTTTTTTTATGGCATACATACGTATTCCATACATATTCCATATATCTTTTACATTCCTGTAAAAGAAGCATTTCCTTTGCTTTGGATCTTCTCTGGGATCCTTCTTATATGGGTGAATGCCACCAGGGAAAGAATATCACTACTACAGACCTTTGGTTTTGAAAGTCAGAAAAATGTTCCAAGTGCTGGGTAATACTTTTCAAGATGATGTAAAGCAAGTTGTTTTGAATCTGTTGTCATATAAATCAACTATGCCTAATGACCTGCAGAGGGACAGGTTTGTGTTTATACAACTTGTAAGGATGTATGAGCCATGAAGAACTGCAACACAGAAAAGGCAAAGGTCCAGTTAGCCCAATATACTCCATACAGAAGTCCAAAGAAATAGCATTTAAAAAAGAGTAGCTGTAGACTGATTCTTTGTGCATTACATTTTGAGAGCCACTGTCTTCAGAAATTTTTGAACTAGAAGCTATATCTAGAGCTTCATTTAAGAAGTTCATGCAAAAACTATCTTCTGTGACATTTTCTTGCCTTTTTCCCCTCTGTACTTTTGAACCCTGCAACATCATGCCACTGTGAGTTCTATAACTCGGTGCATTTGCTTTCCTTTCCTTTGTTTTCAGCCTGCCACCTGGGAACACCTTAGTTTCTCTTTCCAGTCTCTCTCAGAATGTGACTGCTCTCCAGTCACATTCTTCATACCTTCAGAATTTTATTTAGCAATAATACGTGTCACAGTCACCTCTTTTTCACACCTCCTAGCTTTTTCCCGTACCATAATCACTGCATATTTTGAATCACCTTTGCTGCTTTTCCAATTGCTCCAATATCCTTTTGAAAGAAAATGTCTGGAAATACACACAGTGTGTGAGACTTTGGCAAAAGTGTATAATGACATTTCTGTTTTGTCTTTCTTTACATGGTCAAGTTTGTGTTTGCCCTTTGGCTACAGCCAAACACTGAGTCAATGCTTTCAGAAATTTATACATCACTGTCCTATGCTAATTTGTAGCATTCATTTTACTTCTGTAAGTGGTGTTATTCCCTTCTCCCGCATACAAGCGTGTATTCATCTGTTATTTTGTTATTCAACCAACTGTAATTTTATTTGTTTTGTCTTTTTGTTTAACTGCAACTATTTACAATCAGCTTTATGTTTGACCCTTCCAAGTCAGTTTATAGAATTTACAGTTTTATTAGCTCCCTATATGCTGGCTTTTCCACATCATTTACAAGTACATTGAATGGTGCAGATCACATCAAATATGTGATTTCTGAAAATATAAAGCAAGTGTTCAAGGAGAAGTTATCTCTTCTGTGATTTTTCTTGTCTGTTGTAGCTCAAAAATGGAAAAGTCAAAGATACTCTTTAGCAAGTCCTTGTTCTTTAAGAATGTAATCCTACAGAATATGAAAAGAAAACAGTGCTTTGAAGTTCTAAATACCTAAAATATGGAAAAATGTGGCTATGCAGTGTGTTTTTAGCCTGTTTTCTGGGAAAAACAACAAACTCTGAGACAACTGTCTCTGTTCATTGAGACATACTTATGGAATTAGTTATTGCAATATTTTCATGTGCATTATGTATAATAGATATAGTTTACTGTGCACAGGAGGATTCATCTGCCTATCTGAGTATCTAAATTTCAAACTAAAGTAGTGGTTTTCCTACTCATGTGTAGTCACTTCAAATTCAGGTGTATACCTAAGCCCTGCACACAGGTTCTGTCTGTAGCTGAAGAACACATGCACATCCAAAGGATGTTTCAGCCCATCCTAAAACAGGTGTCCCAGAATAACAGAATGAATCACCATCTGGAATAATGCCCATCTTATTTCATTGACTGCAGAGTGTACTTAAAGAACTAGCCAGGCTAGACACCTGATTTTAAATTGTTACAGATAACTGAGATGAATTTTACCCCGCATAACTTAATTTTATCTCCATTATGGTTACAGAGTGCATTTTTGCAAGCACAAGGAGCTAGGTTGGTGGCTATTTAGTATAAAGACATCTGCAGAGTTTATTTTATCAGATACAGCCATTTCCTCTGAAAAGTTTTCCAATGAGTCCTGGATCTTAAAGACTTGCATCCACGGAAAAGTAAGCATACTTGACAACTTTTCCATGTAACTGGAAGTGATGCCAGTTTAATTAGGCTGATGAATTCCATGTGGAAATTCTTACTTTAAAATTAGAAGGGATTTTTAACTTCAACAATTTCCAGACAAACACTGATGAAATTTAAAAAAAACGTAAAGAAAGCACCCTTAAGCAAACATATCACCTTTTACAACTTAGTGAATATGTTTGTTGACAGAACTCAAACATTTGATTTATCATCTTATTTTAGACAGCCACTCTCACCAAAATAAGTGTAAAAGGACATAGAAGTGTAGTGCTAACAAAAAATTAAGGGTGTTTTCATGAACTCAATAAAAAGCCTGTATTTTTCTTTTTTTTCCCCTATGAATCAGACTGCTTCACAATAAAACATCAGTTGTGGATTTTTGACTTTTGGATGATCAATTTAATCCTTCTAGCAACTCACTTACAATCTTATTTTACCTCAGCATGTTCCTCTCAACCCTTAGCAATACGGAGTCTAAATTTTACCTCTGATTTAGTAAATTTATCTCCCCACTAGAAGCGGGAAGTAGTGGCAGCTAATGTAGCAAGCAACGAGCATGCCAATTTACTTGCTATTCTGTCATTAGATTCTGTTACTCCAAATTATTTAGGAATATAAACATCTTCCACTTCATGAGCTATACTTCAATGGCCAGATGCTGGGGGAAAAATTAAGAGAAACAGAGAAAGGAGATGGATATTACTACTGCCTCAAGCCTTCTGTTTATGCAAACAACCTTTCAGCAGTCTGCAGCATGTCAGCATGGAGTCAAAGTCAGTTTTTCCAACCTGCCCTTGCGATTTGTGGCAGACATCAGTGCCAGCATACATATGCTTTTCAAACAGGCTTCTACAGGTTAAAGAAGGTACCTCTTAGCTGCTGCTTGTTGTTTTTCTTTCCTATAGTTACCTTTCAGTTAATAATAACAGTTAAAAAAAGAAAAGCACCTACAAACCAAATATTTAACATGCTAAAAAGCCAGAAGTGCAGATACCTGCAAAATGGTAATAACACCTATTCCTGGCAGTGGAATAACCTTTTCAAGAGGAGAGAAGATGGTGCCCAAGCTGGCAATGGGTCTGGTAGATGGAGGCAAGGACAGCAGCAGCCAGTCCCATTTCACCTTTCCCTGTGCTCTCAGGTGCTGCTTGCAGCCCTTGCAGGGGTCTGGCAAGTTCAGGGCAATAGGCTTGAGCCAAAGACTAGACAAATTTTTTATTACCTGCAGCTGCAGAAGAAATCTTCAGGGCCCCATCAGAATTGTCAATGTCAAGGTCAAACTACATCTTATTTCTAAAAGATTGCAGATGATTCTCTGAGAGTTCAGAAGGAGAAAGGCTTTACTTCCAATTAAATCCCTAACTGCATCTGCCTCTCCTGCTACAGCATCTGGCCAAACTGGTACTGCAGAAACAAACCAGCCAGAGTGACTGCCACCATAAATTGTTATGGATGCTCTGTTTGGTTTCTTGAGAAAAATCAATCTACATACATATTATTTCTCATGAAGTCAATCCATAAAAGATATGAGGGAGCACTAGAATTATATAAATATTGTCAACTGGTCAGCTTCCCTGCAAAATGTCAACTCGGTAGCTTTGTATCTGCTTTATTACTCTCAAAGAAAGGATTCATGTCTGTTAAAAGACAATCATATTAGTATGCAAGGGATCTGAGATGCCAGCATAGCATCAGACACTCATGTGAGCTCTACTGTGCAAATTCCAGGAGGAAAGGGATTCCAGGAGACTGAATTCTGTCCTTGGAGGTTTGCAGGAATTACCCACTGTCAATGAGTCATTTGTTTAATTCTTTCATCAGATAATGTGTTACTTCACTGAAACATTTTCCTTGTCTTCCATGCCACCTTCCCCTGTTTAGGCCAAATTCCTGACTCATCATTTTTTTGTTGACATAGAGGTCCAGGTCCTTAGCAAATTAAACAGTTCCTTATACTGAAGCATTGTTCTGCTTCCTGAGGTTTACTGCTTGTCCATTGGCTACCAAGCATAATCACTTTTAGTGCTGTATGTGTTACTATTTTATTATTATTCTGTTCTATTTAGTTTGTCAACTTTCATTCATAAAGTCACCAACTTATTTATTGTGTCTACCTTTAATTTATCTCGTTCACTCTGTCAGTAAAAACAATTTGCCTTTACTCTTCAGCCTGTCCCAAATATCCCACAGACGAAGTAAATCTAAATTATTTTTCACTAATTTTTCAGCCACATAGGAAAGAATGTGGCTGAGAAAGCCACTGGTAAGAAACCAGTGCCTTAAACTCCTTTCCACTCTATTTTTTCTCAAAAGTTTCAATCACTGCAAAGAAGCCCTGCAGGACCCATTTTAGCAATTATCAGCAGGGGATGAAGAAGCCCTAATCAAAGATCAGGAATGGAATTTTTTAAGGGGAACAGACAAGTACGGATGGAGGAACTCCCTGGGAGATTTTATAGCTTGAACATGTTGATGGAATAGGAGAGAGAAAGCTGAAGATGATGCTGAGGCACAGTGATGGGGTGGAATGGGCAAAAGTAAAGCCCCTTCCTTCTTTTTTCTCTTTTTCTTCTACTCCCTGTGGTGCCACTTACACTAGCAAATAAATAAAATATTGTCAAAAATCTGAATTAAAGTGTAATGGAATGGGTGTAAAGGTATTTAGAAATCTGGATGTTTTCCAGGGTTAAAAATTTGGTTACAATAACAGCCAGTCAAAACTTCAGGAACCAGTATCTAGAAAAGGAGAGGTATCTGGTTTAAAATGAAGAAAAATAATCAGAATGTTCTGATTTTAAAGCTCTGTATCTTTGTTTTGCCTAAAAGTAATAATATTTTTTCTCTAACATTTTAGTTAATTCAATAATAGAATAAAAAATGTAAAGTATTTTTCACACAAATTCAAATTTTACCTCAGTTTAAGGAAACAAGCAAATTAAAGTTTATTCAAAATACAACTTTCATCCTGAAGAGAGAAAAACTACAGAAATCCTCTAGGTGCTCCATTATTTTTAATAAATTGGACATGGAAAGCACTCAGATAGCACCGTTTTGAACAACACTATAAAAATGAAAAAGAATAATAGAAATAAACAGAGAGAGAGAGCCTTTTTGCTTTCCCTTGTTACAGAAGCAAATGGACATTCAACTAAAACTTAAAGGTGATATATCCAAAATTGATGAAAGAATCATTTCTTCTCTTGACAAGAAACACTTAAGACCAAGGCTTTGGGACATTTTCTATATCGATCTGAAAACTGATTGAGGAAAAGCCACATTAAAGATCTGCCTGGAGAGTTTGATTCATTCTGAGCATGAGCAGCAAGAAATTACCAGTATCACCACTTATGATTGAAGTGGAATCTGATGAAGTGAATCTGCTAAGTGGTTGCTCACACTGGAGATCAGGAGAAATGGATAAAAGAAAAACAAATATGAGATCTTTACTGACACTCCCTGTTTTAAAAATAGTAAAAGCAATGGAATTTGTGTGGCTGACTCCCAAGTTAATTTGGAAAACCTTGATTAGTGGCTATAAAAATATTATTTTCCTAAGTAGGAAGAACACTGTATGTTCAACATTAAGAGAAAATCATATTTTCTGTGCTTTTTACTACTGCTATATCAAAATCCAAGCTTATTGGAAGTGTTTCACTCCAGCTATTTGTAAAGAATGGAGACAGAATATATGTATCTTGAAAAACTATCAGTGAATTGCCATGGGTTCATTTTTAAAGAATCCATCAAACCATTAGGTATGAAGCAAAAATGTTGCCAGCTTCTATCGGAGTTGGAGAAATACATTGAAGGGCAGAGTTTTTGAATGGCAGAAGTTGTGCAGGACATGGTGTGATGCAACAAAAATTATTATTTACATTCCCAGCAGCAGCCATGTGCACTTATTTCCAGGGCTCCTAAGAAACAGCCCTTTCAACAGTTCCCAAATATCCTGATGCAATGAGTGCAGAAAAGTCAGACACTGTTGGTAGAAATTCACCACAGGAAAAATGTCCCACAGGAACCCTGTGGTGCATAGGCTCTTCTGACTTTCTTTCCCTCAAGGTTTATATTTTGTTTACACAGACTGGGGACCAAAGAGGATTTTTATACCCCCTTGCTTTTAACCGTGTGGAAATTAAACATCTAATTTCATGCTTTGTGGTCAAAGGAGGCCAGCATCACTAGAGCATAGTTCATCCCATCTGTCTTTGACATATGTCTTTGGATGGGACAAATACCCCTTTGTAAGCACTGTGTCTGCTCATTAATTATCGAAAGAACCTCCATGAGTAATTTAGACCAGACGTATCACTTTTACAAGGTAAAGCTAGGTGAGATGGATGGAACTCTAGCTTCACTGATCAAGACACAGTTGCATGTGCAAGCTTTCTGTTAGCACCAAGATTTCTAGGAGCCCGTCTGTGCCAGCCAAGAGGGCATTCAGCCACTTTGGGTACCAACAGGCAAGAATAGAAAAGACAGCTAACAAAAGTATTCTGAAAGATAATAAATAAATCACACTCCAGAGGGTCAGATAAAGCTGAGCAAAGAGAAACATTTTCATAGATGTACTAGAATGCTATTCAGTTTTCTAAAACTGCAAAATTATAATTACACTTTAAGAGTGTTGCTTTATATCACTTTGTACTTTATGGAACTACAGATTCACTATATTAGCATTGCTCTTAACAAACTCATGAACATTTTCTCCCATTAGAACATTTCCATGATTTTTTCCCTGGAGACAAATGTCTGTGTGGGCAAAAAGTTCATATTTTTTGATGAGGAGAGTGAAAATAAAACCCTGCCAATATTTCATGATAAAATTTCCTAGGGAAGCTTTTTGATCTTTTTTTCTAACCTTGATTTAGAATGACCTTTCTGTACTTCAGGAAATCTATTTGGACTCTAAAGAAGAGTGTTTGGAATATTATTTCAGAATGTCTGGTGATTTTTGTTACAAGTCCATTATTTGACAATTCTAAGCTGAAATTTAGGAATACGTGTTCAGTGAGAAATCTATGCTCTTTGACTTCTCATCCCTGCTCAGAATTCAGAAAGCAATTGCAAAGTGTCAGACGACTTCCTGCAAGAGGGAAGATCCAATTTTAGAATAGTGTCTTAGTATATTACAACAGGCTTTAGAATCACTCATTATGATGAAGGCTTCATTACACTGCATGCTACAACAGGAGAAGGCAGTCCCTACACAGATAAATTATGTGTGAGACAATCCGCAATTTAGACATTGGATGCAGGGGAAAACCTGTCTGCTCCAGGTCGCACCAGAAATGTGTGGCATACCTGGAGCAACCCTCTGTTGCTTCAACAACTTGGATGAGTTTTAGGGTTCTGTCAAGTGTAAATAACAGTAGGATTTGGACTTAAAAACAGTTATTATGTTTTAAGTTGCTTGTAGTGTTTGATTGCACAACCAGAAGTGGTTACTTAGAACAAGGTCCAGTTCCTTGGGCCACTGTGAGGAGAAACTTCTGAACTCATGGTTAAATACAAGATGCCAAATGAGGTGATTTCTAGATGCTTTCCAACACCTGATAACAAGTCTTTAGAGATACATGCTTTCAGAAAGCTCAGGTTCATTTCTGGTAGTTCCCTGCTTTACAAACAGTTTCCAGTTGATAAATTAGATGCTGCCTCAGGGTACCAGAGGTTTTTTAACCACTTCTGGTAGAGACAAATACCTATATACATGTATACATTTGCAAATTATTTATATAGTTCAGGTTATGGTTATATATAGTGAGCTATAGGTATACATACACATATTTAGCAAACATATTTTCCAAGTTCATAATAGCCTAGGAAAGACCTCTGGCTGTAATTTTCCTATTAAAAAAAAAAAAAAAAAGTGATGCTTGGCTGGGTGTGGGAAACCACATCTTAGCTTGAAATCCAAATGCTGATCTGACACCATTGAGCCATAGCTTGTACTTGGTTTCTGGCTGCTTTCACATGCAGATTTTAACTCTATCCCTCCTGACATCATGCTGGAACATAACCTGACTTGTTTACTCAAGGCCAGGTTTCTCCTTCCTGACTCACATTGTTACAGCTGGATAAAGACCTTAACTTTAAACACATGCTGGAAACTCAAGCTCATGTCTAAAGTTCACCACATGCTTACGCAGATCCTCAAATAGGTCACTGAGAAATGTCTTAGTCTGTGGTTTTTTATGTTTTTATTTCTTTCTGGCTTTTAAGAGACAGAATTGGGCAACTCACCAACAGTGTGGTAAGCTTTACCTGGGAGCAAAATATCCCACTCAGGTGAAATTTCAAATAAATGCAGTATTTACATGACAAAGGTGTAAATTCATTGTGTATAAATACACCAGAAGTAGATTTATTGCAGCTGCTAATATTGCAGTAGCAGCAGGATTTTTCTATGGGATTTTGAAGGTCCTTTGGGATCCTAAACATGCCTCAGAAGCCCACATTTTGGCTTGACTGTAGTCCTCAGCCAGACAAGCCAGAGAAAGCTTTCCAAGGTGTATTTATCCCATTTCAGCTGTACTTCTGGCTGCTCTGCGAGGCATTGCTGCAGAGAGCTTGCTGAACCAACTGCTAAGAAGGAGTTCAACATTTGCCTTCATCCTTGTGTCATATTCAAAGTGATATTATGGTTCCCCTCACCTTTAGAGAGGTTAACACTCCTCCAAGAGGTTTGGATAATGAAAACAAAATTAGATTAGAAAACTATTTCCAAATGTATTTTGTATTTTCAAACCACTGTCCAAATTAATCCACACAATTTTCCTCTCAAATGCAAATGTGCTATTAACCCCACATGATTTTAACATCCTGAACTGTTGCATACATGCATTAGCAAAAATATTTAAACTACAGTTTCTTCCTCTCTTCCCCTTCCCTTACCTCTAAATTTTTATTGGGCAATGTATGCAGACTTACAAAGTCCCATTAGAGAGGAGCCATGCAGATAATCTTGTAATTACATTCAGAAGGAAAAAAAAAGGAAGGTGAGGGACAAAACTGTATTTTAAAAACAAAACTCAAAATTGTTTTGTCATTTAAAATATTCATATTTTAATTGTTAAAAATATTCATATTTTAATTGTTATTTTTGGTTTAATTTGAAACAGAAAACATCAAACAACCAAAGACCAGTAACACTCAAAAAGACTATGACTCTCCCTAAAAAGCTGATGTGCTAGAAAAGGTGGGGGAGATTCTCCCATCACAGATGACAAAATAGTGAACAGGGAGATGGAATGACACAGAGAAGGTCACACTAAATTTTTGTATCAGGGCTCAAAGTTCATCACAGCTCCGTGAGTAAGTCCAGTTTTATCCACAGATCCATACACCTTCCCTTGTGGAAATTACTCCCTTAATGCTATGTTATGCATCTCTTCCATTTAAAATATTTGAATTCGATATTATCTTTTGGCCTGAGCTTGCAGCTGTTCATGGAAATGTATTTGAATTAAAGAAGAAAATTAACAATCCATTTCATGTTAATAATGAACTCTGTTTCTCTTGCCCTGTTTAATATTGAATTAAAAGTATTTTCTGTAATCTTTCACATCCACACTCACACTCATTGAAGCTCTCAGTTGCCTCATGCAGGTTTGTGGGAATCAAAAGAAGAGCTCCTGGGGCAGTGAGGGATCTTGCAAACTCTTAGACAAAAAAAATCCGTTAGGCTTGTGGGATAAGCTCAGGGCCTAAAGAATGACTGAAGGGACTGTAGAGGATCTACTTTCAGGAAACTCTTCCTGGGCTGTCTGGAAGCTCAGCCAGATCTTTCCACCCTGGCAAGAGCAGACTACATATTTTCAAAATGGTCAAATCTGAAATCTACAGTAATTGCTGTTACTGAACATTACATCAGCTGTGGGTATGAGCAACACTAGCAATATTCGTATTTTATGTTATCTAAAAGTTCTTTTTTTCTGGACTATAGAATAAATAGTCATTGAAGATATGGTGTTATATATACAGAATCACAGAAATCTGATCTAAGTAGTGTTGTACAGTTTGTATAGAATGTAAAGTTCTACCAATATCATTGGCTGCAGTGTCTAACTGAAGACTTTAAAAATAGGCACTTGTAAAATTTTAGCACCCCAAAATTGACTGTATTTTGGCACCACTAATCCCACCGGTTGACTTCCCTGAGTCCAGAACTCTGTTGTCATATAAACAAAGGGCCTGTTTGCTGCAGGGGTGGAACTGGCAGATGCATCCCTTGACCTGGCTTAGGCTGTCTTGGACTAACTCTGATTAATACTGGTTTATGACAGTGAAAGCAGCACAGTTGCAGAGAGCTGTGATGTCTCTTTTTTCAAAGTTCCTTTTCATGTTTATAGGAATCAAGGCAACATTAGGAGTGACCCAGCCACTCAGCAACAATCACATCTCGTTCTGGTTTTGATTTCACAGCACACCAAACTAATTTCTTCTGACAAAACTCATGCAGGATCTTTTCTTGGAATAACCTCTAATTCACCACAGATGGAAGCTGCTGTGTTAGCTGCAGAGGAAGGCCACTCATTACTTGCTAAATATATTTTCTCCTATGTGATCTTTGCAGAAGGCAGATGTGTTGCGTGCCAGTCCTATGCATGCACGTGTTTGCTTACAAATACAGCAGTGCACACAGGAGGCCTGCAATAAGCATGTATGCACTTGTCTTTTTTAATGAAGTTTTGTCTTTGCTTGTGTCTATAAAATTGGTTACTCGGGAAAAGTACTTGCAGTAAGGATGGCTAAAGGATCTGGCAGGTCCCAAAAATAATTTGTGTTTGTGAAGCTACAATAAAGCTGTTCAGACTCTAGATTAAGTTTTCTGAAATGTGCATGAGATCTTTTTTTAAGTATACGAAAGATAAAGTACAGGGTTAATTAGAACCAAATGTTGCTTAGGTTAGAATACTGATGTTCTCTGATCAGTGTGACAATTAGCTTCAGATATTTTGAACAATAGTATCTCAAAAGATATTACATTACCTCCCATGTCTAAAGGGGCTTAGTAACAATAAATATTCTCTTCAAGATGCTATTATTTTCCGTACAGCTAGGAAGACTTGACTGGACAACCGCTTCAGGAGCGTATCTAATTCCTTGATCACAGAAGCAAAAATTAACACTTTAGTTCTTACAGGGACATACACTTTTGATTTAGCAAATTACTCTGTTCTCTCATAAAAACCAAACAGATTATGATGCATAGGAATTCAATCCTGTGAATAACCCCTTTTTCTGAAGATTAACCTATCATCAAATATCAAAATGGTGCAAAAACAGTCCTCCACAAAAAAAAAAAAAAATCCTCTAAGAATTAAGTGAGCATGAGAGTTACTTTGACTGTGATGAAAATGAAAGGACATTTTTTGTGTTAAACTGATAGAAGTTGCCTATTAGACACTGAAATATCCTAGGTAAAATCAGGTGGGCTTCTGATCCTGTGTCCAGTCAATACCCACCACAGGCTGGTGGGTACAATGGTGACAAGATCCTCTGATGTCAGAATGCATTTCTTTTAATTGAATTTATATCTTTGTAAAAGGAGTTTGTTTTCAGCAAGACATAACAACCATAAAAATAGCTCCAGACTGGCCTCTCGGCCGCCTGTAGCTTTACTAGTAAGCTAAGAAGCAGGGATTTAGTAAGTGGAAGGCCTGGGTGGAGAGGTGGGGCTTGCAGCTCTTTTAAAAGTAGCCAAGTACATACTTAATTGCATTTCTGCAGGGAATACATTCCAGAAATGTGGGCTTGCTACCAAGAAAAGTCTGTCAGCAACAAAATTGGCTTGTGGTTAGTGCACTGGACTGTGACTCAGGATATCTAGGTGCTAGTCACAGCTCAGCCACAGGCTTCCTCTTGATTTGGAGCCAATTATTTAATCTTATTTTCCCACAGGTAAATCAAGCAATAACTCTTTATCACAGAGGTTGTGAGGAGAAAAATTCATTAGTGTGTGCAAGGCATTCAGAGTCTACTTCTTAGATAAGTATTTTGGGAGAGGGATCATACATCTAGCAAAAGGAAGAACTCTACTGGGGTCTCAAAGAGTTTCCACAATATTAGATTATATGCAAATCATGGTAAGTGAACCAGAAAAGCCAATAAATAAATAATGCTTCATTTAATTTCATGCTAGTTGGAAGACCAGGCTTCTCTAAATCATGTTGCTACTGTTTTGCCAGCTGCTGGATTACTGTACTTTGGGTTTTTTGCTTGTTTGCTGAAAGAGGACAAAGAAGTAGTTAGGTTTTCAACCTAAAAAAAAAAAACAAAACCAAACAAATCAAAACAAAAAAACACTTTCTAATGTGGAAATTGCCTTCAGAAGTGAATAATATCTTTTTAACATAATTTTCATAGATGAAAAGTGGAGCAAAGAGAAGTTCTTGATACACACCAGGAAATGATTGGTAGAAATCATGTACTAAACATTAACATGGCCACATCTCTGTGTAAAGTGGTGGTGCAGAACAAAAATAGCTTATTAGAGTGAATTTTTAGCAGCTGACTTTGTGTCTTGCACACCAAAAACAGGCAAGTTGCCCATGCTAGCCTGCTGTGCTGGGCTCTATCTAACCAAGCCCCTGCTCTGCACGCACACAGAGCCTGCTCTGGGTAAATGGAGGCAGAGCCACAGCTTGTGGAAGATTAAGATCCCCACCAGCTCCCACCTAGATTGTAGTGCACCTTTCTTACACAGATAGATGTGCAGCACTTCTGTGAGACAAATTCACTCTGATATGAGTAGCCAGTGCCAAACAGGAAGATAAATCACGACAGCACAGGCTCTGTTTTACTCCTTCTGAAGGTCTCCACCAGAGATTTGCTCAGGTTGTAACTCCATCAATAGAGACATATTGATGGACACTTCTTTAGTCAAGAAAGACTGTAACATGCTGGCTGACAGCAGAGGAGGGGAGTTTGTGACTATCAATACTTATCTTTCATGTAATGCATCATTTTGATAGCTGTAGAGGATGCTGCCTTACTGCTGTGCCCTCCCCAGCCTGCTGGCAGAAGAAGCAGGGGAAAAAGGGAGGGTTAGCAATGAGCCTGCAAGGGAGTGTTGATTGAGGACAGAGACCTAAAGTGCCAGCTCCTGGGCAGGCAGCACGTGCCAATGAAAAAGTAAAAGACAACAAATTTCAGGCAGCTGCATGAAGACGGGAATTCAAACCATAACGCGTGGGCTGTTTACCAACTCTAAGACCAAAATCTTAAAAGCCAGACAAAACCAAAGCGAATCTACTTTTGTTCTTACTGCTTTTTTGATTTCTTAGTGTCAGAAACTGAGTGTGGGTTTCCTCCTGTAAAGGCCATACTTAGTTCTCCTCTGCTTTACATCGATAAATCTGGAGAGCCAAATGCTACAGAGCTGGATGGCTCTGGGAGAAAAGTGATCTGGGCTCTGAGTATTCAGAGGAGGGTGTGAAATTATTGGTGTATATTTCAATCTTAGCAACAGGAAAAAAGCTTTCCTAAAGCTTCATTACACTCTAATGACTTTAGGAGGCCTGAGTCTGTTTCAGTTTTAATGTTCTTCATTCAAAGTTTATGTTTTTTTTTACTGCATGCCCCTTAAACCAAGTCTGCCATTCTTGTGAACCAGCACTGAACATGTGTTCCCTGCTGCACACCTTCCTGTACTGGTTTGCTTGTTTTTCCAAGTTCTGACCACCCTTCACATTGCATGACCCAGTTCCTCAAAGGAAAGGTAAAACCACTGTTTTGATTTTATTGCAACTGTTTGAATAGGAATGTTACTCTATCAAAGTTTGCCAGGATCTTAGCATAGGGGACACATATCCAGAAAAAGTTTGATGGAATTGCCCGCCCTAATATCTCTTTTGTTTCTATGTAGAGAAACAGAAGATACCAACTAATGTTGTTTTTATTACCCTTACTTTTTTGGTTATCTGTCTGTACGGTCACAGTGTGTAGGACACCCATCAGGATTCCACTAGATTTTATTTTTTAATAAAAGCTTGGAATACAAAACAGTGACTCAAAGGACAAGTTCATGCCTACACAGGCATCTATGGAGTAATTCTTCTGTGTCTAAGAAAGAGTGTGGGAAGGACTTCTAGGTTTTTGATTGAGAGCTTCCCAAATCAGCAAGGAATATCAGGATGTCCAGGACAGAGTACCAGGGAAGCTGGCACAACAATGGTGGCAAAAGATAAACAGGTGCTGGAAAGCACAGAACCTTGAAAATTGAGATAAGTGCTGCAGTGTGGTAAAAAGTCAGGAGATGGTAGAGAAAGGAAAGACAGGGAAGACATAAGTAGTATATGACTAGCAATACTAATAGCCTGAAAAAATACAGTTCAGCCAGAATACTTACAAAGCAGGACAGGAAGAGGAGAGAAACTCTCTTCCTTACAGTATCTTTATTTTGAATGAGACCATTAAACTACCTACTGTGGCATGTTAATTAATTGTTACATTACTGTTTCATTCTACATCACTGTGCTATTATTCAGGCCTGTATATCAAATCTGTGAAGAAGTATGACTGATTGTCTGTTTGAACTTTCAAACACTGTGTTTGTTTGGTTTTGATTGTTTCTTGCCAGATGGTTAAGCATATGTTTATCAGTTTTACAGGGGGAGGAAAACAAAAACAACAAAAACCCAACACATGTAGTATACAGTTAAGAGTTTAAAAGGTACTGGCAACATTTATTAGCTTCTAATGCAAAGCTAATGTTAAAAATAGTTATAGTGACAGGATACAGTTTAAGGATGAACAGATCTGTGCTTAGTTTCCCGTACCTCTAGAGATACAGGATCCAAGGACTTGGAAGAAATTGACTTGCTTAACTTCAACAATCTAAAATTTAGCTGAGTAGCCTGAAGTAGTTGCATGAAATAACTTTCTCCAGTGATGACAGTTATCTCTGAGGAGTTTATTTGCCTGCCGTCTCTGAAACACCTGCCTTCAAATGGGAAGTATCACCTTGGGGAGGTGTCCGTTTCTCCTTTTTTGATTACTAACAGAGACTAAGCCCTTAAATTGGATAGAACACTTAACTTTTAGAGACTAAATTTATGTATAAGGTAAGCAATCCCACCTCATTTTATAACACCTCCCAGGATGATTGCCAGATATTGCACAATTGAAGCAGAGAACAGGATTCCCCTGTCAGGAGTGAGACATTGGAGAGGTTCCTGTTTCTTGTATTCCTCTTCCTAAGGTTTATTTCTTCTGTTTCAATGTTTTACACTAATTTCCAACTAGAAACCATGGCCTAGATTAATCCCACCTCATTACATATAGTTAAGTGAGTTATCTTAATGAGGAGCCTGGTTGGCCTTGCGTCCTGTGTAGATAATCAGCAGGAAGAGGTCGTGGAAAAGGCAGAGGCTCCCGAGCAGAGAGCAGCTGCAAGGTCCCAGCCTGGCTTTACAGCCTATGGAGGGACCCCACAGTGAGGAGTCCCAGGCTTGAGTGCTGCATGCAACTGGTTGATGCTAAATAGGAAAATATCATGTTGTGACAGCTGCTCATAACAACTAGAATTCATCATCCTTTAAAGGTCTACTCTAATGGAGGGAAGAAATGAAGGAAGGCTTTTAATCCTTGAAAGAACTAGTCTTTCCCTCTAAACTCTGTCATAAATAGTGGACTAATTATTTCCCAAAGGGAGAGATAGTATTTCATGTTTGACTATGATAACTCAAGATAATCGTCCTGATTTTGCCCTACAGTGTCTAAATAAGGACATCTGAAAGTGTAAACTGATGAAAGAAGAAAAAATCAGTAACAGCACAGAACACAACTCTTTGCAGATGCTTGTATTCAAAATGTACAAGGCACGGCAGCTAGGTTGCTATTGGCTTTTTCATTCCTAAGAGAGTTCAAAAAGGGGTGAGGATCCTCAAGGATGAGGAGATTTGTTTGATAGATGAGTGTGTGAGCTTGATCTTCCAGTGGAATCATCAGGAATTAAAGTGCACTTTGAGGCAGGCTGTTGCAAAGGAAATAGGTGCCTGGTCTTTGCTAACCCAAATGAAACCTTTCCCTGTTGGTGCAGAGATAAAAGTCAGAGTTTCATTCCAACACTCAGCTATCAGGAATGTGTCTTTCAGGACTGATAAGTGATGGTTTCTACACACAACATAATGCAGGATAGTTCAGCTCACACTCTTTCAACTCCCGTGGCTTTGAATCAATAATGAGGCACTTGCAAATTGCTCCACAAAACTGTATAGGGGTCAGAATTAGGGGAAAACCTGGACAGTGTTCAAAAAACTGGCTTTGCAAAGCAGCAGATACAACAAATATAATGTATTTTAAGAGAGAAAGAAAGGGGTGGGGGAGGAAAGAGGGAAAAAAAGGCTTTCAAAATATATCAAATGAGGCTTGTTTGATAATAATTGTTGCAGGTGGGAAAGTTGGTTTTAAGGGTGAAAATATTTAACATTTTATTGCACACAAATGCTTTCATAAAGCAGTCATTTGTGCTTGTGTGAGTGCGCACGCGTGTGCACATGCAGCAAACAGAAATCTATTGAGTTCCACCAGACCAGACGTCTGCATTCTGGAGGGCTCGTTGCAGCCAATAAATTTGACTAAAACTTTTTTTTTTTTTTT
>VZRN01001644.1:615003-677965 GCA_013397935.1 Dasyornis broadbenti
TTTTATGAATTCTGCTATAAAAGCTAATCCTCCTTTCTAGACTTAGCATAATTACAAGACACTATTCTGAGTGCCAAAAATGTCAGCTGAAGTTTGCGAACATGGGCACATTTAAGCAGAACCATATGTCAGAACCCATGGCAAGACCTGAAGTAAGTGAATCAGTTCACCTTTTTCTGAAGAGCCAAATTATAATGCAACTTTAGGTCTAACAAATAATAATACAGTCAGTGATAAATTACATTGCTCAATCATTTATTAGCAAGCTTCACTGGAAAGAAAGATTTTATCGGTGCTTGAAATTTGCGAAGTTACAAAATTACAGATGTTCGGGGTTCTGGAGCCAGAAACCTACTATTAATGAACTCTCGTTAATACCTAATCAACTTGTGATATTTTGATCCTGTGAGAGAGTTGATGGCCAATAAAAATAAACTCAAGATGTCTTCCTATCTAGGAAAAAGAAAAAAAAAGTTATAAATTCAGGAATGCACACAGTAACCATGATGCAGTAACTAAGGTTAAGCAGCTGGAGGCTAAATGTTAAATTTTTTTTGGTACAGGATGGATTTATTCTGTCACCTAGGCAATTTCAGTCTTACTTTGGAGGATTTACATAAGCACTCAGACTTAGCAGATGGATTCACGTGCAGTACTTTAACTATGCAAAACTGCTTTCCAGGCTCTTCTGGATTAGGGTCTTACAAACAGACCTCTCTGGAAATTAAATCCTTAAAAAAATGTCCTGTTCCTCTCTGAATGTTGTTCTACTGCACTTACAGTGTGGAATCTACTTAAACACATATGGCATTTGAAATTATGTATTTCTGTGTAACAATGTGCTGGGTTTTTAACTCCTCAGTGACGACAAAAAGGGAAATGCAAGTGGGTTTTGGACTTGAACTAGGAACACAAAATTTCTTGCAATACATCAAGGCAATGATCCATCTGGTCTACTGTTCTTTCTCAAAGGTGGCCAGCATCAGGTTCTTCAGGGAAAAGCATACCAATAGGCAGAATCAACAGTTACAATTAAACCCCAACATTCTTAGAACAAATGTATTTTTAAATCAAGTAAATTTATACCCTTAACCTATTGTGAAATTCTAAGCCTATGTTGTAAACATGCAGAAGTTCATCACCTTTATAATTATGTAATATGATTTTAACAACCTCTCTCATTTTTTTTTCATAAATTCTAGGAAATTTAGGGAAAGACTTTATAGAAACAGAGCTACAGGGTGCTTGCAAGCAATACAAGGAAAACAAAATCCTTCATTCTCTTCCATGTGAGCTAGCCATCAGATTCCCTAAGCATCCTCATATTTGAGGTAAATAGAAGTCTTGACACCACTGTATATTATACTCTTGTAATACATCATTAATTTAATGTCTATGGGTTCCTCCTTTCCTTTCCTTTCCTTTCCTTTCCTTTCCTTTCCTTTCCTTTCCTTTCCTTTCCTTTCCTTATCTTCCACCCATCCTATTCATGACCTCTTTCCCCCCCATTTTGTTGTGAAATCCTCTCAGAATTACCTGGAGACAAGAAAATAGCCACACATTGGCATTTTTGTGGTGGTGGGCACACAGACACAGTCACCCCTCTTTTCTGGGCGTGCCCTTCTGCACCTCAAGTAGTTTAGGGCTGTCACTGTCCTGCTACACCCGCATCTCCCAGGACACCCTTCACCCCATGTGATGGGTTGTAACCACTTTTGTCTCTCAAGCAGAGTTTTCACCAATGTGATCCACAGCAACAGCTGACTCTCAAACACTTGCAAGAAACTGGGGATTGTGAACAGCAGGATTTCTTGCTCTGTGATATCTCAGGGAAATGAGTTCAACATTAGCTCTGCCTGACCTTCCACACAGAAAGCTGAACAGCTGAAATGATCACATATGCTAGATGCAGGGCTATAAAAGTGGGAGATTAATATTTTCTTTTGTTCTTCTAAAGGAAGGTGGCAAAGGCTACCTTTGACATTGAATTAGAAGATGATATTGTGACTATTGGTCTGCAAAAATTAAAATAAATTTCATGAATTTTATCATAATCTATAGCAATTTCAGGTGTTCATGGATAGGGTCAGGGCATTTTATCAAGATGTTGACCTTGGCATACTTTATTAAATCAAAAACTCATTTTCCAGGTGCCTCTAGTAACTGAAGGGAAAACTTGTTTTGAATATCTGCACTTGTGGAAGTTTGTGACCTGTAAGAGCTTCAGAAAAAAAGAGCAAGAGACTAATCTTACAATTTTTACTAATTTGGACATAATTCAGATCTTTCTGAAAATGGTATAGAATTCAATGATTGAATTAAATTATTGAAATTAAGAGCTGACCAATTGCATAAAGCTCTGTATATGCATACTACCTGCCATTCATAAGGGGTTATTTCATCTCTGAAATAAAAGCCAGATGCAGTAAATTATATGAATGCCACCACAGCAGAGGAGAAATCGACTTTTTAAACTTTATTCTAGCTTTGTGTCATCAGTCTATTTCCCACCATTACAGGGGGACTGGCTGCCACTGCACAGGTGCAGCGCCAGAAATCTTTCTGAGTTCTGCCTATGTGTACCTGTATAGTAGGCTAGAGTAGTCCCATTTAACAGGGAGGGGAAATCTACCTGGAAAGCTGACAGTTTTTGCCATGGCTTAGAGAAGCCTCAGCTGGGTGAAGAGGCTGAGCACAGATTGCAGCCCCAGTTCCTCACAGTCCTTCTGAATATGAATGAAGGGAATTTGCCTTGCTGCCCCTCTGCGTGACCTCAGGATGGAAATGCACCTACCATTAATGGAAATAATGAAAGGGGTAATAAGAAACTGCATCATGTCTTTACAACTAAAGCATGCTGGACTAGCATGTCTTGACTATAGAAAATAAGCAGGGGTGTCAACAGCAAAAGCCCTGGAAACAACATGCAAGATAGCATCATGAGGCACCTCAAACAGTTCCTTTCTGCATCAAATGGACTGAGTGAACAGGATGACTATTCAGCTAAACTATTGTCTTTTGCAGTTGAACCTCTGTTAAGAGGCAAGATCCTGGTGTGTTTGTCAGTATAACTGGTAGAGCTTCAAATCTATTTTGCAGTACCCTCTGGAGTGCCTCCAACGAATATGAGCCATTCTGATGTTTTACAACAGTGCAGCAGCTTGTCAGTGCTTTTGTTTCTGAACAGTGTGAGAGAAGTGCCAAACGATGCTATTGTAAAATAGAGGAGTGCTTCAGCATGTTAGGGAATACGAAGTGGCTGTCGATGTGACACTGATTAATGACTGTGAAGTTTTAAAATGAGATATTGCACAGTCAGTCTTGGATTTTGCATCAATCCAAGCAAAAAATTATTCCTTTAAGGGTAGTCTGAAATTCCAATCATCTCCCAAAAAACGGCATCATGTTTAGTTGGTTGTCTGGCACTTTGTTAACTAATTCTGACCTAGTTATTACTAAAGAAAAAAAATTAACAAACTTGAGAAAATAAAGTCAAAAGGGCCTATTGGTATGGAGATAGAAACAGAAGTCACTACTTATGTAAGACACTTGGGACTTTGTGTTTAAGCAAGCTAGATATTTTTTTCTATCTGTGGTCTAATCTTCCGAATTAGAGCTCTAAAATTGTATTCACCCACTATACGAACAAAATGCAATGACACATTATCTACTGTTTGTATGGCTCTGGGAATATACCATGTGATTATATTTGTCAAAACATAAACTAGAGATAAATGAACCCAACGGCACTTTTAAAACTCAAGACTAGAGATGGAAACAGAGAACAAGGAATGGAAAAACAGAATATTTTATCTGATGCATGTAAGATTTTTAAATGTACATAAAATAACAACATGTACTTCCAAAGCAGTCTGAAATTTACATACTTTAAAGATATTGAAAAACAAGTTTCTTTGCATTCCAAAATTCATTTAAAAAAACAGCACAAAAAACAACTGTTGAAAATGCTGGTTCAGTGTAGAAAGAGTTTATTTCATTAAGATATTAGTTCAATACTGCTTCTTAGTTTTGTTTAGAATATTCAAATATCATGCATTTTACAGTATATAAGTGACATCCCCAAACACTTACAACAAGAATCATGCTTTAAAACTCCAAACAAGCTGATCAAAATTTTTGAATGGCTGCACATTATTTAATCTCTACATTTTGGTATCATTGGAATGAAATAAGAATGTAAAATTAATTTTTTGTTTTGTCCCATTGAATGTTTTATTAACATAGGAGCCTCCTCATTATATGGTCATTATGTAATTTCCATGCACAGCAACAATCACTGACAAGAGGTTGCTACCACAACTGTTACTGCTAACCCGAACTAAGACCAATGTCCCTTTGTGCCAGGTACTGGACATATAGGCACACCTTATTCCAAAAATGGAAAGTAGCAAAATATGAAAAAAGCAAACACCACTGTCCCCTTTCCTTATGTGCAAACTAGAATTAATTTACTATTAAATTATTTCACTGACAACCCTTAGAAATTTTGTGCCAGAACTGAGAACTTAAGTTACATCTCAGTTGCAAACCTGTTAAGACTTTTTCTTCTGCAGAAGAAATATACAAGTGTAAGATCTATCAAAGTATCATGAATTGGTGTGGTTTTAGGTCTGCATGCAGAGAGCACAAGGCTTACACCGAATCATCCCTCTCTGCACAGGAGTGGAAATTGTTTAGTAGATGTCCAGTTGAAGCTACAACCATTTGTTGATGCTCTTAAAGAAAGTTAATACAATTAATCTGGCTGTAGTCTGGCAGATCTGTGAAACCTAGAATTCCGTAATTATCATTATCATCAAGAATTTAATAGTAGTAGTTACCAACTTGGTTTTCATTTCTGATTCAGGTTTTCCTTTGATCTTTCTAACTTAAAAGATAAAATGCACAGGTTTGAGAATTTTAGGAGAATTTTTTTTTTTGTAGGCAAATAAGCACAACTCAGTTCAAGAGGAATGATTTAGTTAGCAAATGTGTTTGTGGCAGCAATAAATAAGTGTATAAGAAAAACAACTTCTTCTAATGATTAGTGAAATATAAATTCCTACTTACTGTGCAAGTTAAGCATATTAATTTTCTTCCTCAACTTGCTTAGTTGTTGAACATGCTATTCAGAACAGTAAAAAGTTTTAGAAAAAATATTTATAACATTAAAAGCTTCATAACCCCCAGAGCCTATCACTGGATTCAATAAAACTGTGAAGTTAATTTGGATGATGTGAATAATGAAAAGATGACTAATTTGAAAATCTCTGCTGAGATGAGAAACAACATAAATTATTTGGCATGAGTTAATTTAGGACAAGAATACTTCCCACAAACTATTGGATAGTAAAATATAAATTAAACCATCACATTTCTGAAAGACATTTTTAGAATACAAGAAAAAAAGTAGTAATGGTATCATAGATTAACTAAGACAAGTCTCTTGCAAAATAGCTTCTCAGCTACAAGCTGAGAAGAAACTGGATCACATATGTACCACAAAACTAGTTGTTATCTTGGACCTCAGCACAACAGATTAAATTAAAGGTGCAAAAGAATGTTAGAAAAGAAATGCTTTATATTTCCTAAGAAAACAAAACAAATAATTTCTTTCTTGCCTTCTGAACTTAAAACTCTGGCAAGGATGATGCAGTCAGCTGATGTTAAGGAGCTCTTGCAACAGAATCATGGAATCA
Organism: Dasyornis broadbenti; assembly: GCA_013397935.1. Lineage (NCBI taxonomy): Eukaryota > Metazoa > Chordata > Aves > Passeriformes > Dasyornithidae > Dasyornis > Dasyornis broadbenti. Next base: position 620,703 of record VZRN01001644.1, read on the forward strand.
CAGAATATTCTGGGAAGGAGCCCACAAGACTTATCAAAGTCCAACTTCTGGCCCTCCACAGGACAGCCTCAAGAATCACACCGTGGACCTGAGAGCATTGTCCAAATGGACAAATAAACCCAAAGTATTCTGATAATCACCAAGGTCATTCCAGTTTAGCTGTCAGTTTTGGCCTGAGCTACCCAAGCTACCCCAAGGTTGGTAATCATTCCCAGTATCTTGTCTGGACACAGTGATCCCTGGTCCCTTCTCAGTTACTTTTATGGGGAAAGCCTGAGAGACACAGAAGAGACATGGTGAAACCTAACCAGTTTCAAAAGTTAAAGACAGAAAAAATGGCTAATGTAGGAGAAACAACACAGCCAGGGGAAGGTGAAAAAATGAGGTCCAGAAACAAACCTGGCAAATATTTCAGAGGAGAAATACTGGAATGTGAAGGAAAACAGATGATGATTTTGGAGGATTAAAATGATACATTTCCCTCTCCTTGGTTTCTGTAAGTTCCACCATATACGAGGTGGGAGGATATAACTCCAAGGATTTATACTGTACAGTCTACTGCTTTCACTGAGTAGTGTTTTGTTAGGAAAATATGTTGACCCTGGAACAACACAAAGAAATGGTAATAAGTCATTTTAAAAACCTTTCTGCTGAGGACCAGTTGAACTGAACGGATTACCTTGGACTTGAGCTTTAAAGTGTTCATAAAAAATCCCACAGCTATCAATAAAGATATATCCTGAATTTTGCTTTCTATAGGCAAAATGCTGGAGAGCTGTGCTGCAAATGAAAGAAGAGGATGTTCATGTGCTGTGCCTGCACACTGTGTTTCCGTAGCAGCACCTGAAGCAGAGGAGAGTTTAGATCCGGTGCAGAAAGGCTCTGTTGTAGCCAGCTACAGAAACACTGGCAGCAGGGGCCGCAGGGGATTTCTAGCTCTGCTGTCAGAGCCTTCACTCTCATTAGTAATGAACTGACAGCCTAAAAACGTATTTGGTTTCACCGAGTTTGAAAGACCACAAAACATTACAAAATCCTAAAAAAAACCAAACCCATAAAGCCAAATCCATCTGAAATGTAATTTACTTTTTCTGCCAATTTGCTATTCTGTCACAAACTGAAATTTGATGGATTGACAGATTTGTTCCCGCAATTCATTTCTGCTCTGTGGCTTGAGAAGAATTAGTGTTTCTTAGCCAATCAAACAACTGTAATAATTGTTTCTGTTTCAGATTTTATTTAGGTTTAACTTCTCTTGGATAGCTGTATTTGCAGTAAAGTCATTTCCACTCAACAAGTACTTCTTGGCAAACAGGATTTTTGTTTCTTTGCTCTTGTTATTTTCTTTTTTTAAAATCTGATTTTGAATTCCAAATTTTGAATTCCTTTTAAACCAGGAATGTGTGTTTTGAATTTAAAGTTAGTTTTAGTTTGTAGATGCTCCTCTTCACATTTTATGTCATAAATACATGGGAAAATCTTCTTTACAATTACTTCATTAAGTAGATATCATTTAAAAGGCAAATTGGCATAGAAGGACCATCTTGTTGCATCATCTGAAATGGGTTTGAATTACCTCCTCCATCCACACTCTCATAGTACAGACCACTTGTGTAAAAGCACCTTCTTTTTGGCAGTGCTCTCCACGTTGGTGGGGTAACCCCTGCCCTCAGCTGACACAGCTGAAAGAGCCCACGTGTGTTGCTGCAACATCAGCCTCACACCAAGGAGCTGTCGCTCATGTGCTGATGGATCCTTGAATCACAAAATCTATTACTTTAAAAGGGTTATTTTAAATCAGTTATTTTAAAAGAGCTCTAACATCATGGAGTCCAACCATTAATCTAGCACTGTCAAGCCCACCCAGGCCACACCATGTCCCTAAGTGCCACATCTATAACCCTTTTAAATACTTCCAGGGATGGTGACAACTGTTTGCCTAGAGAAGTGCCAGTCTGCCCAGGTCCTTCAGCAGAGGGAGATTTCCAGCCTGTTTTATACTACCTGTCAAAACAGCCTAGGAATTAAAAGACCAAAATTAATTATCAAAACAGAAGAGAAATGTTTCCTTGCTGTTGTACATCTGCTCCACTGACGGGTAAGACCTACATTTTCTCAAAGAAAATAAACAAATGTTTTCTGTCTCTGTATGTCCTTCAAAACTTGAAAATTTTCATTTGATATGTACAAGTTTCACAACACTTCTCAAACTGAAACTCTGAGGAATGAAACTGGAATTTAGAATAGTTTCAAATACTAAAAGTTTCTCATCACAAATTCTCCAGTTGTCTCTATCATGGTGTTTCTCTCAGCATCTGATTGTGCCAGAAAAGGTTTTTGGATTTTCTTGATGCATAGAAAGGCTTCCTTTTCCTGGTTTATGAAGTCATAATCTTTTTTCTTCCGTAAGTTTTTTTTTGTGAAATACACACACAAAAAGCCCTACCAAATGTAGAGAAACAGTAAACATTTCTTCTGTTTATCTATGTTTAAAAACATTTATGCATGTTTTACGATTCAAAAATGTTAAAGGCATTGGAGAAGCCCTCATAACTTCAGTGGGCCTTGGCTCAGGGCTGTGGCTTGCTTGTGTAAGCACAAGTTCAGGCTACTTGTCCCCATTTTAACCTTGGATAGGAAAGGGACAATTCATGAGGTGCCAAAGGCGCTACAGGCATTGCAGCTGAAGTGTGAGGTGAGTCTGAACCATGTACATGAACAGATGATTCTTAGAGAAGGAGAAATACCTAAGAAAGGGCTAATAGAGCTAGAGCTAGAATAAATGTATTTTTAATGAGACAAAGGGGGAAGGGAGGTACCAAGGGCAGTGGAAGCAGTCAGGGAGATGAAAAAGATGCAAATTTCTTGTTGGAGTGGAGGAGGTTTCTGTTTGGTGCAGTGGTTCAACACTCAGACTGAATGAGATCAACAGGGAGAGAGGAACCCCGCTTAGCTGGCTGGTAGAGGAGAGACTCTTACACCTCCCTTCCTGCTACAGCACACTGTAGTGGAGACAAGACCAACCTTTCAACAAAGAAAAAGCCCTGCTTAGTTTTACCCAGAAAAACTCTCCAAAACAAGAACTTTTGATTCTATATTACCAGTTTAGGAATATCAGAAAAACAGGAAGAGAGAGATAAGGACTGTATTATTTCAGGTTTGTTCTGTGTACTTTATAATAGATTTATATTTATGATTTTTCAACACCCAAATACATACTGATGGTTTCCTGCACAAATAAAGAAAATACAATTTTGAAAACAGCCTCTGTCTTGTGCTTCCTCAGCTAGTCAGGGATTAAATATTAACTCCCTCAAATAATGCTTCCCCCAGCCATTCTATTACAATTTAGTTACACCCCAAGTATGACTTTACATTTCCCTTGTTATGCGAAATTCTCACTCTGCAGATTCTATATGCTATATTTGGCAATATAATTACTGTTGCCTTAAGCACTTTTTTCCCCACAGAATATTTCCTCTTCATTTATATTATTACATTCCAAGAGAGTTTTCAGGAGGCACAGTGAGTTTCCTTGTATTGCCTCAAAAAAAAAAGTCTCATTTAGGCCATAGCTTCTGGATTATAATAGTGACAAGCCACAGATGTTTCAGAATTGTGTTCGGGCAACATATAAGCATAATTATTGTTGTTGTTGTTGTTCCTATTGAGCCTCTTGGCTACAGTCAGGGACAAGGTTCTATTGTGTTAGACTGTTTCCACGTGTGACGGAAAAGCCAAGTACACAATCCCAGACTAATTAATTTAGGGACTACTCCTAGCAGGCGCTGAAGAGTCACACTAGCTAGATGGAGCATTAAGAGCCACCTTACAGAGCAATAGCAAAGACACATGCAACCTACAGCAGTCTGAAGTTACCCAGTGCTCTCCTGTGCTAAAGGTATCCAGTGTGTGTTTACACTACTAACAAGCAGTTTAGCAAAGAGGAAATTCTGTAATTTTCTGAAGCTGTTCTTTGGTGTATTATTTACTGGGAAATGACCGTATCATTGTGTGTCTGTCCAGGGCAAATATTCTGAGCACATGCAGAGCCCTCCAAGAGGACATGACATCAGGCTGGGATGGGGGTTGCAAGACCCAGGTGGTGTATTTACATCCTATCCTCTCTGGGAAGATATGTGTGTTCCCTTGGCCACTTTCCTAAATTTGCATTTAACTTATTATATGAACAGTTGAGATACTTTTTCTTTGGCACTGGAATATCAAAATGATAAATGGTTGACAGTCAACTCTTTTATCTGTAAAACAGACCCACATGGATAACCAGTGTTTCCTGCTTAAGAGAAAATTAAAGAATGTTTTTCCTTGGTGTCATGTCTATGCTTTCCAACAAAGAAGGTCTCAGATTCGCTTTTTGGCCCTAGATCAGCAACGTACTTGAAAATGTGCTTAACTTTAAGCACGTCCTCAAGTTTCATTGAAGTGTACTGTCGGCACTCAACAAATAATAAATCGTAACAACAATTGAAGCTAATCCACTTTCCATTCAGAAAGCTACATGATAATGTCATAGAGCAAATATTATATGCAAAAAATATTTCTTTGTGAAGTCACTCAATGGTACTTCAGCAAGGGCTTAAATGATTTGCTGAAACAGGTTTTCAAATGAGTTTATATAATACAACAAGATCAAATCTCAATGTGTGTTTTTCAAAATGTCGTCCTGATCCTGAAAATTACTAGGTGAGTAATTTAATCAGTGTTTTCAGAAGTGTAAGTGTAGGCTGCAGTTGAAGCCAGAAGGCAAAGGTGTCAAATCCCATTAACAAATACAATAAGTAATATAGGTGATTACGGCAGCTTGCTGAGTACCTCCTGGCAGATGCTGACCTCGAGGGATTGAATGGTCTGTACTTCCCAGAAGATACTTGTAGTAGAAGAATAAGAATAATACAAAGCGGTATCCTAGTCACTAGTCAAATAGATATTTGTTGTTTGTGAAGCTTGTAAGGAAAAACTGCAGTTGCAGGTCTTTGCCTCAGTAGGTGCTGAATTTCCCAATGTGTTGCAGTGCTGGAAGTCTGACTGAATGGCCAAGTCTTGATTTTTTTCTTTTAACATGGTCAGATGACAGTTTTAAGGAATGCCTATGCTCAATAACACCAGTATGGAGAAGTGGGCTAAATCAGCTCAGCTTTTGCTCCTGCTGGTGCAGCTAAATGACTTATGGCTCCTAAGCTTGCTAGTTGAAAACCAGACAATGAGAGAACACCAACAAACCTTGCACTGTGGAGTTTTCGTCATTTTTCATTCTGAAGGACACTGGAGCTGTGAAGCTCACTCTGGGAAGCAGATCCAAGAAGCAGCACTGGCTGATGCCTGGGAAGGGAGGCGGCTGCTGGGGCTGCCTAGCTGAGGGGTGGAGATCCCTTGGGATCTGTGGGGGTGCTGCTCTGGGCACTTGCGAAACAGAAACCTGCAAAGCACCGTAACAAGAAGCTTTGTGACCTTGTGGGGTTAGGTTTGCTGGGGAAAGCTTTTTTTCTGAGTTTCGAGCTGCACTTTTGCTGCACAAGGCAAATTAGACCACATGTGCCGGTGGGACTGGGGGTTGAGGAGGAAAAGAAAGGGAGGGAGGAGGGACAGGAGTATGGCAGGGGAGTGAGATTAAAATCAAACGCCGTTGTGGTTTTCTCACATGGTAATTATTTACTTTTAAACAGCAATATGAAAAGCAAGCACAGCTGGAGGTTTGGCACTTCCAATAGTATTCAGGGGCCACTTTCAATTCCTCCTCTTCCTAAGAGTATGTAGGGGAAAAAAGATGCAAGAAGCCTGTGGGTAAAATGTCTCCTCCTTGGTCTCCAGTCTCTCTCCCTGCAGCAGGCTGAGCACAGTCCCTGTTGTACACTCTGCGGCAGGGCTACCAGCAGCACAGCTCACTGTGGTTTGGGCAGGCGGGGGGGCCACCTCACACTGCTGGCCCCACATGCCCATCAGCTGCATCAGCTGAAGTGACACAGTCACGCTCACCTCCTGAAAATAAGGAAGGCATGCTGGATTCTTTTAAATTTCTAATAAGGCATAGAGAGCCAAGCAATGTTAAACTTCCTATTTTCCTCAAGACTCCACTGTGTTGGTGGGTGGCAGCCATTCCCAGCTCCACAGTATAATCTGGGAATGCAGCTGCACCCTTCCTCCAAGTGTTAGGACATACTCTGTCAACTGTGTTCTAGCTCCGTCCCTTTATTTAGCATTTGAGCATTGTCTGATTGTTCCCAGGCATAGCTGTGGATGCCCAAGAAAGGCTTTGGAGAAGGCAGAGTAGCCTGGCAATCCGTAGAGGTTGCTGTGTGGATAGGGCCATGTCAGACCCTCTGAGTATGGCAGGGCTAGGAAATAAAAGGAGCACAGATGATGAAAGAGCAGAGCTCAGCTTCTTTGCAGGAGCTGAATATCCTGTAAAGAAGAGATCTGAGGAATATTAGGAAGTATGAGTTATTCATAATTCATTGTTACTGAGGAAAAGCCCTCAGGATACCTAGCTAATAAAAAATATATTATTTCAAAGATGTGATTTGCCACATTTTGTTGGGTTTCTATAAAGAAGCAAAAGCTAAACTGTACAGAAAATGGTACATTTTGGTTAATTCTGTTCTCTTCTCCAAAGCTAGAAAGCTCAAACACTGTTTGAAAACTTTTGAGTTCAGAGTTTTTGCTATCAGCTAAAAGCATTTATTTCCTTTGTATTTCCTCTCAGAAAAGTTGAGATCTTGGGGCTGAAGAACAATATAGTAATTTTAAAATTTAAAAGGTCAATTTGAAGAAGATGCCCAGGATTTAAAGACTCAATTAGTTTTTATTCTAAGTAAGTTTAATTATCAACAACACCCTGAAATCTCAGATGATCAGTCAATTCTTTGGCTTAGTAGTGATGCCAGTATTTTAAAATATAGTCATGCTGAGTCAAGTGAAATGGTTTTCTGGAAAATGTACAGTTGAAACCCTCTCTGCTGAGGGTTCTTTCTTCTCTTCCTTTTCTCCTTCCTTCTCCCAAATTATCAAAATTAACATGACCTTTTGGAAAGGCTCATTGTCACTGAATATGTTTTTCTCTGACGCGAAATCCAGTATATAATACCTGCCTATCATTAGGCAAAGGGACTATTTTTTAGTGCCTATCAGAGGAAGCAACTTGAGCTTGCAGGAATTTCCCTCCAGCCTGGATGCAATCCAGGGATCGAGGGACAGCTGCCTTGCAATTTTGACCCTGCTTAACTCTCTGCCCACTAGTTATTCATGCATGTCTAGTTTTAACAAGTACTATCCTCAGACTACTTCAAAACCAGAAAAGCAGGGCAGGGCCAAGGGCTCTTATTGTTGCAGCAAAGCTTCCAGTCTCTTATCCTTACTTGTTATGGAAAAATCAGCACAGATTTGAATCTCCCAACCCGGCATTACAGGGTGGGAGGGATAATGTATGAACACAGATTCACTCTCAGCACAATGAAATAGGATGGTGCTTTAAGACAGAACTATCATTTTATTCTGTGTCTGTATAGTCCCTTGCACAGTGGGAGTCCCTGACTGACTCCAAGCCCTACTGTTTTGTGAATAATATCAACAACAATAACCATTCCAGCTATTTCTAGTAGGAATGGGGAATGTAATTGCCAGTTGCCCATTTGATAGCACAAACTGTTTTGAAAAAGCATAAGAAAAAACCCATACCCACAAAGCAAGAAGAATAAAGTCGATTAAAATTAGCTTTACACCCTCCTGTATAGGTTCTCATCCATTGCTGGCTGCCTGTTCCTCTGCATGATTCCTCCATCTGTCTGACAATTCTGCATTTACTTTCAGTCTTTATTAAGATTCTTTCTAGTAAAATGCTTTAGCACTTTTGTCAAGAAGATGAAGTCTTAGAAGTAGGCATCTTTAACAGATTTTTATACTGGTAGATCTCTGTATCATGCTGAGATATGATGAAGAGGCCAGCATTTAATTTACACAGGTGTATAGCTTAGCCAAGTGTGAACAAATACATTTTTATTTTATACTGACAGGCATGCATTAGCTTTAAATACATCTTTTATAAGATAATATCTAGAGCTCTGGTGATTTCTATACTGTCTCATAAAACAAAGTGAAGTACTTTATTTTGTTAACTTGTGCTGGAAATCTTATTTGCTACCCTTCACTCAAAGTCTTTAACTGCAAATGAGCAGCAATTGCGGAATTACCTTCCTGGGCCATTTTGGGGAGTTTTAGTCACTTGTGTGAGATATTCTGTGCCCCCATCACAGACTCAGACTGTAGTGTGTAGAAATGCACTGCAGACTAAAACTAAATATTCACCTAATTCCTTTGATTCAAGGGAATTAGGTTACTTACCTGAGTAATTAATATGAATGTTTAATTAATAATTTTGCTTTCACGTGAGTTATTTTTATTATACTTTTTTTCCTACAGGAAATTAAAAACTTAAGTAATATTTTCAGACAGACCAAAATGAGATTACTTTAAATCTATACTTTCTCAAAGGGTCTGCTGTTTTAAGGCTCTCTCACTGACCTCTCATTGACTTTCTCCAATGTTATACTGTTATGTCTAATAGAAGATAAAGACAGATTAATAATAGCCAATGACTGGAGTACTGAGTGAGGACTGAAAATAGCAAGTGCCCTACACAGGTCATGTCATATACAGTGTATGCAAACTGCAAGGAGACAAAGAAGATTAGAGAGCTTAGATAATGAATAAAGAGGAAATGGATCCAGTCCTCTACTTTTAAAGCTGGATTCATATGAAAACTCAAATGTACCAAAAATTTGAAGGAAATCAGATATGGATAGTTGAAATAATCCCCAGTTAGTTCAGGATGGGGTTCAGGGTTAGTTCAGAGAGAGTTCAGAGGAGTTTCCAAGCACAAATTCCCTCTTCCCTTTATTCAGATGATCCCAGTGTGAAGCTCCTGAGCAGGAAGGTCACCAGTCCAAGCTGGAGACCAGATGAATCTGGTCCTCCATGAAGGTAACAGCACTTTCTGTTAAAGAAGATGAGCCAAGTGTCCATATCACTGCCCTAAAATGTGCCTGGAGAAAACACAACATGATTCTTACAAATATTTTTTATATGAGATTCACATTAAAATATGTGGCCTGAAATGCTTCCCAGCAATTGTCAGCAGCCAAGGGGCTCCTGTGAAAACCCTGTGGAGCTGCTATGAATTTCTGAGAGGGGCTGGCATTGACTGCCTGCCTGTCAGGAGGCAGGTTTGGGGCTGGTTAGCAAGTCCCTGAGGTGAGCTGCCACAAGCACCCCATAACTGCTTCTGTGCAGAGCACAAAACCCTAATTTCCCCATTCACGTACACAGCAGATGCAGAGTGTCAGCTGTATTTCAGAGTTTGTCAGCTGGAGTTTCTCTGCCAAGAGGGCTCTAAGCAGAGTGCAGTGGTGTCTGCAGATATGCCTGCAGTGACAGACCCATAGGCTGCTGGAGATTGAATACTAAAATGTGATTTATTTCCCCTAGTGGTTCTGGCACGTGTGTTTCAATGTCTGGAATACATACTATGTTATTATTAGTGCTCAACTCTGTGTTTTAATGATCCTCTAAGAAACAAGGAAAAGAATGTGTGTGAAATAACCATAATTGTCTAAAGACAAACATGTACAAATTACAAATTATTTTGTTAATAGAGTGCAAGAAGGTCTAATTACAATGAAGCTTAAATTCAATGCTGGGGTGTCAGACTGCTAGGAAATAGCAGAGGTTTAACTTCACAAGAAAGATTTTTGCTCAGTAGTTTCTGATTCTTGTGCTTACTTGGGTTGGTGCAGGAAATGCATGAACAAATCCCATTCATAAATAAGGGGATTTGTGTGCCTGTCTGCTTCCCTCTCCCCTTCCCTGCAGATACCCCTTTTTTAAAGTGTGTTTTTCTAAGTTTAGCAAACATGAGAAGAAATTGTTAAATTCTGATGATTACCCAAGGATAAAAGTGATGTATTGTTTCAAACAGGATTTCACTCAGTGTTAATAATGACAACCTGTGTCATTATTAATGGATATGAGAATGGACTGAGAAAAGATGGTTTGGGGTTTTTTTCCCTTAGTTATTGAAAGCTTTTCTCACTTTCTAAAATGACAAAAGAAGTAAGAAAACAGGAAAATGTACCCACCTTTGTGGAAGAGTTCTCACCAATTCACACTTTTGGAGGTTGTAGCAAGGTGGGTGTTGGCCTCATCTCTGAGGAAACCATGGTAAGGACAAGAGAAAATGGCCTCAAGCTGTGCTAGGGGAGGTTCAGGGTGGACTTCAGGAAGAATTTCTGCACTGAAAGGCTGGTCAAACATTGGAAAATACTGCCCAGAGAACTGTGGAGTCTGGAACTGTTCAAGAAATGACTAGATATGGCACTCACTGCTATGGTTTAGTTTACAAGGGAGTGGCCAGTCAAAGGTTGCACTAGATCATCTTGGTGGTCTTTTCCAATCTATGATTCCTTCTATCCAAAATAAGGGAAGTCAATCTATTTTTTACAAAATTGTCAAACTAACTTAAATTTATTTTAGGGATCTTAAACCAGGCCATCAATGAATAAAAAACCTACATATTGACCACAAAATCCAAAAGTAAATTAAGCCAAATATTGTTTTACTGTGTAAGTCACTAACAATGTTACTTAAAGTGATGCTGGAGCACTGCAGAACCCTCATATGTAACAAGAGCCAGTCTCTGCTGAGAGCTAAGAATTTCAATAATACCTAGAAAATTTGGGTCTCCTATTCTTAATTTTTTTAGTAAAGAAATACCATCCTAACCATTGAAATTGCTTTAAAAGTACTGACCAGAATATGAATAGTTGAGTTCAATTCTGTAGGTGAGGGCAGTAGGATCTGGTGTAAAACTTAAAGGGCTCTGATCCAGGAAAGAGCATAAGCACATGCTTAAACCCATTCCATTTCAGGAAAGAATTTCAGCACATGCTGGATTTTAAGCATATGCCTAAAGTTAAAGTCAAGCATATGGTTAAATGTTTTCTTGAATGGAGGCTTTCCTGACTGAAGGCTTTATAGGGCAGCGTATGGCATTTTTGAGGAAACCTAAAACATTCTCACTCTTCACAGAAAGACAGAGAAAGACAAATCTTTTTTGAAATACCTGCTTTATCGAGTTCTATCTAGGAAGGATTTATTTGGATTTATTGAATTCTATCAAGATTTAACACAAAACCTATGAAGTGCAAGAACAGCAAAACCAAAATATTAATGTCATAGGCTCATTCAATAAGCACACACAGATCTCTAGAATTTTCAAAGAAGATAAATTAGTCCCTAATGCACTCATCAAAGAGAACAGCAATGTTACCTAGTATGTTTTGTATTAGCCTTTCACTTTATCTTCTTTACTAGAGTTTTTCCTTCTTAAGTTTTTTTATGTTTGGTGAGAAATTAGGTCATGACTACAGTCAGGGTACACACAAGACATGTAAGTAATAAATCTCCCTACTGCAAGCTGTTTTCCATTCTGCTCTCCATTTATTTCTATTTTGTTAATAATAACCTCACAGCCTAATTTGGCAAAATAACGTGGTACTTGACTGTGACCAGCCTTGAACAGATACATGTGATGAGCTTCTGAGGCAGTAGAAGGAGCCTTTCCTTCAAGCTTGTTCCAGCTGTGGTGCCGCTGGCTGGCACAGGTTTCCTCCGGAGCAGACTGAGCCACATACATGGATGCTCCTCTACAGGTCAGGCTGTAGCTCGTGCCCGATTGTCCAAACATTGCAACCAAACCAATCACCTTCCAGAAGCCTCCCTAATGCAGGGGCATGGGGAGGAAGGGACAGGAGGATTCTTTCTTTTGTCTCCCTCGCAAATCTTTTGGGCATGGCTCTCACATGTTCCAACCCAGAAGGTTTGGTTATTGTTAACATATTTACATGCTGTTAGGTTCCATTTCGAGTCGAGTTCTATTCAGACAATAATAACTTGTTTCCAAGCCTTTGGTGAAGAAAACAGACATCTCTTCAAGTGTCAATCCCACTGGATTATTCAACAGGGCAGAGGTTTATTAAGTATATTTTGTTCCTGACCACCCCAACTAGCAAAAGGATGCCCTAAGTTACAAGTCAGACACCTCAGTTTCAGTTTGGCTCTTTAATTCATCCCAGATCAAGACAAAAAGTACCACTGTGGAGAAAGGGAGCTTCTCTAATTATTGTCATTATAGCACAAATAAAAAAGGATATTTAATTTTGTTACTAAAAAGACTTCTTTTTGACCTGGCCCTTGAATATTTCACCTGGGTCTTTCTTTAAAACTGGTTATTTAGGCTGCCTCCCATATTATGTATTTGGTATCTCTTTTCTTTGTCCCCCTCAGGAGATCTGTGGAGGTCCTGGGGAGCCCAAGGGACTCAGAGCCAAGGGGGACTTCTATGGGTGGAGGAGAGAGAGAGGATAGATATGCATCAGGTTTCTGAACTATGTCTTTCAGGACGTATCTGTATAATAATGAAGTTTTCCCTATCCCCTCAAACTTGTTAAGATAAAAAGTAAATCTTAAATCCTGACTGACATAAAATCAAGGCCCGCTAAGAAAATGAGAAATGTTACCTCAATAAAGACAAGTCAGTACTGTTGTGACAGAGGCATCCGAGTTATTTAATATACAGATTTAAATCAATAACTCTATTAGGAAAAAAGGGAGTTGAGATAATTTCCTCTGATGTCTCTTACCAAAATAATGATTATATTGGGGCAGGATGTCCAGTCTAATGGTTTTGGACAGAACTCCCCATTTAGACTGGAAAAGCTCTCCCAATAAAAATGTATTAGAAATGGATATACTCCTATGAAAACCTCTGGGTTTTCTCTCCCTTTAGCATTTTCTGATGAAAACAGGAAAACCTTTAATAAAAAAACACATTTTTCAGTTTCAGCTGATGAATTAACATCAATAAATTAATGTTCATCCCTCTCTGCCATCCTTCTACCACTTCAATGTCTGCAGAGCAAAGCACTGCCTGCAGATGAAGTGTAAGAACACAAAATACACCCAGCAGTATGTCCTTTCCCACTTCCATTAGTGTGTCCAGAAAGAAATTTGCTGTAGTTTCTGATCACTGTTTCATTCACCTTCTCTCAAGTCTGTTGTCTGAGCTCCCTCGGGCAGTGGTAAGGATGCACTAACACCCGAGGTACCTTTTCTTTGTGGAAGAAAGAACTATAGCAGGAAGTGCAGACCCAAGACCAGAGAATAAAGAGGAAGACCCCAAAGATCATTGTCACTGTCATCCTTCCTTTGCCAGCACTGACTCACAGGAAAAAACACTGCTCTTCCTTTCTTTTCTCTCTCCAAAGTGTGGGCCAGCCCTGTTGATGTAAATGACAGGTTTTGTCTTTGCTGGGTTTTTTTTTCTTTTTTTTTCTCCAGTGTGTGACATCTGTCCAACTCTACCTGCTTTGCTCCACCTTGGGGTAGCTGATTATGTTGAAATAAGGCAGATCAAGTCGCTTAAAGATGAGGAATAGGGAAAAGGAGACTGTGAGGACAGGAAAGGAAAGGGGAAAACACCACTGAGACAAATACCATAAAGCAAAACAAAACAGAGCCAGGGTGACTTCACGGTCATCCTGGGGTCAGAAGGACAAAGATGTAATCAGCGTAAAGAATAATCTGAGGAAAATGGAGGCAAGGCAGAGGCAGAGAAAAGTGCACTGAGAAAGCTGTGGCAGGGAGGAAGAGTAGGCAGAAGAGAGAATTAGGCAAGGAAAGAGATATGCAACTGAGGAAGGCTTCTGGGGGGTGGGCAAAAGCTTGGTGGTCCTGGGATGATCTATCCGAAACTGGGGGAGGCAAAGTGAGGGATGCACATGAAGAGAAACTGGTAGAGTAAGGAAATGCCTAATGTTTTTCTGTTCCTCTCCAGCCTATAAACAACCTTCTTTACTGCTACCAGCCCTTCAGTATTCTTTATTACTGGTATAAATAATTTTCAAACCAAAATGGGTAGGAGATGACTTTGAAACTAAATATGGCATATTTCTCAAAAGAGGGATGCTTCCTGGGAGGTGAAGAAAAGGGAAGGGTGGGCTAGGAAGAAAAACTCTTTAAAAGAAAAACAGTTACAACAGACAAAGAGTAAATATTAAGAAGGAACAGATAAAGATAAAGGGAAGAAGATGAAAAAGATAAAAGTGATGGATGAAAGGAAGAAAGGAAATAGAAGGAGCCAAAATAATGAGAACAAAGGAAAAGAATAAAGAGAAGAAAACAGAGAGGAGAAAAACACATATCTAATTGAATACCTGGAGTCTTAATGATTAATATATTTTCTTTTACCACAAACAAATCTATGCTGCACGTAAATAGTAGATTGAGTCACCATTCACACCTTTTCAGAGCAAGATAATAAATATGAGCTTTTCAGGGTTAGAGTGCTCAAACTAAGACCCATTCTCAACAGGGTATACAATGTCCCAGATGTAAAATTAATAATTTCCTCCACACCAGTGTACATAAGAAGACATTAGAGTGAGTGGAAGGAAACAAATCTGCTCTCAGTTTTACCTCTATTTTTTAATTTGAACTGTAAAATAATTAATACAATAATAATGTTTTAGGAATATAACTAGATTTGAGAATTTGAGGGAATCTAACCAGATTTACATTTGACTCTTTCCCAATAAGCAAAAGGAAAAAAAAAAAAAAAAAAGAAAGAAAGAAAGAAAAGGAATTTATTATGCGGTATCTTCAGCTATCTATATTGCCCATGACATGGCTATCTGTCATGAACAATGCATTCAGACTTTATAACCCAAATATTCTGCAAACAAATAGCACCCTACAACAGCAAACCAAACAATACAACAAGCTTTATTGTGTCCCTTTCTTTTCACCAGTATACACAGCAAAGGAGACATAGAAGGAAATCAACTGTAAATGGCATCTTCAGTAATGAAGGAAAAAGCTGGATATCCACAAGTCTGTTTCCTAGGCAACTGAATGGAGGGACAATCAGAATCTCTCAATTGCACCCCATTATAGATATTTTCTACACAGACCAGTAAAAGGAAGAAAAAGGTGATTGGAAAATCTTCAGTAAAAATCATCCCGGAGCACTTTGAAAGGATGGGGGAAGTGAACAGATAATACATAAAATGGCAGCCTACGTGTGGCTCCTGATTGCAATCATCTTCAGAGCTGTAAGAGGGATGACAGGAAAACCGTGCATTTAAATAAAGGTCCCAGATTTCATCCCTGACTCTCAGGATGGGGCTGCATTAACAATTATATTTTATAGGAATATCTCACAAATGGACCTCGACACTCTGTATGGAGGGATTATTCTGAAATATGCATTGTAAATTCACTCTCTGCCTTTTACTTTGGCACTCCACCAACGTAATGGTCTAAGATTGTTAATATGACCTGAAGAACCAGAGCTGTTGTTGATCCACTAATATCATTTCTCTGAATAATTTATAGAATGCACAAACTTAGGCCAATGAAATAAGCATATGCCAAGGGAGTTCACTTTTTTTCTGCACTGGCTAATCTCATAGTACCAAAAGTAACAGTACATGCTTTATTCAGGAACATACTGGAGGAAAAAATAGATATGCAAGTACTTAGAAGATAAAAATATTACGAGATATCAAAACTAGACAGATAAATGAATGAATCTAGATGAGCCATATGGACTTATTGCATCCCTAAATGTTACAATGTTAAATATTACAGCTATCCTGGCCATCCAAGGAAATTTTCTGGGTAAAGCCCAGCTAAGGAAAACTTAAATTACTTGTTACCATATGCCTTCACTCTTTGTTTCTGCCCTGTCCCAGCAGATTTTCTTTTTACACTTCTTCATGTTTTGTCTGGTTTTTTGTGGTTTAGGTTGTTTGTTTGGTTTTTTTGGTTTTGTTTTTTTGTTGTTGTTGTTTGGGGGTTTTTTGTTTGTTTGGTTTTGGTTTCATTTTTTTTTTCTCTTTTTGTTGTTTTGGGTTTTTTTTTTTTAACTATGAGCCAAAGGTCTAATAAACATCACACCAGTTTTCTAAGGCTGACTGCAACAGCACAAAATCATAATAGAATCACAGAATTATAGAATCATGGAATCATAAAATGCTTTGGATTTGAAAGGACCTTAATAATTATCTAGTTCCAAACATCTTTCACTAGACCAGGTTGCTCAGAGCCTCATCCAACATGGCCTTGTAGACTCCCAGGGATGGGACATCCACAACTTCTCTGGGCAATCTGTTCCAGTACCTCACCACCCTCACAATATTTTTTTTTTCCTAATATCTAATTTAAATCTATTCTCTTTCAGTTTGAATCCTTTCCTCCTAGTCCTGTCATGGGCTGTCATGGGCATGAAGTAGGCATGTAGTCACATGCCCTACTAAATAGTCTCTTTCTGTCTTTCCTTTAGGCTCCCTGCAGATACTGGAAGGCCACATTAGCTCAGACTGAAACCTCTTTTTCAGGCTGGAAAATCCCAATTCTCTCAGCCTTTCCTCATAGGAGAGGTGCTCCACCCCTCTGATCATCTTGGTGGAGTTCTCTGGCTCATTCCAACAGGTCCATGTCCTTCCTATGCTGAGGAATGCAGAGCTGGATGCAGCACTCCACGTGGGGTCTCACCAGAGCCCAGCAGAGGGGCAGAACCCCCTCCCTCGCCTGCTGCCCACGCTGCTTTGGATGCAGCCCAGGACACATTGGGCTCTCCAGGCTGCAAGGGCACAGGGCTGGGTCATGTCCAGCCTCTCACCCAGCAGCAGGGCACCCCAAGTCCTTCTCAGCAGGGCTGCTCTGGATCTGTTCATCCCCAGCCTGGATTGATACCAGGGGTTGCCCTGACCCAGGTGCAGCACCTTGCACTTGGTCTCGTTAAACCTCATGAGATTCCCATGGGCCACTTCTCGAGCTTGTCCAGGTCCCTCTGGATGGCATCCTGTCCTTCAGCTGTGTCAACTGCACCTCTCAGCTTGGAGTCATCTGCAAATTTGCTGAGGGTCTACTCGATCCCTCTGCCTATGAAGTCTTCATTTTAACACAGATAGAAATGCACCAAGCCAAAGTGTACCCCATCATCTAACTTGCCAAACCTCTCCTCAATTATTGTGTTCTAAGAAAAAAAAAAAAGACATGTAAACAGCAATATTGTATTTCCTGATTTGGGCTGTGAGACAAAATACATCTTTCACACTGCAGCAAGTATTAGCAGAGTAAGTACAGAAAAACCATTGTAAACCCTGATTGAGTTCCTTTACCAGGGATTGCAACTAGCCAAGTACAATAAAAAGGCATAGATGGGAGAGAAACACTGTCAGAGAAGGCTTCTGGATAGTGGTTGGAATTAAACTTTTTTTCTGGAATTTCAGGGCTTTATATATTTGTGCTCATTTCTGGTCTAATCTTATTTCTCACAGAGGAATGGCCTATTTCATGAGGGACCAAATTAAACCTCTTTACACTCTACTTGCCTCAGGCTCTTCAGTTTCAGAGGAGGTATATTTTGACTCATTTCCAGGGTTTGTTTTTTTTTTTTTTGTTACTCTGTAATTGATTGGTTTGCTTTAATGGGTGGGGTTCAAAATATCCATATTTATTGGAAACTTTATGAGAAGATGGGGATGGCAAGTGTAGAACACTTTTGTGTAGGCAAAACGCATTAAAAATAAATGCAGGAAGAACTTGGAAGGAAATAAAAGACAGTATATTTGGAAAATATTATATATGGACAGTAGCTGCATGCATCCTTTTGATGTGGGGAACGGGAAAATTTTTTAAAAGTATCAATTTTTATCCTCAACTAGAACCAAACACCAGTTTTAATGAATAATTCGACATTATTATTTCCTCTGGGATGGAAAGTCCATTAGATTGATAGATGGACAGATGAATGAATTCTGGCAAACTAGCTATCTTCTGAAATGAGTAAGAAAAACCAACCAAACCTTTGTGTAAGAAAATTTTAGTCTGAAAAAAACAGTCCAAAACAGAAGTATTCAACTGTAGGATTGCAGATCAGCTTAAAACTTCTACTACTTTTTATCTTCACTGCTTAAAACAACTAAACACCCCTCTTATTTAATCTGAAACAGGTGGTAGAAAAACTAGCATTTGGGCAGCAATTCTATCAGCAGCAACACCCCATCATGCACTAGGAAAAAATCCAACTGATTGTGCCAAACCTGAAGCTCTTCGCCCACAGGTAGACAGTCCTCTGGAGTTCTCTGGAACTGCAAAATTCTCTGGTTTTAATTATCTTCTCTCAGTCACTGCTAGCTTAGTTTCCTTTTCATCTTGTCTAACAATCCCAAATGTTTTTCTATTTAGCATTTTGGTATAGTTTTACAGCATCACTATGCCAGTGTTGGTACAGCTTATACATGTTAGTGATATCCCCATGAAATCTGTCCTCTTCATCCTCCCAGAGAGAAAATTCATGCTTAGGGAAGTACTTCAGCTTTTATTATTTCCTGTTCTTTCTTGTTATGGCACAAACTGGATGAAATCTTGAAATCGAAGGGAAGAAAATTTCATTCAGGGAAGAAAAAGGTGTAGTTAAGCATATTTTTGGAAGTAAAATGGATGAAAGAGAGAAGTCCATACCTAAATATGGCCATGGAGCATGGAAGAGACTGGCCAAACCACCCATTGCTCCATGAGTAGATTGACTTTCCATAGGTTGTCTCCAGAAGCACAGGGCAGAACAATGGTGGTGGAGGTATGACCGCATCCAGAGACCATGTAGGTAGAATAATCTGAAAAGCCAGCTAGAAAACCCTTGGGCCATGTTCCTGAGAGAAAATCAGGGAAGAAAGCTTTTGAGTAGTGAAGTAGCTGGAAAGAAGTCTCAGAAGAAAAGCAAGAACTTTCAAACACTGTTCCTATTACAAGGGTGAAAAGGACATTATGTACATTATTCATAAAAAAATACCTTTGCAGTGTGCACATCACTTATTCATTGAAATCATCAATAGACTTCCCTTAAAAACCCCTGCCAAGCTCCTCAACGCTGGCTAAGGCTCTTTGCAGGAAGGATAGTGCTATTAGTACTGCAGGGAAGGGATTTGTTTCCAGTGTACCTGGCAAGCATCCGTACAGACACACGATGACATCACTCACAGCCAGGACCACACAAGTATGTTCACATGTAGCTGTAAGTCTATTGGACAGCCACTACATATGGTTTATACCCTTCTTCCTCTCAGTCAGGAAAGACTCCAGCTATTTTTAAGCCTGGATATGCATATGGCCAATATAAGGATAGTACCTGTGCAGAGGAAAAAAAGGGAATTCTTAAATTTTTCAACATGCGCTCTTTATTTCTAGCAGTTTTCTTTTGCCTTTGTGCTTACTCACTCTTTCCCTGGATCAGTGAAGGGCCATCCAAGAACTTTTGTAACCTCTAAAGTTTGAATTAACACCCACAAAGTCATGAAGTTTATTTGTTCATGGATATTGTGAAGTGACCAGCTGGGGCAGCAGGCTCACTCACGTGCAGAGGTGCACACTCAGGTTAGCAACAGCTGCTTAGGTAGAGCTGTCATGGGACAAAGCCTACAACAAGCAATATTTGCAGCAGACAAATTATAAACCACCTTCACGCTACTGTTTACTCACCTCAAGAGTTAAGTATCAGTGGAGAACAAGCAAATTCATAATTCTCACAGTTGTCTAGAAGTTAACTTCTAAAATAGAGAAAGTGGCTAAATCCTTTGCTTTGATTACTGGCAGTTGTCCATCAAGCTTTTGTTACAATACGAACCATGACAAAGACCTTTGAAACCATGATTTATGAATTTTCTGAGTGCAGCCAAGTGCATCATCCACTGAAAAGGATATAAAGGAGTAAAGTTTACATTTGTGAAAAATTCCAGCCATTGGCATGCACTTTTCTCACTTCTTTAAAGAAAAGTAGCAGTAAAGCAGAAAGTATCTACATTGAGGAGAAAGTGACTGTCAGTCATTAACTGACTGCCTCGGGTTGTGTCAGTCTCAATGACTGTATATGACTGTACCAAAAGAAACCAAAGAGACAGTTTCAACATAACCTGTCCTTTAATAAGGCATAATTGTACCATATGAAAATTCGTGCTTTGACTGCTCTTTTTTCTCTCTTATTTTTTAAAATTAAGCTGAAAATTAAAAAGAGAGTGGAGATCATTTAGCTACACACCAGGTGCCTTTCCTGATACTTTCCCAATGCCTGAGAAATACTTAAAAAGAAGAGTACTAGCTGACTGTATTTCCCATTCTCAAGCAAAACCACGGTGATTCTAGGCCACTTATTTTAATTCAGATTCACTTGCTACATTACCTCAGGGTTTGCTTTTTTTTATTAAAGTGCTTTCATAGAGTGATAGGCCGTTGTAACTTAGTATTTGTCATAAGGCAGCTTGATCTATATCTCTACATTTCTCGAGAGATTTTGAAAAGATGACCTTATGACACAAATAATGAAGTTACCTGTTGATAAAAACTATTGATATTTGGTCAACAGTCAAATGGCACAAGCTAGATTAAAAAAAGATCACGTGGTGACCGGCTTACTGAATCCATGACTGTTTCTCTTTGAACCACATACTCAAAGAATTCTGTTAGAGGCAAGGTCTTTCAGTCTGGACCTTGTCTGGATGCTTTTGAAGCTTTTAAGGAAGCTCAGAAAGCTCACAGTCACAGTGACACTGCTGAGAGTACCCCTCAGAGATACTTGATCACTGTCCAAACTGTATTTTTTTGTGCTTCCTCCAGCAATTAAACTCTGAGTAACTTTTCCTGCTCTAATTTCTAACTTTTGATGTTCCAGAAAATTATAACAGCTGCTATTGTTTCATTTTATTACAGTGTAATAACAGGTTTTAAATGCCATTATTATTTATAGGGATATGGGTTTAGATATTTTATCTCTCTATAAAAGTGCATTGATTTCATCATTCTGTTCATTCCACCAGTCCCCATTATTTTGCAGCTAACTTTAACTTCCCACTAACACATTTTATTCCATAGACTCTATAAATTAATGAATATAAGAAACTTTTCAGAGCTGACCCTGATTTTTATTGCCCAAGAATTCTTAAGCTAGCCTGTGTTTTGAGGTGGTTACTGTAATGCACATTATACATGAACACCATAGGTGAACACTCCTCCAAAGAAAACGAATTGGTAGCTGCTGTCTCTCCATTCAGGGCCTTGGGCTCTTTATGTCCATTTCAGATTGCTGTCTTAGCAGCTTTCAGCATGAGCAGCCGTTCTCCTCCAGAGACGATGGATGGACACGCAGTGTTCGGGGGTTCACGTGCCTGGGGGTTGGGTCAGAGCTGCAGCGTGTGCACAGAGCAGCTGCCAGGCAAGGCAGCTCTGACTGTGCCTGTCTTTGTAGCAGAGCACCCTGGTCTCTGTCCAGGAGAATGGAGCTCTCGTGCATCGCTAAACCTTTTGCCAGATGGATGTGCAATAGCTCTGACAGATCCCAGGGCAGAGCTATTACCCAAACACTGGCAGAATCAGCAGCTTCTCCAGCGAGTGGCAAGAGTAATAAAACCATCTGGCTTTTCAGAGCCCAGCAGGACAGCAGCTTATGGGTTTATACACACCAGTTGCCTGTTTTGCCATACAACTCTTCCTATTATAGAAAGCTATCCTGATATTTTCTATGAAATTAAGATACAGGCTATTCACATATCTCATTGTGATCCTTTACAGAGCAGATTTTTCTGAAAGTTGATCCAAATCTGGGACAATAACTATGTGATTGCAAATCATTTCACCACATTGTTAGTGATTATACCTCTGAGCCACAGATAAATACAGCCAGGACCGAAACGAAGCCATTGACTAGCTGGAGTCCAGAGTGTCAGAAACTGTTCATGAAATACTGCCAGAGCAGACTTCTGAAAGATAAACAAAAATTGCACAGAGTAACGAGTAAAAAATGTGGAAAAAATTAACCTTTGAAAACAGACCTGAAAATCAGATATGTAAGATATTACTGTCTGAGAAGTGAAGTCCTCCAACAAGATTGGAATTTAATCATGTCAGTCTTTTGATTACAGGGATGTGAACAAAGGTTTCAAAAACAAATCCTGCCTTAGAAGTTTGAAATGTTTCTCCTGAAGATCTTAGTGCATCAGTATCTCATTTGATATGGATTCTATAGCTGTATCTAGGTCTAATTTGAATCTGCTACAATAATCTTAAAAGGACCCTGTAACATAATTATTACTATGCCAAATGAGAGTAGAACTTTATTTAGGCTAAAGCCATATATGCAAATATGGACAATTCTATAAATTTTAGAACAAAATAATTTTCATCACTGACTGCAAAGCCATGATAGTTGGATTATAGCTGTTTCCCTCAGTGATTTGAAAGGGAGTGTCTTTTACACAGACAACTATATTTAGTACAGTGATCATGTAGGCAGACAATATTACCTGAGAACAGAAAATTAGGGAACTACCATTTGGGTGTAAAACTGCCAAGACTAAAAAATGAAGTAAAAAATCACCTTTTCTAAAAGATAAAGGATTTTTAGTCCTGAAGTTAGGCTGGCTTAGAGAAGGAAACTGGTTGAGGTGACCTCCAGAGCTCCCTTCCAAATGAAATATTTCTGTGGTTTGATCCTGACAGTGATCCTGTGAATGCAAGAGCTCTACCACATAGTCTGTCAAACACAGTGGAGCAGTGACAACACAATCAAATGCCAGATGTGTTAGATGCCAAAATAACTGCTGTGGAAAATGAAACCTAGAATAGGAATCTGGCAACTGTTTCCAAGGTATGTCTACCATTAAAAAAAAACCATAAAACTTTCCTAGCCATGTGTACGCACCCAGAGCATTCCTGCTTTTTCCTGACCACTGCCAAAGCACCCTGCTCTGACCCAAAGAGACAAAGCATCTGCACACAGTTCCAGGCAGCTAAAAGCTCTATTTGGGAAACCTGACATAATCTGTGAATTACTAACGCGATAATTTTATGCAATTTCTCTTTGTGTTAATTGAGCAGTTTGAAAAGGACTGATTTAAATATATTTCTCAAAATTTATTAACTGGAATATTTTTGGTTTTCTTCATGGTCATCCTCAAATTTATAGACCTGCATTGGAGTTATCTTTGCAGGCCATATTTTCAAGCATGACTCAAGACATTTGTATTTAGATGCTGCAGTCAGATAAAGTATGTGGCTTTAAGGGGCTTGTCAGTTTCTAGGGAAAACCCTTGAAAAGTGCATTTTTTAACACAAGTTGATTTACCTGAAGGGTAAGTCTGGGTCCCTGCCAGTACCTCCTGGCACAGAGCATGCAGATTCATGGAGCCTACGAAGTGTAATTCTTCTTAAAGGAGGACAGTGTCTGCTCCTGAATCTCAGGTAACCTGAGCATCCCAGCCTGGCTCTGGCTGTCACTTGTTCTGTTGTTAAAAACTAAAGTGGACAAACATCTTTCAGATGAGTCTCACTAGATTCTTATTTACTCTTCTTATCGTTCTAATTTATTACATTTCTAAAATTAAAAATAAAAGAAGTTACATCTGAAGCGATTGCAGTCTCAAATAATCTGAACTGGCAATCATCTCAAAGGTAATTATTCAAATCTGCTGTTCATACCCCACTGTTCTGGTGCAAGACTATTCTTGTAAGACAGGCATTTCTAAATTCACTCAAATCAGTAATAGGAAACAGCAGCGTCTTAGGGGATTTTTCTGCTGCTTTCAGCTGATCTCGGTGATTTCTCTGTTCTGTAGTAACTTAGCTCCTTTTTCTCTTTTCCTATAATTTTACTGTTTTCATGGACAAGAATATTGCCATTTTTACTATTTTACTTTGCTCTCCAAGGCCAATGTGCACACCGAGGTTTCACTGATACTGTAGCTGGGCTTCAGTGGCACTGTATTCGTTTGCTGAATTATGCCTGTCTTTTGAAAAAAAACCTGGTCTAAACTGACCAGGAAAACGGAGACCTCCCACAGTAAATCCTAGATGTTATTTGGTAGCTGGTAATCCTAATTATGAAATTAAAATCCTTGGCTGCCCTCTCAGACTGCTAGTCATCCCCCAAAAAGCAGGACCCAGAAGTCAGGTGATGCCAGAGGGTTTAACAAGATGGATGCCCAAGCTCTACAGGTACTGACAGTATTGGCTCTTCCAAACATTTTGTTTTTAAAGAGTATTGACAATACCCATTGGTTTTGCTCATGTTTCTAGTAAAGTCATAACAGTCATTTTACAGGATGGATTATTTTCCACAGAAAAAT
Organism: Dasyornis broadbenti; assembly: GCA_013397935.1. Lineage (NCBI taxonomy): Eukaryota > Metazoa > Chordata > Aves > Passeriformes > Dasyornithidae > Dasyornis > Dasyornis broadbenti. The sequence goes on from VZRN01001644.1 coordinate 644,948, forward strand.
AAATTATATAAATATATAAAAGTATACTGATTTACAAGGCAGGAAAATTATTTAATAAAGTGTGCAACTCTTGGCCTTTCATTTGGTCCCCTGTCACTCAGAAAGCCAAAGCTGTCAAGCAGCAGCACAGAGTTCATACTCAGTGGGATTCTTTTGACTTTGCAGCATCTCCTCTTGCACTGACATCACACTCCTCCCATCAGTATCAAAGGTGTGAGCTAAATAAGAAGTTGTTTTCTGACAGAAGCATCTCTTAGATGAAAAGGCTCCATATTAACTTTTAGTATGTCAGCCTTGCTGTTCCCTGTGCGTTGGTGGCTGATAGGATTGTGAGTAGCATTGAAAACTATCACTAAAACCCTTCCTCTCCACTAAGAGGAAGACTGGCATGGTTTGCTTCCCACTGAGAGCATCCCTTCTTTGTTTAGAGGCTTTCTGTGGGCAGAGTGTATGAATGCATACCTACAGAAGAAAGTAAGGAGCAAGGAAAGAATTTAGCCTGAAACAGCTCATTTCCTGGCCATCTCCTGGGGCAGCACTCACACATGCTACCCTTTATTTAAGAGACAGCTCAGCCTTACATGTTAGTCTTTTATTCAGAATGGCAAGATCGCAGCCAAAAGTAGTATGAGATAATAACAGGTATCGCATACTGCTTGTGGTTTCATAGTATCCAAAGTCTGCCAGACTAGTTGGATTATGGGCATTTTAAAGTTAATAAAACCAATTTGTTTAAAAAGAAATTACCCATTTGGCTCTTGTTGATCATCCAGTTGGTCTTATTTTTCCAAGAGGCAGAACACGTCTGCATCCAATTAGTATATTAGTTGGAGTGCCTCTGCACTGCTGCATTACAGTTCCTGTGCATGGCTTGAAAAAATATGTAGGATGTAAGCTCTTCTCTCATCTTGTGGCAAATCAGCAGAGGCTTTAGCGGAGCCACAGGACCCAGGGGGTGGGAGAGAAAGAGGGGATGGAGTGTGGGGGGGAATACCAATAGGATTTGCCTTAGCTCCTTGAGCTCAAATAGGTGATTTTTGTATTAAAGGCAAATCTTACACTTGGTTTCTGACATAACAAAGCAAAAAGAAAATCTCTATTTATTTTAATGGAATGTAATTTAGGCTTCACATGATCATAAATAGAGCACTATTAGTACAAAACAACAGTACATTATTGGTTCTGTGCTCGTGTCTGCCTTCTCTTCATCCTTCCTAATCCTGCTATGGTAATCAGAGACACATAAATATCAACTAAAGACACAATTAATACACTTAAATGAAAGCAACAAGTTTCTTCAATGATAGTTTGTATTTAACTGACTTATTTATGGTATAACCTCACTCTCTCTTTCCAAATATCATGGTCAGCCTGAAAGCAGTCATTGCAGCTGCTCCAGGCTGAAGGTGGAGAGCAACAGGAGTCAGAGATCTCATGGCTGTGTTGAGGAATGAGCAGCATAATAATAACAAGGGAATTCAAGAGATGATGAGGTAACCTTCAGGCTTCAGAGTGCGTTTTCAAACAGGGGAGGTTGAAATGACAGAAACGATAGCCCCCAGGGCTTCAGTAGGGGATGAGACAGAGTTGGAGAGGTGAGTAATTTCCTTGCACCAGGTGGGCCTGCTGAGACCAGGAGAAGACCTGGGTCCTCTGCCCAGCAGAACAGGAGCATTCTGTGAGCACATGGAGAGCCTGGTGGAGCCAACTGCAGTGAGCCAACATGGTCTCATGCTGACAGGCTTGGGTGCCTCCCTGGGCTGAAATGCCTGTCCCCTGTTGTGGGTTGATGCTGGTTGGATGCCAGGTACCCATGAGAGCCACTCACTCATTGTCTACAGCTGGACAGAGGAGAGAAAATTTGATGAAGGGTTTATGCGTTGAGCAAGATAAGGACCGGGAGAGATTGCTCACTAAATACCATCACAGGAAAACAGGCTCAACTTCAAGAAATTATTATTAACAAAATCAGACTAGGATAATGAGAAGTAAAATAAGCCCTTAAAAACACCTTCTTCCCACCTCCTTCCAGCATGACCTCCTTCTCCAGTGGCACAAGGAGACAGGGAATGGGGGTTATTGTCAGTTCATCACCCATGGCTTTTCCAGCTGCTCAGGGAGAGGAGTCCTTCCCCTGCTACACTTTGGGTGCCCTGCCATGGGAGACAGTTCTCCATGAACTTCTCCAACATAGCTCCATCTCACAAGCAACAGCTCTCTGTGAAAAGCGTGAGTCCCTCCCAAGGGGAACAGTCCTCCACAAACTGCTGTGGCATGGGACAGTCTTCCATGGGGTGGTGCAGTCCTCCAAGGACAGGCTGCTCCAGTGTGGGAGCAAGGCCCCTCTCTCCGCAGGTCTCCTATGGGATCACAGCCTCCTCACAGGTATCCACCTGTTCTAGTGTGGGGCTCCTCCATGGGCTATGGGTGGATCCCTGCATCCCCATGGACCTCCATGGGCTGCAGAGGCACAGCTGTCTCACCATGGGCTGCACCATGGGCTGCAGTGGAATCTCAGCTCCAGCACCTGGAGCACCTCCTGCCCCTCCTTCTGCACTGACCTTGGTGTCTGCAGAGCTGTTCCTATCACATGTTCTCACTCTGCTCTTCTCTGGCTGGAATTAAAACTGCACTGCAAACTTTGTTTTAACTTCTTAACTATGTTATCACAGAGACATTACCACATTTAATTGGCCCAGCCTTGGCCAGCAGCATGTCCATCTTTTGGAGCCATCAGGGATTGGATCTGCTGGACATGGTGGAAGCTTCCAGAAGCTTCCCACAGAAGCCACCCCTGTAGACCCCCCACTACCAAAACCAGGCCAAGCAAAACCAATACACCCCCCACCCAGCATCCTTTCTCCAGCCTCTCAGGCTGGTGATTCCCCTTCACTGTTTCTCTCTGGCACACTGCCCTCCCTGCCCTAAGATGAGTAAAAATAAATAACTCTATAAATTAAAGAGCAGAGCTCTGTTGCTGCCTTAATGGAATTGTTTTTCAGGGCAGGGTTAGGTTTGGAATCACCACCTCTGCTGTGGTGGATCCCTGTGTGCATACCACAGGTGCACAGCACTGGGAAGCAGTTTCACACGTGGATGCCCATGAACTCTCCTCTTCCATGTACACAGAACACAGAGGCTTTTCTGAGCAGAGGTCTAATGAAGGCAGCCTCCTTCAACACGTGGCAAAGAGAAGCCACTTCTGTAAGAGGCTCTAACTCAGTTTTTGTGTTTGGCAAAGGCTGGTGTTGCTCAATGCACAGCACCTAAAATTCAGATGCTGATAAAGCATCTATCAGACTTCTTGGCTCTAAGTGACTGGAACACTTGCTTTGTCAGGAATAAAAAGAAACACTGGGAAGTTGCCCTGAATGACTGAGACTTCTAACAGTGTGGAGATCTAAACAGCTTTACATTCTGATTGTGTAATCTGGATGCATAGGCAAAAGCAAAGTACCAGAAGGTAACATTATTTCTGATAGCAACTGGTGCTACAAAACTCTGGGAGCAATTCAGATGTTTATGTGTATGTTTCTTGTGCCGTTTTTGACACTGTAGGATACCCAAGGTAATCATTACACACTGAATCATTCTCTTGGTGTTTTTAATATGTTTCAGTTAATATTGGTGAAGGAGGCCAGGAATGAAGCTGATGGTATGGTTACAAGCCCTACGCAGCTAAGCCATATATTATGGGCTAAAAATTGTTACCTTACACACCCAATTTAGCTCCTTCAAATGTCATGATAGAAACCAGAAAAGTAGTGCTTTCTTCCAAGCCCAGAGTGGAGGGTCTATAAGTGTCTGTCCACAACAGATGTGCCCCAGAAAGGAGCAGATTTACCTGCTGCACCACAGAAGACTGAGAGAAACACTGTGGTGCACAAAGAAGCATGGGGCAGCAGAGACTTAAGGAGCATGTCTTTTTGGATGGAGATAAGCGTGAAGATGTTTATCTTCCTCTGTTGACTGACTTACAATAACAGGTTTAGGCTAAAAGGTCTGACTTTCAGATGGCTGATGGTGTGTTAGAACTCTCCCACCAATGGAGCACCACTTCACTTTAAATTATAGATATCAGAGAGGACACACAGTTTTAACATTGTTCATTTTTTCCTTTCTCTACTTGAAAGAGGATGATGTGAAAAGCTATAACTTTGAAGGCTCTGGTGTGAGGCAGCTGGATCAGCTATGTTCCAGAGAGGCTCATGTTCTCCAGGGCTGGCTGCCTGGAAAGCTTCCACTGCAGGAAGCCGACCACCACCAGGCTCCTCGCCTCTGAACAGTTACTGAACATGAGAAATGAATCTTGTTCCTTTTGGTTACATGAATTTCCTGATAGGTTTCAGGAAGTGTCTGAAGTGTAAAATAAACTGTTGCCCTTTCTTTCCTCATAGTTTTCATAACGAATGGTAACAGACAAGAATATTTAAATATTTTTATAATTTCTTTTCTTTCTTTCAGTTCCCACAGGTATACGCATAGAAACAGGGCCAAAAATTCATTCAAACAAGACTTCCTGTTCCTTGCATGTCAGGTGGCCTGCATTAAATTGTGCAAAGTAGCTCATGTTTGATTCCGTATCTACCCGAATTTTGTTAAGGGTTGGGTCATGCATGCCAGAGTCTATTAAATGGAGTGGTTTGTTTCGTCCTAAATTAAGGCAGGCTGGCAAGATTGAACACAAGAAAAGCAAACTGATTCTCATGACCTGCTGTAGGTATTTCCACAGAAATTCACCTAACCTATGTCTTTGGATTCATCTAATGAACGCCAAAATTCCAAGCACCCATTCAGGGAGATGGGGGCAAAAGAATATTCAAAATGAAAAGTTGATAAAGGAGTATTTTAGCTGTTAGTTAGAAATAACACCTGTCTCAAACAGCAGCTATTTTTTTTTATAAGAGAAATGGATGGAGCAAAAGCCAAAAGGAGAAATTTTCCAAGGCTAAAATACAATTATTCCATCAGTTTTTACTATATGAAAATGAAGATTTTCAATATGCACGCCAGTTGTGCCTTTACATTTCTTGTCTGGAGTGGACAAGATGTGATCAATGGAAGAGAGAAGGACATGAATAGTATGAACCATGCTTCCATCAAATTCTAAGGTTATCTCCTTGAGAATATCTATCTTGGTCTTATTAAAAAAAAACCAAAGAAAAACACATACACACACACACAAAAACTAACAAAAAAATTCATACAAATAAAAACCCAGAGTTATTTTTCAGAATTTTATTTTATTCTGCAAAATTTTATTCTTTATTCTTCTTTATACATATGAGACTGTATTACGTTTACCAAAACATTAATAGGCAGGACATTAACAGACTGTTGTAGTTTTTAATTTTACATTTAAAATTTAATGTCTTAGAATTATGCAATCTTTTGTTGTTGAATCCTTCCTAACTTCAGAGGAATCCACCTAATGAGAAAGAATGGTTTTAATTAGTTTGAATAGCACTGGAATTTATACATCGTTTCAGTGTATGGAGATTACACTGAAATTCCATGAGCATAAAAGCAAAATTAGGAGGCAAAAACTAGAGGTTAAAAATAAAAGTGCTTGTGTACATGACTGATTTGTTTCTGTTAGCATCAATGATACTTCAAATTTGAGCATATTCCTATTTGTTGAACGTCCTTAAAAGTGCATGAAATTAAAGAGCAAGATAAGATTGATCTTCTTGTCCAATGATTCTCTGAAGAAAAAAATTGTTGTGATAACCCATCATTGATCAAACCACTTACCCTTAGTGGGGAAAAAAAACGAAAAAGAGAAAAAAGGTCAAATTCAGGATCTCACAATATATAGGAAAGGAAGGTCTATTTGACCTGGTCAAATATCTTTTTGATATCTAAGAAGCAGATCAGTGACTTTAACTGCATCAAGGTGGACAAGTGGATTTCATTACATTTTGCTTTCATCATTATCAGAAAAGTTTCATCATTCAATAAAAACACTGTGATCTCATTTTATTATTTCCAGGAGCTACTCCTTATCTAATGGCCAAATTTAGGGACTGAATTTGAAATCTGCTTTCAAGTGAAAAAATTGGCTAGCGTATCTGGCTGCACAGAATGTTTGCAAGTGTTCATATATATCCTGGGCTGCCTGGCTGCTCTCTAGGAAATGCTCTCATTATTTGGCTTTTTTATCTTTGCCTACAGATGCTCTGAGTGGTGGAGTGTTACTACATTCTGAAGCAAGGATCTTTAGAAAGTGCAACCAATGTAACGTGACTTTGAGGGCTGTTGTAGTTTTTAACAATGGAGGATATTGTACCTGTAGGAAAAATAAACCACAAAAAAAGTCCAACTGAACTGAAAAAATAAAAACAAACATCACCAAAGAAACTTTAAGGATTAAATGACCATTGTTTATTTTATTTCTTTTTGACAACTATATCTGATATTAGATCATTCACGCAGCTCATCCATATCTGGTCTTTAGCAGATGGATTGCAATTATTAGTGTGCCTATTATTACTGTGTTGTTGCTGTTATCAGCTAAAATTATAATCCAAAGCTCCCTAATAAATGCAAGTTCTAGAGAAGCCTACAGTTATTTGTACAATTTCTGAATTTATTATAGTTTGTCACAAAATAGAACTGTCAAACTTTCTCTCATGGTCTAGTAATTGCAGCAGACTCTTAGAAAACAAAAAATATGGCTTGAAATCATTGCTCTACAGAAGACTTGAATGTGAGTCTCCAGGTGTGTGTTTTAAGCACTGTAGCTGGAGGTGCCAGTCCATCTTCTTGTTTCAGTCTGAGCATAAGTGATGAAGTTTAGTTGCTTATTGCCAAAGGCCCTGAAACCAAACAGACACCAGACTGTTTCCCTGTTGCTCAGAGTTATCTGAGTATTTCTTACATTTGTTTTAGTGTCAGAAGGTTATAGTAATAAAAATCCAGAGATGATCCAGGCTGTCTGTCCTGCCTCTGGAATATTGCAGACTGTCCCAAATGGGCAAGTGGGTGGTTTATAGCAACACCAGAAACATCACATAAATGTAGCTTATAGACATAGGTGTAGATATGCATGTTATATATATATATATATACACACACTCTCATGTATACACACACATATAAATACATATCTATGTATCTATACAGCTATGTCTCTTGGAGGAAGCACTAATTACCTCTGATAATCTGGTTGGAGAGCATCCCCATGACGTTCAGGTGTGTTCTATGCCTGATCTAGATGTACTGTGTTCAAGCTCCCTTTCCAGGACTTCAGCAATTATGAACGTTCAGTTTGGAGAGGGGCAGAAATAACTTCCATCCTGCGGATGTTATGACATGTTGGATGTTCCTGTCTATGACTGGGAGTTAGATGAGACGATCTTCAAAGGTGCCTTCCAATTCAAGCCATTCTATGACTGGTCCTATTATCTGCCCATTATGCAACCTGAAATGTGAAAGTCTGGGCTAAGACAGAGAAATGGAGAAAGTTTGCATCTGCTGCCAAGATGTTAAATCAGGTACCCAAATTTGGTTCATATTGAATTCAAGGATCTTATCCCTACACAGAATGTGATAGTACTGTGATGCTGCCTGATACACAATACCACACCTTAATGTCAAGATATTCATTCCAGTAAGCTTTGCTTCATATGAGATCTCTCTTACCTTTCTGACACAGACAGTTCTTCCAAGTTAATTAAATCTGGGTTGTCAGTTCCTCACTGGGGACATGCTCTTCTCATATCAGAAACTAGAGTTTGAAACTTGGGTTGAGGATTCCAGGAGGCATCACTTTTGGCCATGTCAATACAAAAGTAAAATTCTCTTTGTGGGTCCAGAGGAAAATTTTCAAAGGTGAAAATGTCAATTATTTTTCTAACTCCAAGTGAACATCTGCCCTTGAGATGCCTTGTTATGTAACATTTTCCATTAACAAAAATGAAAAGACCACATAAAAAATTTTATTCTTAGTAGTTGCTTTCATATACTGTATGTTTCTCTGCACTTTAGTCAGTGGGAACTACTTCCAGTGGTCTTAAAAGGAATAATTAAGTGACCATCAAGACTAAAGATCCTAAATAAACTTAATCCTTCACATAGTTTTATGGATGCCAGCACTGTGGCTTTAACAGTGAGGACCACTGTCAGACTGAGAGAAGACTTTGACAGCAAATTGATAGCTCATCACTGTTGCACAGTCTGTTCTCCCTGTTGACAGAAGTATTTTAGTCTTCTGAGGTGCTGTTATGTAATGCTACTGCCTTACTGCTGAATATACCAGCAATTCTACACTCATTTTCTGAATTTCAATATTTCAGCAATATTTCAGCTAGTATTTTCCAAAGAGTTAGTGTTATATGAGCTGTAAACTACACGTGTTCTGTAATTTTATGAGTTACATGAGGAAGGTTAGTCCCCGCAAGTCCATATGAAAAATTACTAATCTTTGCCCTTACATGTCTCTGAGTTTTGATATAGAAAGCATTTTGTCTCTGAGCAAACAAGTCATGGAATTAGGATAATACTTATCATTTCAGATGTCATTATAGTCAGTTTTCCAAGGAAGAATAAAGTCCCAAAAGATGCTATTGGCTTCAGGATTATAATTTTGTGCTGCTTCGATATTGCTTTGTGGAATAAAAGTTGCTGCTAATAGCAAACCAGTGTTTCTTCTCAGCCTTTAGTGATTCTTCAAAAACATCTAAGAAAAAGCCTGGGGAACACATTAGCCATTTTTAAGGCTTGTGAATAAAATGAAAAATGTTGTGGTGATAGATCTTTTTCGTCTTTGTTTAATGAGCACCTTGTGACTCATTGAATATATTCACTAATCCCTGTGAATGCCTAAGCTGCTTGATCAACTCCAAAGTCTCCTGCTTTATAATTATCCTTCCATGACTTGCTTCAGCTCAAAAGGGGAGACACATAGGAAAAGATCACCATCTGTCATTCACCTGTCAATATAAGCAATGTACCATAGCAAGGAACTATTGAATACATTAAAACAGTGCAATCCTTAAAAGTAACAACAGAGTCATCTTGACAACGCAATTCTGAAACTTGCCTCTTGCGTTAAGGGATCGTCTATGGTAAAAGTGTCTCTTTGAATACCTTGCACTGGTTTTCCTGTTGTCCACAACAAGTGCTGATACATAGTGCTTAGATATGTATGCCTTTTACTTCTGCCTTCGTTCTTTTTAACTGGGAAACATTTCCAGGCCAGCTGTTGACAGCCAGTTCCTCATTCAGGCTGTGTGGTGCTTTCTGATGTTACCTACTAGTGCTGAATTGCTTTTGGCTTTCATGGCAAGCCTTGTGTCTTTATCTGTTATATATCAGCATTAGGATCGAATCCTATAAGAATTATGAAGTTTACTGTTAGATTTAGGAGAGTGCTTAAGTCCTCACCTAACTTTAAGCTCATTAGTTCTGAGCACTGAAGAGTTCATCGGAGCTGTAGTGATAGGACAATGAGTAATAGGTGCAAGCTGAAAGCGGGAAAATTTAGGTTAGATATATGGAAGAAATTCTTTACTCTGAGGGTTGTGAGATACTGAAACAGGTTGCTCAGGGATGTTGTGGATAGCCCAATTCCAGCAGTGTTCAAAGTAAGGTTGGATAAGGCCTTGAATAACCTGATCTGGTGGGAAGTGTCCACACCCATAGCAGGGCAGGTTGGGTTTAGATGGTCTTTAAGGTCACTTCCAACTCTTGACATTCTATGATTCCATGATCCTTTAAGGAGAGCTAAGTATATATATATATATATATATATATTTTTAATACATATATATTTATATATTTATATAAATATATATTTATATAATTATATATATATGTATAATGTGGACCTTACCCAGTATGTATAATTAAATCAATAACATATATGATTAATCCTCTGTTGTACTGAGCAGAAGAAAAGCCGATGAGAAACATCTATCTCTAAGACTAAAATGAGTTGTTCTGTCATTTATTATCTAATATTGATAAAATACAGTTGTTCTATATTAATATAAGGATTTTCTGTAGATGACGAAGAATATCAAAATTATGGATAATAATTAGAACTGTCATTTTACTGTTCAAGCTGCCGGAAGAAATTTGAAGTATAGTTATCACTAAGGAATTTAGCAGCAAGGAATGGATACATCCAATTATAAATATTTAAGGCCATTAAATATTTCAGCTGATCATGTGCAGAAAATCACACCAGTAAAAGCCAGTGTCCATAAGGGAGATAGAGGAGTCTTGCGTTTTATTTGAACAAAAGGGAGAGTCCACTGATCATACCCCGGTGGGGTTCCTCTCTCAAGGTTTTGGAGGATGGAGCCCCTTTTTATCCTAAACTGCTGGCTACACGTTGCCCTCTTCTTTTCCCCATTGGCTGAGGTTCTAGGAAGGTACAGCTTTCCCAGCTGCTTACCACATATTCCTCCCTTGAATACGTAATTTTCCTCCAAAGTTCAGAAGTTCGGTCTATCAGGGTCCTGCAATAGACTTTGTGCAGACCCATTTGTCTACTACCCTAAAGTTCAGGAGTCAAATTCTCTGAGTTCTATAACAAGCTTGTTTGGCTTGAGGTTGGTAGAGACATTAAGACCTATTTCAAAAACATTAACATCCATTTCTCCTAAAGACCTTCTCCCTTCAAGTTGTTTGTATAGACATTAGCACCTATCTTTCCTCAGTCTTGAGTCACATACCAAACCTTGGAACATTATCTTTACTCATTACAGCCAAAATCACAGTTGCAGTTGATGTCACTCTGCTAGACAAATGAGTTGAAATTTCATTCATATTATTTTATTTAGTGAGATTTGCTTTTTCAGGAATCTAATTCAAAGAGAAGTGGACATTTGAAATACGCCCTTCTTTCCCACGCTTATTACTATAAAGGATGTAGGTTGAATTAGAGCTCCAGTCTTATCCAAACACTCTCAGCAGCTCCTGTTGTGATATGAACATTGAACAAAGTTACTACAGAACCATTGCATTTTGGCAGGAATATTAAAAATAAATCTGTTCTTTTTGTCAAGTGTGACCTTGATAATGAACAATGAAAATGTGGTAAGTGACTGACCAGAATAGCAGTGTACTACCTCTTAGCAACGTATTAGGGATGGAAAAACATTTCTGTCACCGTGCAAAGTGATTTTTAACTATTTCCGAATCAAATGAAGTACCAGTTGAGGTGCCAGAAGTTGTGATATATCAGCACAGATACGACAAACACGGAAAATGCCGTGCTAATAATTGTATTATGGTGGCCAAAATATTATTTAGAGGAGACAGAAGTAAAGGTTCTTTAAGAAAACTCAGAAGAGCTTTACAACTTCACTTGAAGCTAGAAAAATACTCAGCTTCAGAAATAAATGTAGAACATATTCTTTATTATGATCACAAGTATTCACAATGGGTACAAAAAGGGCACAGCACAGGATTCAAGGTACATGTCTGTCTTGATTTCATGCAAAATAACCCACATTAGGGTCATACCAACAGCAAGAGGAAAACTAACTCTCTCTATTGTTTTGAATGTTGCTGTTGGGTCACTCTCCAACATTGTACACTGTTATTTGCTTCCTCTTTGATCTTGATTCAGCTTCTATTAAAGATAACAGAAACCAATGAAAACTGGATCAGGCCGGGGTGTTATTAGCACCAAATTTCCTCCTTCATTTGCAGCTTCCATCGTGTGCATACTGAGTGTTTCTTCGTCACTTTGCAATTTGAGGGCACCCATATGTTAATTTGCTCCCCAAATGCTGTTTCAGGATGTTTTTGCTGTTTCATGCAGCCCATCATTTCAGAGATGCTGAGACTTCATTTTGGCATCTAAGGAGCTGGAGGAGCCTCTGGAAGCTGTGGAGCTTCAGAAACAGGAGGCAGCCTGTGGGCAGGGAGCATGGTTTGTGGACAAGCTGGAGGCAGTCTAAGGATGTGGTTTCATGGATGGAAAACAAGCTGGATGGAGCTCAGGAGATGATCTGTCATAAAAAGGTCTGACAAGATCCAGAGCCACGGCTAGTGATAGTGCTCTAGTTTTGATGCTGTTGCAAACTCAGGCATACATGTTGTTGGTGTTGTACCAGAGGAATTGATTAGTAAAAAAGAAGAACCAAAAATATCAGAGAGATCCTTTCATGAAATAATGAGGAAAATAATTTGGCCAAAAATATTTCTGAAACAAAAATCAGACTTTCTGGGATCTCAGAAAGCAGAACAAAATCACTGTTTGAATTTGGTGTTGCAATAGAAGCATCAAGTGAAACGAATCCTATGCAGAAACTGCAATAGAACTTAAAAAATTCACAAATGTCTAAAAAGTGCTGTATCAAAAGCAAGCTAACTTGTCCAACAACAGGATAACTTCCCTATGCCTTGGCTTAAGAAATAAACATTCGCTTTCCCCCTCCTTTTTATATACTGAAGCTACCTGGCTATCTCAAAATTCTGGTTTCAACAATAGTTTGACCAACAGAGGAATGTATTTTCTTTAGAAAAGACATAGAACTTAAAAAAATAAATTAAAGTAGGAAAACGTGAACAGGATTTGTAGTGTCCACATTTGGCCATCTGCATTAATTGCATGTGTGTGCATTAAAATCAATTAAATGAAGGCATGCCTTCCTTCCAACACAGAAAATAATTAGGTAATATATTAAAGGTAGATAACCTTGTTTGCCTCCCACTCAACCTTTCTTCATCATTCTTAATAGGAAACATCTAGCTATTGATCGGTTCATTTCAAATGCTACGAAGGTAAATGCCGTACTACTTTGAACTGACGAAAGAATTGAACAAAGACAATCATAGTAATTGTGGCATGTTGAGGAATGTAGATTACAAGAACTGAATATAAAAAAAATGCCTAATGCAACCCTTTCTTTCATGTGAAATATTACAAAAGAAAGAAAACACAGGTATAGGGCAGTTAGAGAAATTTAGTTTAACTCAAGGCAGATCACTCTCATCTCTTTCATGCTGCCTTTGTAGTAAAGACTGCAATTTCATTCTAAATCAATACATTTTCTCAGGCAACATGATTCTATTATAAATCATCATTTGTACAATGTGTTTCTGCTAATAAATCTGCAGCTAGAAGGGATAAAAAGGAAACTGGTTAACAATAAACTGTGCTGTTAAACTAGGACAGAAACAATTTAAAACATAAGGTTATCATTGAAGCCTGTATCAACAAATATGCTCTCGATGTCAACTCTTGTGGAATTAAATGTACTTTCTCTTGCAAATAGCTGTCTATAAAGTTAAAGCTGATGCTCAAGACAATGAAAATGCTGAACCCAAACTATTCTTGAAGAGATGAGGTTTAATGTATGTAATTTAGCTACAAACCTGGCCAACTGCATTTTGAGCAGATTTTTCAACAACTTCATGTAGCAAGGCAAAATTGGGCACAAATACATATTTTGTGGCTTGGATGTAAACCTAAGGAACTGATTACCCAGTAGACTAAAAATTTCCTTTGAAACCTCAAGTGCATGCTCAATATAATCTGTTTAAAAGCTGAAAACACCAAACTGGGTAAAAAAAAAAAAGGCTGATGTTAGTATAAACTATTGAAAGTCCATGGATTCTGGAAGTTTGAGGATTATACATTTCTATTTGGAACAGAAGAAGTGCTTTTAAGTATGTTTCCATCTTGACAATTCTCTCTGTGTGTCATCATCATAACCCTCCCTCACAAATTAGGAACCTAAAATAAAAATGCTAAATTGTAATTTAAGAAGAGGTTTACAAAAACAAAGCTGAAAACTATATTTTATTGGCTTTTAGTGACATCTGAAGTCCATATCGCTGGCAAGAACAGAAAGAAATATCTGCCATAGATAAGATGTCTCAGAAACCCCCCAAATGGGAAGAGGTTGGTACAAGTCCTCGGACTACACTAACTTCTCTTCTTGCCTTTGAAAACCATTCTTGTGGGCTAATGTGTCCCAAACAACTTTGCTTCATGCCTCCTCTCCAAAATAAATTCTCCTTTTGACACTTTCCTTCCTGATTATTATTACCCTTACGCTTCCATGCTTTCAGAACTGTGAGCAAAATTATGCAATAATCATACCCACCACATCAGAAAATGTAACTTCTGAATAAATGGGCCCATTTTCTGTCAATTTCAGCATCTTTCAACCTTAAATTAGTAGAGAAATTTCTTGCTTATGCATCTGAATAGACTTGGGAGGTTGTGGGTTTTTTTAAACTTTAAAGAAGTCTTCTGTTTTGGTCTTCCAATCCATCAGTAATAGAACAGTGCACATTATAAAGTGGGTGTTGTTTAAGAGAAGACCAGATTCTGCTAAATTTATCTATGCAGGGGAATGGTACTGTGCAAGTAAACAGAACACATTCCGTTTTCTTCATTAAGACTTCTTCTACAGTAGCCAGTGAACAGAGCTCCTAGATTAGTTTATTAGTGTTAACATATCTATTCACATTTCTGGTTTGCTCAGACATTAGGAAAGCTCTGATACTTTTGTGTCTAATGTCACCACGTTCGCCTGAAAAGTCTCTGCATCAGGGAAGTTCTGTGCAGCCCCTACAAACAGCTTCTATTTCCTTATTCAGGAACTGAACAACAGAAGTCCAGTCTTGGGCCAAATATTGCCCTCACTTGATAAATTTGTTAATCACCTCTCACATCTTGTTGATTCAGTGTCAATCAAAGGCAGCGCTACTGCTCGCATACTTGCAGCTGAATTGTAGCTCTAAGCATATGCATTAAGTGCTTTCCTGGATAGATGCCAGAGTTGCTTGGGTCCTTGCCATGTCAGGCCCCTTGTGAATACATTTTTCTCACGTGAACAGTGTTTTCAGGACCAGACTTGCATCTTTCAGCACATTGACAGCTATGCAGCTCAGTACAGGTGAGTAAGAGCTCTCCTGTGATGAGAATATTTGACTTCTTGCCGTGCACAACATTGAGACTGGACATAGAGACAGTTCAGGATTCAAAGGTCAGTGAGACTGGAGAATCTATCCTCAAGTGAATGCAGCTCTCTATGTTACCACTAAATATTCCACAGACACAATGTATTCGAGCACTTAGAGAAAGAAGCAAGGCATGGAGATATAAAAATGAAGGAAAAAATGTGCAAAAAGTGGTTAAATTAATAATTTAAAAATTATCTAGGTAACAGTTTATTAGGCTAATATCTGGTTAAATTTTTTCCCTATGCACAGACTATCTTACTGTGCCTGTTTTGGCAGTAAATAAAAAAATTATCAATTATCTACAACCTTACAGGAATTACCTTGTGTTTTCTAAATAACTTTTGAGGGTCTGGCAGCCTTGTGTGAGCTTCTGAGCAAACTAGCCCAGATCACTTCTGCACCATATGTGCAGTGAAACTGCGCTGGTCTCCTTGTGCATGTGGTGTGCAGTCACCAGCAAGTCTGATACACCACAGTGTGGATCTCCACATGCTCCTCAGAGATATTCAGGACACAGAGGATTGACTTAGTGCAATGCTCAAACATTTAGTCATGTCAGGTATACCCAGCCACTAGCTCTATGTATTTTGGGAATTGCATCCATGGGCAATGCTGTGTAAATAATGCATAAATAATGACACAATTAAATCTAAGGTTTCAGATCTGGACCCTGAGGAATAGGGTCTTTGAGCTTCTAGCAAAACATTCTTTCATGTATATATTTCCCTGATGCAATCTGCAAACTTAAGGCTGTTTTACATGGACAGAGGTAGGGGAATTGCCTTTGGTGCTAAATCCTAGGTAGTGGGTAGTACAAGCCATTCATTCTGTTGGTGGAAGAAGAGCTCAACTTAGGCTCGACCTGAGGCATGAATATCATGCTCTCTTGGAGGGAAGGCCCATGTGGCATGAAAAATGCAGAAGAAATGGCTTTGAGGTTTGAATGATTGCTGAAGAAAAAGAATATTACCATCTTACCAAATATCCTCCTCTTAGCATGCTCAACTTCTAGTCAAAACGGAATATTCTGTAAAATATTTAAACTGCTTTCTTTCAATTGAGGGAGTGATGCTCAAGTAGAATGCATTAATTAAGAGACAAGAACGGCATTGCAATAACTTAAGGAAATAGCATTTATTTTTAGAAAAGGTCAATATAACTAAGACAGTGGCATATCTTACAGTTTAGGAAGATAAATTTATGAAAATATTGACAGTAATTTTTTAATAAGTATTTATTTATTTATAAGTGACTTTATAAAGTACATATTAAGTTATTTTGCCTACAAATTTGTTAGCATTTGTTTAGAGCCAAATTTCCTCAGTGTGCTTTGGACTGACGGGATTCCCTGTTTGTTCTACTTGCTCATAAAAAGTTAACAGTGCAAGTGCATAATGCTTATTCTTTACAAGAGAAGAGCATCAAGGAACCAAAAGCATTGCAGGGCTCTGAAGCTAGAAAAATAACATCTCACAATAGCCTAATTTTTTATTTTTTAACAAAATTCTAGTTTTAATTACAGTGATGTAAGAAAAGTCATATATATATATATATACACACACACAAGATCAAAAAGAAGACTGAATACAGTACATTTCTTTTTCAGAATAGCAAATTATTCACTAGCCTCAGTGTGCTGTTGCAGAGGTACAAAAGATACATCTGTATTATAAATGCATCTATATGTTTATAGAGTGCTGTGTATAAAAGTTATTGCTGCAGACACCATCCAGACATGCAGCGGGGACGCTTCTTTCTCATGGGGTAAATGCAGCTCTAATGTGAATGAGAGGAAGGCAGGACTTCCTGGCCAATGCTCTGTCACAGCACACACAGTAAATGTGCCACTTTGAAGCTCACCTAAGCCTCCTTCTTCACTGCATCTGTATCTCTGCTGTCTGCTCGAATGGGTGATTAACAGACTGTGAATCCTGGGAGTGAAGACTTACTGTAAAAAAGCCCAAACCAACAGGGTTAAGGTACAGCACTAGCATGTGTTAGATAGCAGTAACTTGTTTAGGACTCTGAGCTCTGACTCTACATCCTCTCTGCTGGGAATCTGGTGTTCCTTCACAGCTGGAGGCGATACCTTTGGCAGAGTGACAGTAACCTGAGTGGACCCGAAATACTCAAGCCCTCTTTCTGGTCATCTTTCATGAGGACAGAAACCTGTTGGGAAGATAATGTGACAAAGTCTACCCTGCTTCTCCTCCTGGTCTGTAGAGAACCTTGACATATCATTCACATCACCTGGGCAACTCTTCTGAAGGTCTGATCTATTGTATTTGATCTTTGATGATTATTTCATCTACTTTCTGACAATAGTGGTCACACAGTATTAATCAAGATGGGAGGAGGGAGGGGCTTAAACTGTCGAAAGAAAACTTGTATTTGAAAGACCTCAAAGTTTTTTCAGCATTTTAAGCAAGTCCGTTTTACCCTGTTCATCCCTTAAATCAAAGCTGTTTTCCAAGAATTCTCTGCTTTACCAGCAATGACATCCCACATATCTTTAATCATCTTCCAAGGTCAAAACTGAAGTAGAAGAAAGCTTCAACAAGCATTAATTAAATATTATGAATTTATTGAAATTAGATATAGATCTGCTAAATGAAATAGAAAAAACCCGTTCTCATTTCCGTTTTAACATGAGGAGAAAAACTAAGACAATATGGGATTTAACACTCTTCATTTCATAGAATGAAATATATGCTAATTTCTCTGAGCTTTTATGCATTTTTCATTGCTCTGCTGGACTTTAATAGGGATTTTCTTTCCTTGCCTCTTGTACTGGACAGTGATATGCAGCATATAACCTCATTCAGTAAGCCAATGATTCATGATGATTAAGATTTATCTTACAATTGCATTAGATCAGGCACAAATTTTAGCTTCCTGTATATTTCCTTCTCTTTGAATGGCTCTTCACTTCTTCAACATCTCTGCTATGCAGGAGGCTTCCACAAAAACTGCTCTCCAGTTTCATGCAGATTAGTCCCAATGAAGGAACCTCCCTGACAGGTGCTGGGCCTCCACCCTATTCAGAAAGTTAATTTTCTCTTTGTGTTATAATACACTCATAGAGAGGGGTCTAAGCCACAATCATGAATCCAAACACTGCCTAGTTTCCACTCCTACCATAGGGTGCCACAGTACTCAGCAATTCTCATCCTTCAAGCAGTTTTGAAAATATTAACTAAACTCCTAAAAAATTCTTATAAAGAAAATGGATTATTTGTAGTCACCAATCCTGAACAAGGTGAAATAACTTGAATGAATATAGAGAAACAAAAAGATTCCTGTCAGGTATGGAACTCGGATGTTTTGTCTCTTACCATTACTGACATCATTGAATTATTATTTTCTTTTTGAAGATGAAGATGTTTAATTATTTGATTTTAACATCCTACATTTAGATTTGGAACATTAAAAAATATATTTACACGAATTTTAGGATTCTTTTATAACAGAACTCAGTCTAAAAGAGACTGTATAATTTTCACACATGATATTTTGCCATGTTATTTATCATGTGTTGTTTGAAAGGAATAGGCATGTCATGACTGTCTCACTCATGTTTTAGGACATGCTTGGATACAAATACTTTATTTCTGCAGGAGCCCTTTCAGAAAATTCATTAATATAAATTAAGTCACTTTAATGTAAACAAGCCACTGTATCTTTAACAATCTTCTTAAAGTCCTGTAAAACATTTTAATTGTCTCTTTAACATTTCCTCCTATTTTGTAAATTTTAATTTCAGTTAAAAGTAAGGAAAAAACTAAGAAAACATAAAAGCCAAAGAGTCCTTTGGAGTCCCATTAACCAACAAACAAGAGACATAGAGTGCAAATATAAGTAGCTATATTAAGTCTGACAGATTCTTTTTTTCTCGAGTGTTTTTTTCAGAGCTTTGTTGAATATGAGCTCTCTTATTTCCTTAGTTAAATGCTGTCCGCTTGGTTCTTTCCATGACTTTTGCCTTGTAAATTCCACCCAGCTGCCATCCTCCTGCCTGGCCCATTGTGTGTGCTCTACTCCACAGCAAAGTTCACATGCAGCAGGGATGTCTCTGAAAAGATTCATGCTTGCTGCTCTGTGGCATCAGCACTGGTTATATCCCAAAGCACAGCTTCCAAGCACTCATTCCCTTCAGGACTGATACCAGCTACCACATGAATGCAGCAGCATTTTGGAAATAAAACTGTGTAAACAGCAAAGTGATCTGTGCTCAGGTGCCTGCATCCTCATGGCTGAAAGGAGGAGCTGCCTACAGAATTATCTATGATTTGGATTAAAGGTTTCACCCAATCACAGCACAGTGATATTTAGAAGACAATTGCTGCTGGCAGGTCACAACTGAGTTGTGTGCTGGCGAGCATCAGTGAAAGCAGGCAAAATAAGCATTTCATACAAGTAAATTATAACCTTTTCCTTGCCACAGAACTGCCAGTTGATCTAATTAGGTAGGGACAATGAAAATGCAAAGCTGGAACCAAGGCTTGATCTGAACCATTAAAACCTTAGAAAAGACTGGTTTGGGCAAAGAGTAACAAAAAATGTTTATGCACCTTGAAATGTCAGTTTGCTGTGAAGAGAATAAAAAAAAATCATAAATTATGCATTCTTACTGTATATCTGATTTCAAAACAACAAACAAAAAATGTGCTTCTGTTGCACTATTGAACTGTATCCCAAACACTCCTTGAAATACGGAGATTACTTCATCTGTTCTTTCCTCTTAAATATATCCACCTGGCAGCATAGATAACCTCTGTGCACCTGCTCAAAACTTAGCTTTTTAGATTACTCCTTTCATCCTACTTTCCTGGGTGGGCATCCAAGCAGTGTGCAATGCATGCATGGACATGAGAAAGGGCTCCAGGCAGCAGTCCTGTGACACAAGTCTACCCACAACAAGCAAGAAAAGTATTGCTTCATTTGTGGCTTAAACTAAACTGCACAGGGCACAGCCACTGGAGGCAAGGCTGGGTAGGGAAAGGTGAACTTGGTTTCTTTCCTTGTTGTGTCTAGAAAGGGCTAGATACATGCACACACACACACACACAAAAAAAAAAAAAAAGACTGGAGAGGTAAATAGATAAGTAACCCATAGCTGTAACAATTCCAGGTGCTAATTCTGTTTAGAAATATAGGATTTTTAGATTTTAAAGAGACTTAGAGATCTACTTATTCTGTTTTCTGCCACTAGAAGTGCAGACCCTTAGAAATTCTCATATAATCCTGCCTACAACTATGTGAGCAAAGTACAGACACCAGCCTAGAGTCTATCCTGGAAGCAAAACTTTCACTCTGCTCTATTGAGGCCGTTCCAGTGGAAGCATCCCCATGTCTGATAGCTGTCTAGGTGAATTTATTTTAAGGATTCTTTGTAGCTGGGACTCAGTGCAGTGATAAGCATGTAAGTAGCTGTTAAGTGAAATGGGTTATTCGTAAGAACAGTCCATGCCCCTGCAGAAAATAGGACTGCCTAGTTGAAAGAAAAGTGTAATTCTGGATTCACTGAGAACACAATCACAAAACAATTCCAAACTTTTCAGTAAATTATCTAGCAAAAGCAGAAGTGGTGCCATATGAGTGTTGTATTAAGGAAGAGAAAAAAATGTGATATGGCTACAGGACTTGCTAGCCACCCAAATGATAGTCAGGGTTTAAGAAAACAAACATTGAGAAAAGAAAAAAATTAGATTCTCTACAGACATGTAGAGATAAGTGATAGATGATTACTAGGTAAATAGCTGCATGCATTTAGATTGAAATATCTGTTAATTTTGTGTATGAAGTCTGTCTTTGAAAAGACAGCTTTCTCCTCAGAAAACTGTGTCACAGCTACTTCTTGATCTCACTTTACCATGTGAAACTGTAACTGACTGTGTGATACTATAAGAATTTTTTGGTTAAACTGGAGAAAATAGGGATCACAACAGGACAAGGGCATAAAAGAGGGCCAGCCAACTTTTAGTGCTGACATAAGAATTGAGCATTGGGTGTAAAATATTTTACATCAGAGAGGTTCCTACTCCTCTTCCCAGGCGTGGATTCTTGGTGCTGATTTTGTGTGCATTTTTTAATGCGCTTGTTAAAAAATAGTTGGTGTGGTGCTGATATGTCCTAGTGATAGAGGGTTGGGAGGGAATATGACTCTAAAGGATGGCAGGGATGGAACACACAGGAAGAACCGTGTGATGTTTTAGGCTGGAGTAATTGAAATTCAATACTGCAAAATGCAAGGTCATGCACTTACGTACTAATAACAAAAGTCTCTGCTACAGGCTAAGAGCTCATTTGTTAGAAATGACTGAGGAAGAGAAAAATCTAGGTATATCAACAAGTCACAGAATAACTAATAACTATCTAAGTAATGTAATCAGAAAAAAACAATGTTGACAGAAGCAGTATTTCTTGTATGAATAAAGAAAACTTAGTGCCATTGAACAATTGGAGATATGGTCAGCTCCAAGCTGTGAATACTGTATACAGCCTGATCAACTCTAGGAGAAAACCTAAAACCAAAACTTGGGCACAAAGAGGCTTTGGTAGGGGAAAAGGGCTCATGGCTATGTGCAGTGGGAAGCAGCAAGCAGGTTCATGCAGTAGGAAACTGGCTCCAGCTCAAAGACTGCGGCAATATAAAAAACCAGTAGTGCACATACCTTTAGGTTAGAATTCAAATATACTTAATATCAGTAGAGCAGTGAAGTAGTCAAACAATTTCTGTCAGTAGCAGGATCTGCTGAGATGGAAATTGACCAAATAATGAAAAATCTTATATAATATGTATATATAAGGTCATTTGTAATATGAGGAACCAGGACCTGATAACCCAGCAAGCCTATTCCAGCCTCCAGCTCAGAAGGATTTCCTTTCCTGCCCTCATGAGACCTACAGTAGCTGCTTCCCTTCCTGTGCTTCCCTGACAGGGCTCACTGAGAAGCAGTGTTGGTGTAATACGATGCAGACCTCCATGGCTCCACGCCCAAGCTCTCCCAGGAGAAACCCACGAGTCCTCTGTGGTAGTTGGAGCCAGAAGGCTCAGTGCCACAGAGACACAGACACCCAGTGTGACAGGGTCCTAATGCAGGAGGAGTCCCCTGCAAGTGGGATGCAGATGGAGACAATTCCCCCACAGCTGGAAAAAAGTGTTCACTTCTGCAAAGTGCTTGCAAAGGTGTGAATCAGAGGTCTCTGCTGGCTACTTTATATATACATAGTTTCCAAGTAATTTATAGCATCAAAACAATTATAATTTTATATTAATAAGGTTTTAGTTTCTGATCAAATTATTTTCAGAGCAACACTTTAGTGCTGCTTTCCTTTTCCATTCCTTCTTCATATTTACTGCTACGTATATTTTTTTTTTCTCCTTTTACCACAAGCAGCTGATTTGGAAAGTACGTAAGATCAGAAATGTTGCTGAAGATATTTGGGGTTTTTTGCAAAGTAATAAGTGTTCATTGGGTATGAGTATACGGACCTAATTCACTTGAATAAACCATGAGTTTTCATGAGATTAAATGTATAAGGAAGTACTGTTCAGAGTAGGAGACTTAAAGTCATAGGTGAAGATTGACAAACATCAGCAAAATAAAAGTGATTCCTCTGATACAAGGGAATGTTAAATGCTAGATGTTGTGAAACATGAATGTACTGCCAAGGAGTTCAGTGTGAGGTTTGGTTTATACGTCTCCAAAGGCAGTTTGTTAGGAAGTGACTGGGGCGGATTAGTGAAAGGCTATGAAACATTTTAGCTGTAAGTCACTAGTTCAAATCCTCTCCAAGGCAGAAGTGAATAAGGACCTAAAGCACTGGAATTGATGGAGCTAGTGCTATGGCTGATCTTAAAGTTACGCATGTGCTTAACAGCTTTGTTGGACAGAGGCTGCAAAGTCAATGTTATTTGTTGGCCCATGTGAAATAAGTTGATGTCCCTGATTCAATCCCACTAAGTCAGCACCAAAGGATTAAACAGCAATGAAGTGCTTTTGCACAGCTGGTGCTTCTCCCACTGGAGCACGGCTGAGTGACAGGCAGGGGAAAGCCATACCTGCCTTGGGTAGACAGGATTTTAGTCTCTAGTGCTGTAAATCTGGCACCTGTCACAAGCACTAAAGCTCACATTACACAGGACAAACCTGAGGCTTTGTTTTTTCTTAAATGTTTTCACAGCTACATCTAATCAATATAGTCTTCTCTTTGTTGTAGGAAGAAGTAGTAATTAACTTTCTGTCTAACACAAGCACCCTCTCAAGCTGGCATAAAATTCTGAAGAAGAAAAACAGTTTTGCCTAAACTAATCAGTGTCTTTTGCCAAACTCATACAATTATTGAGAGTACAAAAAAAAAAAAAAAATCAATGCTGCATATTTTCCTTTTATTACAAGGAAACATTAAGGCAGTCACAGAAAGTCCAGAGAGACCCTGATCAAGCATTCATCAAGGTAACACTTTCAGGATTACACGGGTGGAAGTAGGTACTCATTGTAGGATTAAACAGCAATGTCACAGTTTTGTGATTTGCCTCTGGAGAAGGAAAAGGAGATCAAGAGCTTTTATCGTGTTCAGGTGCAAGCCACAGGAAATTAGGTTTGCTTTATAGACCATGATTTCTTGACTACACAAGCATAACAATAATTAGAAATTTTGCAGAGGAGACTATATGCTGCAAATGTAGTTGTTTACCTCTACATTCCTATTGTGAGATGAGTTTTCCAATATCATTAGTTATACTGTGTATTTTCCCTAGCTGAAACAGAAAGAAAAAGTCTACATATTATGAGACTTCTAAAGCTGTATGGCTCATGAAGTCAAACAGATGTCACAATATATGGCAACAAAGGAAATTAATCACCACAGAGGAGGTGGCAAAATCAGACTAAAATTTAATGAAAATTCAGAAAACAGTGTGATTTTATGGATATGACATTGGTATCTATCTATCTAATCTATCTGTCTGCATGTGTGTATCTATATATATGTATATATATGCCACTTGTACCTATATTCCATTTTCTGTAGCTTTTTGATTGAAAAGTTCATGCATACAGAACCACCATAACATCTCAATGTTATGCTCGTGCTGTCCTTGGAAGACAAATCCAGAGAAACTGAAAAAACCCCTACCCAACATAAAGAAGAAGATATATATGTGAAATTATACTCGGCTTATAAAAGACTTGGCATACAATGGATTCTAAGGTGATGTTCTCTGTCTTCAAAGCATCTGAAAAGTGTTTTAGTGACAAGCAGAAATATTATTGAGAGATGAAGAGATAGAACCAAACTTCAGATCATGTTAATCTTTCACAGATATGAAAGGCAGAAATGTCAAAGGCACAATTCCTTTTCAAGTAGCAGATACCAAAAGTTTATTGATGAGCATAACACTTTTTTTTTATACCTACTACACATGGATGTATCGAGATTTTCAACCACCATGTGTCATTGTATTTAGAAAATACGCAAACTTAAAGTCTCCTTACAGTAATATATCATGTCCAACACACTTAAGACAGCCTGTCAGCTTCCCCAGTGTTATGTTGCAAGCTTGTTTTTGTTCAGCTGAGCCATTAGATTGTTTTAGAAATACATTGTGTATATTATTTAGACGCATGCCAACAGC
Organism: Dasyornis broadbenti; assembly: GCA_013397935.1. Classification (NCBI taxonomy): domain Eukaryota; kingdom Metazoa; phylum Chordata; class Aves; order Passeriformes; family Dasyornithidae; genus Dasyornis; species Dasyornis broadbenti. The sequence continues at coordinate 669,522 of VZRN01001644.1, forward strand.
AATAAGACATTTAAACATAATTGACAGCCTCCTTATCACGCAATGAATGGCAAGGTGTATGTCAGAGACAGGCAGTCTTCAACAAACAGAAGCCATTGTACAGAGCAATGATAAGATTTCCATGGAATAAATGGTACATTTGTATTAAAATTCTATCTGATTAGATTAATCAGTGAGTTTGAATTGAAAAGGTAAGTTCTAACATCTTCCCGTCCTTTGATTAGTATATTGTCAGTTATTTATCAGCTTTTGTTTGATATTTCACAATCGCATTGCTCATTATATTTTTCTTGGTTTTAATATTAATTCTGAGCTAATCATGATATATGTAAGATGGGATTAAGCTCACCTTCTTTAATGATCTAATATCTAGATATCCACTTGTGTCACCTCAGAGTTCATTATCACTCTCTGGAGGACAGTTCACACTATCCACTTTAGGTACCTTTTTCTCACATGAAGCAACCTGAATGATGCACTTTGATAGACCCCTAACTTTTAAATGGCTAAAGTGAGATGAATGCTACCCATAGGGACAACCCTTTCATGCTTTGAAGGTGGAGATGACCTCTAGAAAATGAAATCATTTAAACTCAGGTTTATAGAATAAGGATAAAATAAATACTAGTAAACCACTGAGAGTTTCAGTACCATCCTCGCTGGAGACAGGAGGTCACCCTGAGCCTTGGTATGAAATGCCATCACACACTGCCGTCTTTTCTGTTAGCAGCATCAGACACAAAGAGAACTGTGACTATTGTATCCATTACATTATCTTGGAATCAAATCTTTGATCCCTTTTTGGCAGCAACAAGTTGCAATGAATATGGAAGTAGGACCGTATGGTGGAATCAGCAGTGGTGAGGACTCAGACCTCCCTGAGCCTAATTCCTATCATGTGCAGTCCATCTATAGATGAAGATACATTACTGATATTCAAAATTACCAGAAAGGATTCTGAACACTACATTATTGGAAGACAATGAGAGAAAAACATAAGTTCTTACAGTGGGAGTCGGTAGATAACATAAAGCTTCATGCTGGACTTGATTTAGACTTCAGTTGTGAGTGGGGATGGGTATGGTGAAGAGTAAAAATGATGCCTCATGAACTCATAATTGAGATACATAAATTAATATGTTCTGTATATTGGAATTACATTTTTTGCTTTCTTTTGCTAGCTCTCAAAGTAGTTCTGTATGCTTCTCAAATAATAACATTATTTTCACACTGGTGAATACTGCAAAGTGAGAGGCTCAAAATGACTCAGATGTATGTACCTATTCCCTCTGCTGGAAGGACATCTCTTTCAGTGGTAAATTCAAAGAATTAATCTGATTTTTTTCTAGGAATACTAAAATGATCTATGGCAATATTGTTGTAGTGGAGATGGTAATCTTCAGCTGACTGACAGCAAGCAGCAGCCAGGTCAGCTTTTTTACACTTGCAAGCAGATCCACAATGGTACTTTCTCCATGACTTGGATTCCCAGGGAAGATTTTCAGCTGTCATGTGTACAAGTCATCGAAATATTGCTCATACAGGACTCGTTTTCCTGAGAAGCCTTGAGTGGAAGATTTAAAAGTCATATGAACAGGACCCTCTGCACTGTGGAACACTCAGCACCTAGAAAAAGCTATTTAGCTCTTATGTCTAGGGAAATCTTTCCTACTTATGAAGAAATTAATGCATCAGATTAATTTTAGTGAAAATCTGAAAACTGGTATTTAAAATTTGTCTCTTTCATTCATTTGTGTCGGGAGTTTTGTACCAGCAGTTCTGTGGTACAGGAAAAAAAGCAAGCTCAAATATTATCACCAACTTAGTTAACCTGAGGTCTGAAGCATAATTATTGTGTTACATGTGGCTTATTGATATTCACTTAAATCGTTTTAAAGAATTTTTATTCAGGTACGGTATGTCAAATTCTGAATAGATTAATTCTCAGCTAAGACAGAAGGACAGAATGATCAAAAGGAAAGAAGGATTATCCTATTGTCATCAGTATTAGTGGGTTTATTCACTAGAAAAAATTCAGTATCTTACAGTTTGTTTTATGCAGAAAAAGAAATAAATGACAAAGAAAATAACAGTTGAAAAAGCTGTACATGTTTTCTCAAGCATGACAAATCTTAACACAAATTTCAACATTCACAGTCATCATGGGTTTTGGCCAGCTTTCTACTTAAAAACCCATATCCTACATCCTATCACTGCAAGCATGGCCCCAGAGCCACGGAGCAGTTACCCTTCCAGCTGTGCCAGCTCTCTTCCCTTCCTCTGTCTGGGCATTTCTCTTTGCTTTTCAAAATCCAAACACAACTGTTCAGGTAAGGATGATCCCTGAGCCACCTTACATTTGTCTCCAGCTTGAAGAGTGTTTTGTGTTTATGTTTTGTTTTTAGAGATTTCTATTACGTCAGCTTCCTTCTTCTTTAACAGAGGTTAATGACTTTTTAAAGTTATCTTAAATGAAAGGTAGTGGTTAAGCCTAATAGTTCCACTGAATTTTAATCCAAGCTATAACAATGTTTTAAGACTTTCTGGAAGTAAGTTTAAAGTTTTACAGGGCTATTAAATGTTAACCTGGCCTTTGACAGCAATAGTGTGGTTTCATCAGCTCGCACTGCAAAGAATTAAGGAAGTTGGAGTGCAGAATGAACTTCTCATTCCCACTTACATCCACCAGTACTCCATGTAGGTTTTAAATACTGCTTACATACTGCTGTGAGATCACTGGAAACCACAGGGAATCCTACTAGCAATCCTGCTGACCTCCATCTCTTCTTCCCCTGCTCTAAAAAAAATTGGTAGCAAATGTTTCTCTGTCTTTCTGATAAGTTTGACAGGTTCATTACCCCTCTTTAGTTTGCTAAAGCTCAGAATAAAAGTAGTCATATAAAATTCTTAAGCAGACCATTCCATTTCATTCATACTACTTGATAATACAATGTTAACACAGAAAGCATAACACAAATATGCTAGCAGTTATTCAACTAGAGCTGTTGAAATTAAAGCAAAGAGAGATGTATTTGGACATGTTTTAGGCCAGTAGAGAATGCTCTCCTAGAATAGTTCTTTGTAAAATCCAGCTTTTAATAGAAGTAGTTGTAGAGCTCCCTTCATCTAGTAGGGTGACAGGTCTGGTGTTAAGTTTCATCCTGTCATGCTTACTTATAATCCTTGTGCCTAAATAAACCATTCCTTTCAGTCATGGTATTTCCAGTTTGCAAATAATTGTGATGTTACCATATCCACCTTAAGTTTCATTTGGTCAATCTAAAATAATGTAGAATTCTTTATGTCTTTCCTTGTAAAGCAACTTTTCCAGTGTATTTTCCCTCTACATTATATTTTTCTGAATTATTTACAATTAATCAGCATTATTAAAATATTAAGTTCACCCAGGGTTTTACAGTGTTTTTATTAATGCAAACCATCATGGAAAATAACTAAATTTTATCCTAGGTAAATAGTTTATCCCAGAATAGATAGATAAGGCCTGTTACTTGAGCATGATACAAGAAAAATGTTTATGTCTGCCCAAGTCAGTGATTCCCAAAGTCTATGTCACAGCTGTGAGCAATTAAGGTTAGAGGGTTCAGGAACCCCACAGATATGTGACAGGCAGTAGGGAGGGTGGTGGGTAAAGAAAAAAATTGTAGTTTTAGGAATTATTGATGTAACATGCCCATCATGGTTTCCAGAACTCAAAGGAGCACTGCCACGGACAGGGAGTGCTTCTGATGGTTCTCTGTTCCCCATCAAACTCCAGCCAGAGTTCAGACAGCTCAGAGTCTGGTCCAGCTCATTCCTGGTATCTTGTACTACTTGGAGACCAGAAAGAGCATGAGGATCACATCAGTCTTCTTTCACTTCTCACATGCCTTCATCCATTCACTTCTAATCCTTTTCCTCAGACATTTCCTTTCCACTGACGGACAGGGTACCAATTATTTAGGAACAACCTACTTGGTGTCTGCTCTGTCCAATTCAGAGAAGGGGCAACAGGATAAATATATGTGTGACACATGGGAAGAACATCAAGTCTCAGTATGCATCATCCTAGTCATTTCTAGGTACAAAGAAAACTAAATCTGCAGGGAATTTATATCACTCTTCCTGACATCCCTTGGTTAACAGGCTCCGTTAGGTAGGTTAATTTTTTGCCTATATAATGGTTCTTCAAGTCCTGCCCAAGCAAATGGCAACATGCATTCTCTTCTGTTTTTCTATCCTTATGATTCACATGAGCCCCGAAATCTACCAAAACCTGAGCTGTTTTCATTTTCTTTGAAAATCAGCAGGGATTGTCTGTAGGAAGGATTCTTTGCCTTTGGAGAAATAGAGCTCCTGCCCCTGCACAGAGCTATCACAGCCTTACTTGAGTTCATATAACCATGATTTCTCTGGAGACACCACACAGGGCAAGCACACAAACTCCTTATCTTCATCCTTTTCCTGCTACCAGACTGTTTCTCCAAGTGTCCTGACTCCTGATTGTACAGTAATGTTGTTTTAGAACCACTAAACCTTCTGTTTAGTTGTTCTAGCTAAGCTTTAAAAAGGACTAGCACATTTAAAGTGGAATCAGGAGCACTTGGAAAAGTCTGGACAAGAATCAAAAACTCTAAGGCTCTCTTCTCCCTTTCTACAATCCTTTTTGCAGCCTTGCCTTGTTGTACATGCATTTCATCTTATCTTTGAATAAATGCTAGTATTCTTCTGATTTTTTTCTTTTGTAATAAAATGGTTTACCTCCCAGTCATCTTATATGTAAGGTTCATGCTTCTTTTCACTACTTTTGAGTTTATGTGCAAGTTTGCCTCATATACACCCTTCTGTTTAGTTCTAGCTATGCTTAAAAAGGAAAGAAAAGACTGACACATTTTAAGTGAAAGTAAGAGCACCTGGAAAACGCTGGATGAGAGGAATCAAATAGTATAATCAAATAATAGAACCATAGAATTTTTTAGGTTAGAAAAGACCTCTAAAATCATTGAATCCAACCCTTAACTCAGTGCTGTCAAGTCCACCACCAAATCATGTCCCTAAGTGCCACATCCACAGTCTTTTTAATACTTCAGGAATGGTGAGTCCACCACTTCCCTGGGCAGCCTGTTCTGTTGCTTGACAACTTTTTTAAGAAAATATTTTTCCTCATACCCAACCTAAATGTCCCCTGGCACAACTTGAGGCCGTTTCCTCTTGTCTATCACTTGTTACCTGCAAGAGGCTGATCCTTACCTGGCTACACCCTCCTTTCAGGCAGTTACAGAGAATGATAAGGTCTCTCCTGAGCCTGTTTTTCTCCACACTAAACAACTCCAGCTTCTTCAGCCACTCCTCACAGGACTTGTGCTCCAGACCCTTCACCAGCTCTGTTTCCCTTCTCTGGACATGCTCCAGCACCTCCATGTCCTTCCTGCAGTGAGGGCCCAGAATTGGACACAGCACTCGAGGTGTGGCCTCACCAGTGCTGAGTACAGGGGGACAATCACTGCCCTCGTCCTGCTGGCCACACCATTGCTGATACAGGCCAGGATGTCATTGGCTTTCTTGGCCACCTGGGCACAGCTGGATCATGTTCATCTGATTGTTGACCAGCAAGCTCAGGACTTTTTCCACCAGCAGCTTTTCAGCCACTCTGCCACCAGCCTGTCATTACAAGGGGTTGTGAGTCAAGGATAGGAACCTGCACTTGGCCTTTTTGATCCTCACACGGTTGTCCTCAGCCCATTGATCCAGCCTGTCCAGATCCCTCTGCAGAGCCTTCTTATCCTCTGGCAGAGTGATGCTTTTGCCCAATGTAGTGTCATTTGGAACTGACTGAGGACGGACTCAATCCCCTTGTCCAGAGGACTGATAAATATATTAGTATATTTAAAATTCAAAGGATACAATTTCTTTGCCAGAGAGATCTGTGTTTCCTATAAGCATTGCCTAACACAAAAGAGATCAGTTAAATCTTGACAAATATTTCATTTAAACATTTCACAGTGAAAAGAACTATTTGTTCTTAAAATAAAACTTTTGTACTGTTTCTATGCCCTTATTTGTCTAGGTACTTTAACTTTTTTTTTGTTGTTTCTTTTTTGTCTCTTTCCCCTGATTTATTTTATTTTGCTTTTTTTTTTCCCCCCTGGGAAAGTGCGTGAATGAAAGCGGTCTGGGATGTTTTCTCACTGTTTCCATTTTGTTTCTGACACTTTGTAACTTCTCAAAACTTCCTCGACTTTAGAAGAAGTAAAGAGAAAACAAGCAAAATGAAACTCTGTAACTTTGTCACTGTACAACTTTTCATAATGATGGAAAGTTATTTAAAATGTAACAGAAGGAGTTTCAGTTTTCTGTTACTTTACACTTTTCCAGAGCTAAGGAGGTTTTTAAATTTACAGAAGTGCAAAAAGAAAAATGTAACAAATAAGGAATAGGGAGAATAGAGGTCATAGTTTTTAATGCATGTTTAATAGAATGGGGAAGCTGTGGGGCAAAAACACAGGACAAAGAAAAAAATAAAAGTCAGATCTGAAGCTATGTAAAGAAAATAGTATCATTTTGTACAATATAAAACAAAACACAATTTCCATTTATTTCATTATTCATACATTTTCTTAATATATGCATTCTCCCTTACATCTAGGATCCATGGATCAACTCAAAAGCAGTCTAGAAGGTCCCAATTGTAGTGCATATCCATATTTATCTGTACATTTACCAGGCTGCGGTGTCTGGCACTTGGTTGAAGGCTGTAAATAGCAGTGAAGCTCATTTGTGAAGGAGACAGCACATTCCCAGAGGCCTCTGCTGTGAACGCACTTCCCCAGGCACTAAATTTAAACAGGAATCTCATCACCCTCTACCCCAAGAGAAAGACACATTTCTTTGATGCTGCCATGATTTATACAAATAACTGTAGGACAGTAAATATCGCTGTGGGTATTTTTGCTTTGTCTGCCTCCATGAATCTTGTGGTGAGTCCTGATGGTCCAACTTCAGCAGCAGAGATGGATCTGCCCAAGCCCCAGGCAGATCTCCAAAGGCCCTGCTCAAGAGCTGCAGCCTCAGAAAGGTGCCAGAGACAGATCTCTCATAGGACAGCAATTTTTCTAGGAAGAAACTATACAAATTATGTAACTATGTGCTAAACATAGTGATTCAATTGATGCAGGGCACGTCTTCTGTAACCTTTCTGAATTGCCACAAAGTCAAGGCATCTGCTTTGCATGGTGCTCACTTAACCACAGCTGAGCAGCTGTTATAGCCATCCCCACCAGTGCTGAGGGAATCTCCTGTCCCAGCACAGGCTTTTAATCACCTGCAGTTTTAGGCAGTGATTAATTTCCTGGCACCAAAACCACTTTACCTCCTAAACAGTGGCCTAGGTGTGTGTAGATAGTCAGAATAACACCTGAAATCCAGAAAGTCCGAGAGATGCAGGCATTTAAATCCCAAAATATTTTTTGAGACTGACATCAGGGGAGATTTCGTAGAGCAGGAAGGTTCCCTGGGGCTCACTCTGTGGCCTAGGGGCCTGGGTGTTGTGTCCTTGTCTCCCTCTCAGACTGCTGGAGCCCAGCCACACACAGCCTCTGAGCACTGAGTCCTGGCAGCCCACATGTTATTCCATGCCTGCTGGGACTGGAGGAGTGTTTCCACCTTGCACTTGAAAACAAACCCAAAACCGGAGTCACATATGGTTTTAAAAAGATTATATATGAAAGTCACTGTGTAGAGCTGGATTTATTTAAATTTATTCTGTGCACATTAGCTGTAAACATAAAGCAACAAACACAATTGGTGGGAACAGGGTGTGTGTTTGTTTTTCAGATGACAATGCTTATTGCATTCACCTCTGAAACTGGAAAGACCATAGGAGAAGATTCAGATTCTTGGGTAAATAATGCATGTTTAAGAATATGACCCTGACTGTCCCTTTTGCTGGTTCTTCATTTTGTTGAATGATTAATTTATAGCATGTCTGTGAATCCAGTCCCTTCTGTGGGTGATGTCATCTTTCTCCTGTATTACACATGCTGCACCCCAGGGAAAAAGGCAGCAACATGATTCAACATTTTACTAATTCTCCTTTCTCTTAGCATATACAGTTTATATATATATTTGTTTCAAATGTCACTGAAGTACCTATTTAAAAATATACATTTATAGAAAAGGAGGAAAAAATTACAGGTGACTGTTCAAGTTCATTTTCTCTGTTATTGACATTTCAGATAGCAGGCAAACTGTTCTGTTTGTGTCATTCACTTAAGCCTTGTTTGTAAAGAATTCCCATGTCTGATTGCTAACACTTAGTTTTGGAGAAATTAATGAATCCAAGGTGAAATGGTGATAGCTTAAATTAGTAGCAAGAAGGCTGGAAAAGAGGAAGAAGCACAACACCTACCCCCAACAAACAAACAAACTAAAACAAAACTAAAACCAAA
>VZRN01001644.1:678083-690293 GCA_013397935.1 Dasyornis broadbenti
AAAAAAAAAAAAAAAGGAGGTTCTTAAACATTGATCTACTCTTCTCAGTAAAAACCTCGTTTTTAAGGTTTTTAATTTACATTTGATTGTATTTATTTCATATATGAAATATGTAAATCTTTGAATCACATCACTAAGTTGCTGGTAAGGAGGATGATAAAATCCAATTGGAATAACTTTCTGTATTTTGGAGGCAACCTATTTCTCTGTACTGCACTGGGAAATCCATCCCACACATCAACCTCCCAGCTGAGCACAATATAAGCAGCTCTTGGGAGGCAATGAAAATTTCCAGTCCCTGCTAACTTTTGTGTGCTGGGATTTGGTGGCTGCTCTTTAGTAGAAAAACTGTGGCTTCCCTTGAAGAAAACATTTCTATTCCATTGCTACCCTGCCAGTCCTTACCAGATATTCCCTCTGCTTGAAGACTTGTCAAAACTTATGATGGAATCAAACTTCTTTTTTTCCATGACTGAAACATTCAAGGCATCTTATACAGATAAAACTAAGTGCCTGCTTTAAACCACAATCCATATAAATTAAATTGAAAATAACTTTTATAATAATATATTTACACAGGGTATTTTGAGTACCTGCTTTATGTTTCACACAAAGGTCGAGAATTCTGAATTCTGGGAACCTTTTCTCAAAAAACCTTTTTGATATATATCGCCTCCAACATCCCAGTTCTTTTACATGCAAAAAGGACATTAATATGAATGAGAGTGATTTGTACGGCAAGGAGACTCTCAGAATCAAGATGCATTAAAAGGTTCTTAGAGAGGAATTTTACAGAGAGGAAAAAAACCATGGAATTATTCAGCGAGTATGCATTTGACTAGTCTATCCTAATATAAAGTATACAGTAAGTAGTTTCTGATTCTTAATGCAATATTCTAAACCAGTGGTTGCTGGACCAACTAGTGAATTTGTCTTTTAATCTTCTGTACCTGAAACTAATTGAGTTAAAATTGATTAGTGTTTTATTTCTTAAATATTCTTAATGTTATGTTTGTGTATGTAAATATACATATATATATATATATATACACTTCAAATTTCATAGAGTAAAAATATATCTGACCAAAAACTGCATGTATCATCACTGCGGAAAATAGCTAGCTAAGCTTCAGATAAATGTACAAGGTTCTGTCTGGAAAGACTGAACCCATTAGTGAACTGAGCTAATAGGTCAAGAAAAGTAATAGCCAAATAAATATTTTATTAGCATTTTGTGAAACTTGCTAATGGTTAAGCCTACTAATCCTACACTAGTGGGAATCTTTATTCAATATCAGGTCATTATTCAATAGATATTGTCTCCAGTTTCATACAAAGTGACTTTCTGGGCATGACTGGAGAAAGGTATTTTCACATTAATTGAATACTTTACTCTAGGATACAATGGATAAAATCCGCTGCTGTTCTAACTTTTTTTGCTGGTTAAATGACTGGGGGAATCAAACAGAGTTGTAGGAAGATGCAACAAAAAAATGTCACTTTTATTTTCAATAAGTTTTCATAACTGAATATTCTCTTGAAATGGTCAGCAAGGAAAAGGCTGGTGTCAGGCAGTAGGAACATTCCTTAGCTGGGGATCTCATTTTCGACAAGTGCAATGTGGAGATCCAGCCCTTCCAAGCACCTCCAGATGGTTAGGAAAGGAATTATTTGTGAATGCCTGTGAGGATGTCAGGCTAGCATGGATGTAGGATTGCATGTCCCTACCCTCATAATTTCTAAATCCGAGTTTTACCTTTTACTTCTTGTCTTTCCTTTGGGGTCGAGTGTCTCACCGTGAGAAACTGCTGGAGGTGGGAGTTGCCATGTGCCACACATGAAGGCAGCCACAGTACATCTTGTTGATTGGTGCTCTGGGCACATACATTTCTCTGAAATTGTTTGACTAGGAGAGGTCCTGATGGATCAAGCAGCAGAGGCAGCTCCTCAGTGTTCAGGGCACACTGGAAATTATCCTGTTGAGGCAGCCCTCTCATACTGGTGATAAAAACCAGAAAATATAGGGCTCAGCGGGCAGCTCATGACAACTGCCTTGCCTTCCTCTTTTAATTTTGTTAGTTTTCTTCCTTTTGTTTCCAAGTCAGGCCTACTCTACACTGATTTTCCTGCCATCCACAGGAGTGCCTTTGTCTAAGTTCAAACTTAGATGGTATTTATTCTGTCAAAATCAGCATTAACACCAGTGGAACACTTCTAGATTAAGAAATCATTGAACATCAGAAAAAAGTGTGAGATCTGCTGCAGTGCAGATGCACCATTTTGATTCAATACCAGTAAAACAATCCAAATGAGTCTGAAATTTCTATCATCGTTTATGCTTTTCTAGCTTGCATTTCATCCTTTACCCTTAGCATTTCAAAAAGAGAAAAAAAACCCAAAACTTTCATGTTTGAAGACAGGACTTTTCACGATTCAGTGATAACTGAGGTTAGACCATAACACTGATGTACTGACCAAGGGAGCATATTTTTCTCAGGACATTAAATCAATTTTACTAATTTATGTTAATATTTAAGCAGGGAAAATACTTAATGATTCTCTCTTATCTAATCCAGATGGATTGATTTCTTTTCCTAAGAGTGCAGTTTATGAAAATATTGTCTAAACTAACTGTGAGAGTGCTAGAAGAACATAAACTGTATGATTCTTATGTATAATTTAAAAAGCAATTTCAAGGCTCCAGTTCTATAGCTATTCAACATATAAAATTCTCACTCAGCTCTGCAGTTGGAGGAGATTCAATAGAAGTGATTTTACAATTGATTTCAGTAGGTGTTTTGACTACAAGGGAAGAACAAAATTGGCCAACAATATTTGTAAAGTGATTTTGGATTCTTGGGAGTGAAGGCACTGCAGTGTAAATCGTTGTCATTTTCATGAGCTGGAACACTCATCGTATCCCAGATTCTCTAAGAAATTTCTGAGTTTTAAAAAATTTGCATCCATAGTCTCATTCTTTGCTCCCTCTGTTAAGAATATAGCACCCATATAAGCAGGAATGCCACAGCTGTGGAACTGACACTGTATATCATGAGAGGTAGTACATGTCAGTAATAGAGCAGAAGAGGTTTTAGGGCAAATTCCTTTTTGCCTTGCCTTTAGCCTCATGATTTCTGCATTCCAATCATACACAGTGGTGACAACTTCTCTCTGAGACTATTCCATAGATTGAGGTTTAGGTACTCTCCAAAATTATAGCAGCTTTATGGTCAAAATCCTGCAGAAACAGGGTTTGTAACCTGTGGCTGTAGTAAATTAAACTAAGGTCTGTTCCCTGGCTCGGAAGCCAGCTGGCATGATCTGTCCACATCTAAGCTATTATACTCTCTTACTTTCCAAAACAGAGTGTCTGAATCCAAACTGCCTGTTGGGAATGATCTTTGGCCCATGTTAATTTCCAAATTGTTCCAGTGATTTTTTGGAAGAGTGTGAACATTCACCAGCCAAAACCATGTCAGAGATTTTGTCTTCTAGCAATTTAACAATACAGACAGCTGAGTTCCAGCGCCTGGACTGTGTGCTGACTCTGTTTTAGTTTCTTAGTCTAGATGTGTTTTCTATCTCTTCCCAGTGCTTTCCTGAGCACATGCACTACCTACAGGAAAACATATCAGTGGAGAGAGTTTGTCATCTGTCATCAGAATAAAACTATTAACTCCTTGAGACCTTGAGTGGACAGAGATATCTAACATGAAATCCTGAGCCAGATGCTGGGGACACCAAACATCCCATTTTTTCAGTGAAGCTGCAGACAGCTCCTCACCCAGCACAAAGGGTGAGTCCAGAAATCTACCAAGGCCAGCTGATGCCAGGTGTCTAATTTCTAGGTACTGTACTACTTGGTACACGTGCTCTCATGGCAGTATATGTACTAAAAAGGATTTGAGTAAAGTTGCAGTTTTTCCTACACTGTTCCTTAACTTCGGGTGACTGATAAAGCAGCTTTAGTAATGTTTGCTTAATTGCATTTGTGCATGAAAGACTGTGATACCTATCAGTATTTATATCTGTTAATTTCTGTAAAAAAGAATACGTGCCCAGGAAAAGGCTAGTGGGAGAACACGTGTGCAAGAGATTGATATGGGGAAAGCAAAGATAAATATTTTGGAAAAAATACTGCCGTAGTTTCTCAAATGTCTTTAGTGTTATTGTAAATATTTTTCAATTTATATGTGACTTTGTATATATTTTTGCTTGTCTTCCAAATGCATAATACATTTGTGGAAACATGATATTTTACATCTGATTGGCTAATATAGTGGAAGTATACAAAAATGTCTATTCACAAAAAGCTCTTCTTTGAGGCTGGAAAAGTCTTAGGTCATCATGACTACATCAAGATTCACATTTCAAATAGGCAGTTATCTGGGAGCGGTGGTGATAGTATTTTTGCTGTTATTTTCCCTTTTACCAGCATTAATACTCCACCATTCTGTTTGTGGAACAATTCACATATCTTCAGGCAAAATGAGGATGGATAGTTTTTGCAGTTTAAGTCAGTGGTTTTCAGAAATCCAGTTGAATTCAATGAATCTTTTGCAACACTGTATTGGCTTTGATAACCCACAGTTGATGAATGACCACAAATAGCTGAGGAAAACAAAACTGTTTTGAAGTTATGGCTTCCCACAGCCCAAAAAAAGAGACAGTAGTCGAAGTTTCCAAGGACAAAAACAGGTGGGCATTTCTCAGTAATTTGCTAGCCCTTTTCTACTCTTAAGAAGGAGTGCTACTGTCAGAGGAGCAGTTTGCTTCTGATTGCTGAAGAGTATGAACATTAAACTCAAAGAACAAGGTGAAGGAAATTAGGTGAATGAAAGGCAGGCTTTAAAGAGATTTAGGGAATATTATTACAGTAAGATTATGCAGACAAAGGAAGTCTCATCAAGTAAAGGCTAGGTTCAAGTGTAAGCTACTTTACAACAGACACAAAATCAAAGTTCTTATCGTACTGGCTTGAGAAATCAATCTCAACACAAATTTGTTGCATATTTATTTATGCATATTTGGTGTCTTAGAGAAAGAAAAAACCACCTAGTTGTACATGTGAAATGCCAAAATATCACATTATGATGAAACCTAACTGGACAATTATAAGAGATCTAGATTTTCTTTTTCACTATGCATTTCTTGGACTAGCTTGTTCTTGTGTGCAGATGAATCCTGCTTTATGCCTTGTGTACACTTCAGTATATGTTGACATTCTATTTTGAAAAAGTAAGACTTGTATTTTAAAGTATATATGAGTCAATTTTGCTTGAAGATGATCATCTTTTAATCAAATTTGCAGAATTGTAGAAAAAACTGATCTGTCATAGATGCTTTAGCTTATGCAAATATCAGAGTAATGCCAATAAATGTAACATCAGATTTCAAGGGAAAGGGCCAAGATCCTTTTACTCTGACTATTGTGGGAATTGTCATTTCTAGAGCTGGAGATTTTTGGTGAGGGTGGCTTGCTTGTTTGGTTTTGTGTGATTTCATTCTGGTTTGGTTTTGCTATATGTTTTGGGTGGGGTTTTTTTGTTGTTTTGTTGGGTTTTTTTTTAACTATTCTATCAAAATATTAATAGGCTATAAAAAAATTGTCTTAAAACTTACAAAACTCCAGGGACAACACTTTCAGTCCAACACATGAAAATGTCATGAAATTATAGATTTTAACAGACACTACATTCTAGCCTTTTAGAGTGGTCCAGCCAGCAAGCATTTTAATGAATATCTAAATACATATGTATGTGCCTGTATTAAGTCTGTAATGATGCAAACGTGTGTAGGTATCTGTGTGGGTCTGTGTTACCTACAGTCCATATTTTCATACATTTCTTCTAGGGTTAGATCTAACATTCAAACTTGAGGATAGAGTGTTCAAACTGAAATGCCAAGTATTTTTTTTTCCCCAAACATGTGCTTCTCTACAGTGATAGTTTTCAGATGTGATAGCTTGTGGTTTACCAATCCACAAACACTTTCAAACATTAGATAGGGAAAATTCCCAATGCCCAATGTGTCATGCAGAAATTCCCTCTGGCATCAAGACGTAACAGAACTGAAGCTTGACTTTCCAAAGCAGTAATAACTGTTCTCACTCAGGAAGAACCACAGAGAAGACTTCAGCTAGACACATTTGAGACAGCATGGAGATGACCTTAGTCTGTTCTAGAAGATTTCTAGCTTGTCTTTGGTTAACTATTAGAGGACTTGAATGAAAAAAACTCTTTAGGAATTCAAACAAACCAACAACCTCCACCCCGCAACCCCTGAACAAAAAAAACCCAAAGTATCATGGAATACTCTCAGAGCATTGTTTTAATATCTTCTCAAATACCTTAAAAATGCTTTTTGAAACTTTTTTGATATGTACAGAAAGGATAATGGTATGATGGCTGTATATAAAGATTTTATTTCATTGATATACAATGATCAGCTTAAACTTCCTATGTTTACTATGACATGTCACATTCAAACCCTTATTCCACATCAGTTACACATCTCCATTCACACGTAAATATACTACTACAACAGACTCCTGAAATTATATAGATTGCTTTCAGTATTCTGAATAGGTCTGATAAGTTAAACAGAAATCACTTGTCATCCAAGAATTGTTTTTTGGAGAAATGAGCTATTCAGCTAACTGTTAGGATAAGGAAAGAATAGGAAAAATGGTAAGAGCTATGCTCAAGAGTCATGCAAAATTATCTGGAACTTTTTACTTACTGAATTGATTGTGCCCAGGTCTAAAGGTTTCTATCAGCTATAGCTGAAGTTGATTGGAATTTTCCATTATTTCCTGGGTATTAAGGGTAACCAACAACCTCTCCAGCAGAAAGAAAGGTATTATCAGTTGATATTTTCAACCCTGTGTAAACTTGCAGAAATACAGAAATTAAATACAATTGAGAGATGTCTTTTGTATATTTTCTGGGATATGGGAATATGTCTACTGGCAGGAGATCTAGAAGGTTAATTTCTGCAACAGATGGCTTGTATTAATTACAAATTTTGAATTTGTAACAATATAACTCCATCATTTCTATAAAACAATATTTAATATACAACAAACTTTCACCACATAAACACATTAAAAACACCTTTTTATAGTTTCAAGAATTGATTACAGGTTTCTCATAAAAACATTTTCATAACTAGAATCTTAATACAGAATGATTTTTTCTATGCCAAAATACATTTAGATGGTAAATTGTTTGTAGAAAAAGATACAGAGAGAAATGGGGTTTGCTGGCATGTAATCCATCTTATTTCATTTTTTCATGGTCAACTTTAAAGCAAAGTTAAAAATGTTTGTCATAAAACACTTCATTGTTTTATCCAGTGTCTTAACCAGAAAAGAAGAAGGAAGCTAATTGGCTTATTCTCTGTTTCAGTGTCTCTCAGGTGTGCCCAGAATAGCACTTAAGTACACACTACCTGGACCAAATCTATCTGCAGAGGGTTTTTTTGAAAGATATACCATTCTCATTAACTTTCAGCTTTAGGTGCCCACAGAAGGAGGAGTGGATTCACTGTAATAGCTGAACTGCATTTACCAAATGCAACACCAGGAAAAAAAAAAAATCCACATAAAACCACATAGGAAGATTGATCACACATTTTTATTAGAGTCTTTTGAACAATTGCATTATGTTGTTCCTTTATTTAAAAACTCTTGCAAAAAAAGACATTGGAGTGGACTGGTTTCAACCCTGAGCATTAACACTGCATATCAAGTACTGTAGTAAAGAAGCTGGTTAAGTTTGTAGCACTAGCACAAGTCACTGATATTAATCCTCTAGGTGATCAGGTTTTTACAAAAAAAATACATAGTTTTCAATAAATAATGCTTAATTTTACAACTTTGATACAGCAATGTCATACACTGTTTTGACACATACTAAACTCTGCATGCTATATAGTCTACTAGAAGACAAAACTTTGCCATGCATTTTCTTTTTCTAGTGCTAGAAAACACTTTGTCCTCCAGTGCATTGCCTCAAGCAGCCTTACCATCTTCCTTCTCTCACAGCAATAGGCCGTGCACTGGCATGCAAAAACCTCAAGAAAAGGTTTCCCCCCCACCATCACTCAGACTTCTAAACAAAAGTACTTTTCAGCTTTTCCCCCCAAGACCTGGAGTGGCTATGAAAACTAATTTCATGTGGCCTTGAAAAGTCTTTGAAATTACATATTTTAAAAGTGTCATGCTTGAAAAACTGCTCTAAAACATTCAATTTCCCCCACCTGTGGCCATCATGCAACATCATTGAAATGTTGTAACCATCAAAAGTCCCACACTGGAAAACAGGCCTCCATTTTAAAACAGCCCACCAAAAAATAAAAGGAAATAAGAAAAAAAGGTATCACAGCATTTATGTAAAGACTCCAAAACGCCAACATATGTACAAGAGCAAAACCAGATACAAATTGTAAATGAACTAACAATGGCATATAACTCTTCTCCCTGGCTTTGCCAGGAGTTGAGGCAAGTTGGTTTTGGAGATAAGCAGGACGATGGAAACAAAAACAAATTGTGACAATGGGAGTTCCCGGATTAATCATTATTACTTGATCAAATTTCTTCAAGCAGTAAATCAATGTCTTGATTTTACTGGAAGTGTGAACCACCAAAATCTGAAGCCCTATTCAATAATTCTAAGTCAAACTTGCTTCTGAACTTTCACAAGTCTTAGCAGTTTGGCACCCTTGCACCTTTTCATCCTGCAAGATTGCACTTCACAGAAAATCCAGATGTAACTAACCACAAAAGAAGAAATTTGATTAATTAATAAGGATTGAAACCTCCATTCTCACACTTCCAGGTTGTTCATCATTGAAAACCATTCACCCCTTCTTATCCATATTGCTTTAGGGGTTTCCTTGTATCTACAGAAGTCATTCCTTTTAAATTGCTGTCAATCACAATTTTTCTAAGAGTTTTTAAAATATTCCTATCTTTGCACTGGCATAAGTATTGGGTTTTCTAAGAGAATCTCACCCCAAAGAAGGTATTACTTTTATACATGAAATATTACGAACTTTTGTTTCCCTTTTCGTAAGTCATTCTACATTTTCTGCACATTTGTGCTTTATATTGAATATAAAAATAGGTCTTTAAAACTCTATTTACTTTAAACTCACTAAAAAACTACTTGCTTGTGAAATTCTCTTACAAATTCACTGCATCCATGTAGAGAAGATAAAACTAATTAGGCAGTTAATTGGTATAGGTAGTGTGCAAAAAAATTAAAAAAAAAAACCCAAAAACAATCACAGCCTTGGATGTGAGTGAGGGGAAAGGAAAGTAATCAAAGAAATACAACTGTATAGTAGGGGAAATGTAAGGCAACTCATTGTATTAAGTTTTTGTTGTTTATTTTTTTCCTGGCCATTCTTACAAATGAGGGTTAGGAGGAACTAAGACACCTATCCTGCCAGCAGCCCTTGCGGCAAAAACTCCCATTGAGCTCAATGAGAATTTTTAATTTTTTTTTTAACCAGAGCAGGTTTAAGGCCTTACTAGGCAACAATTGTGAAGATGTAAAACAGAATTCATGAACTGTTTTGATTATCAAACACCTAAAACTTAATGGCCCTGAGTATGACCCCACACCAGTTTTCCCCTGCTGTAACAACAGAGTAGCACCTTCTTCAAAAAGGCAGGAGTGAAGGATCATACTGCATGCATGCAAATCACATTCAATAGACTTGAAGTTTCACCTGAATGTCAGTGAATGCCTAAAGAGCATGTAGCACTTAAAAGATGCTTGGAATGGGCCTTTCTACCATATTTGTAAAAGACTGCACTTAAAGGAAGAAAATATTTCTTAATTATGGTTCTTCTAAAAGGAAGGGGAAAAACAGTAAAAACATCAAAAGGGGAAAAAAGTTTGAAAAAAATGCTCACTTTAAAGATAAAAAGAATCAGCATGGTTGATTAGGTTTTACATTGAGTTGACATCCTCAGTGTTAGCAAGCAAATTGTCTTTTGACATAGAAAAGCTCATTTTTCTCCCTCCTATCACTGAGTCCTATTACACGCAGAGTAGTATTGTACAGAGACAAATGCAAGGAATGTGGGGAAAAAGGCCACAGGAGATACCAGGCCTGCAACAGGACTGCTCTAGTATGTCAACAAAGATTCCTATGTACACTAAAGAAAAAAAAGAAAAGGCAAACAAGGTATGAATATTATTAAAGACAAAATAAAAAAGAGTAGCTTAGCAGATGCTATTTTTCATGAGTAGGATGTTTTTTACTCTGGCTGAGATCAGTAGGAGCTTAGGCATTCAACAGCATCAAACTTCAGCCCTACCTATGCAGTGGCTTAAACAGAACACTACCTAATTTTTCCTTGAACAATATGCAATAATAAACTCTAAAATAAAAGCAACTCAACTGTTTGGCCAAAAAAATTGTTTCCCTGCACCATATACCTTCCCTCAAAATATTCCTCTGATATAGTATAGTATAATTCCCATCTAGAAGAAAGACAAGATACACTTCTGAGAGGGTATTATATTCTTTGACTAAAGTAGACCTGTTGCTCTTTTAAAATATGCCTGACTGCTCTTTAATTGGATCATTTAAATCAGTTATCCTTGACTAATATTTTAAATGGTAACTTTAAAAACAGCTTCCAAAAATATATATGCAAGTCAAAACTTTTCTAGGCTGAG
Organism: Dasyornis broadbenti; assembly: GCA_013397935.1. Lineage (NCBI taxonomy): Eukaryota > Metazoa > Chordata > Aves > Passeriformes > Dasyornithidae > Dasyornis > Dasyornis broadbenti. Next base: position 688,781 of record VZRN01001644.1, read on the forward strand.
ACACAGACCTTATTACAATGCAAACTAAATGCAGCCTGTATTTGACCATAATCATTCATAACTCATTGAACATCTGTAAAGCACAAATGTTTAATGACACTGCCTATTATCACTTTAATAAACAAGGATGCATATCAGAAGAAAGGGACTGAAAGAACAAGTCACCCTACCCTCATGATAGCTTGAAGAATTACTAAGAGAATTTTGGCTCAGTTTTAAGACTTAGAACCTGATCAACTTACTCCATCACCCTAGCCCAAAAGTGGATTTTCGATAGCAGGATAGTGAATGGCTAGGCTAGAGCACTTCAGTGTATCTATTTTCTTTCAGTCTTTTGCCTTAGAAGAGATAAATGTCATTTGTTTTCAATCTGATTTCTAAGTTATTACATGGAGAACACACTAATCATTTGAGACCAAAAACTGAAAATTCAAGAAACTCTATTTTATTGAGGACTATCCATTGCCAAGGATATCTTGTATATTGTAATTAAATTTGTTTTAAAACACAGTTTCTCATAAAGTATTATCACAATGCAAGACATAAATTTGAGTTCCCAGATATGCTATATCTCTTTTCTGATAGCAAAGATTTAGGCCAAACAACTTTTATTTAGAATCATGAGTGTTTTATTATTATTATTATTAGAAAGAGATCAGATTATATTAATCATTTTACTACCAGTTTAACTAACCTAAAGTAAGATATCTCACCACTTAAATGCCTAAGAGTTGTCTTTGATTAAACATAACATGCATGCAGGTTTTAATGTTATGTTTTATTATGCCTTACAAATGCGTATGCAGGATTTTCATTTCAGCAAGTCTGAAAGCCTGTAGCAGTGGTTGCCACCAAAATACCAGCACAGTGAATTGTCCCTGTAAACAGCTGGATCATTAATTAGCGGAGAAAAAAAAAAAAGTAGTAATAATTTACCAATGCCTATCAGATAAAAAAGTAAACTTCTTGAGAAACAAACTTCCACCTCGTGAGTCTGTTTATTGCCATCAGAAGCTATTTCAGAGCACGCAACTGAAATCCGATGGCTTCTAAAGTCCAAAAAAAAAAAAAAAAAAAATATAAAAAGCACACTGACAAAGTCTGCTCACCTACAGCCGAAGCTCGTACCGCCCCCCTGCCCTGCCTGCCCGGAGCGGCGGGCGGCTCTCCGGAGGGGCCGGGGCCACCCCGGCGGGCCGAGCGCTGCCCGGGGCGGAGGAGATGCAGCACCGCTACCCTCAGCATCTCCACCTCGAGCCTGGCCCGGGCTATTCATCAAAAACGGGAGAGGAAGAGGAAAAAGCCCAGCGGGGAGAAGACCGGGGGCATGCAGAGGGGGCGAGTCGCGTTCCCGGCGGCGGTGAGAGCGGGCACCCAGCCCCGCCGCGCCCCCCGCCCCGGGAGCGGCGCTCTTTCCCCGCGGCGGGCGGGGGGAACGCGGCAGAGCCGCAAACACCCGGGCCGAGCCAGGCTGCCACTGCCCGGAGCAGTACGCAGCAAGCAACCCCGGCCC
>VZRN01001644.1:693728-724735 GCA_013397935.1 Dasyornis broadbenti
GGACCGGACCCGCCCCGCCGCGGGGGCCCGGGCGGCTCCCGGCGGGGCGCAGCATCCCCCGCGCTCCACACACGGCCTCCTTCTCCTGCGCGGCGAGGCAGGGCCCCTGAGCCCCCGGAGGAGCGCTCTAGGCTATTCGGCTCCCTGCTCTCGCAGGGCTCGTTGCGGTGTGTGCTCGGTAGAGAACGGAGCTAGGAGTACTCAGTACAGAGCCTGGTGCTCTCCCAGTTCCCTGCGAATGCCGACGGTGCCTCGGCGGCCCCAGCCTACTGGTCGGCGGTGCCCGGGATGGGGAAGGTGCCCTTGTTCCCCGGGAAGGCCCCGGCTGTCCGCAGAAGGGACGTGAGAATCGTGGCACCCATCTGGAGGCATTTACTGCGTGGTGTAGGCAGAGGATAAAGGCACCTTCTCCAAAATACAGGGTGAAAATATGCAGAAACCATCAAACAGTGCAGCTTTTCTGTTTGTTTGTTTATTTGTGTGTTTGTTTTCCCGGAAGCATCCAGTTTTATTCAAGACACCGTAGCGGATTCACCTATTCGGATAATCCCATGTTTGTGTTTATCGCAGAATGTCTGAAATCCAAAGGTGACTGGGCTATGCACCTGTAGTCATTTTAATTGCACAGTGTATGCTGAAAATGAAATCACATACGGTTTTGTGGGTTTCTTTATGCTCTTCCAGCTACCATTTGCAGTTATTAGAAAAAGAAAAGTTGAGTAAGTTCTGTGATGGTTACTGGCTGGATACAGACTTAATAGCAGTGAGAGGAATGAGCCCTGGCACAGCCTCTCCTCTGCCAGAGTACATCTTATGCACTGGTGCTAATGGGGCAGCAGTTCTCCTGGTACATCATCCTCTAATTATCCCAGTGGTTCATTTTCCTCAGACTACAGCAACATGACTGTGTTTGGATGATGTGACTATGATATCATAGGGCTACAGAGTGGCTAGTGCAGTTACAGGAACAAAAACAAAATACCAAAAAACCTCCAAAAATGTCACATGGGTAGGTTAGGACTACCAGGTCTCAGCTGCATTTGTCAGGAGTCAGGTGGAGTTTGAAGAATACATTTAAGACAGATACACAGTGTTATGTCACTTTCCTTGCCTGACCCCAGCTGGGTGTACAGAGTAGGGGGAAGGAAAAGGGCATAGTTGAAGATTCAGTTACTTCATTGTAACAATGGATTTTGAAAAATACTACTCTGCGTCTCCATGGCTGCCCCCAGCAGTGATTTCTGCTCTGAGGCTTGTTGCCACCTCTCTCTCTCCCCCTGTGACTGCCCTTTGTGGTACAATCTAGCTCCACAATAATGCCTATCCTTTAAGGCACAGGAGATAAAATGGAAAATTTGACCTGTCATAAAATGTTAAAATTTAGAGAAACCATATGAGGAGAGGGTGCAGCAGCTCTGGGAGGGAGTGCCTGAGTTCCTGTTCCAGCTGTGGTCAGCTGTGGTCTTTCTGGGGAGGGCTGTTGGCAGCACAGGGCATTCCTTCCAAGAGACCTATGAGCTTGGCACTTCCTGCTCCATCCAGCCGAAGATTCACTCAGATTGGGCGCACTGTAGAGCCTTCTGTGTCACAGGGTTTTGTAAAAAGTGAGAGCATGTTTCTTTTTAATGATGTCAGGAGTCTCGGTTGTATATAGGTGCCTGAGTGCTTCCAGGGAAGGCAGCTTTGATACTGCTGGGACCCTTACCAGGATGATGGCAGAATATCAATATCTCACCCAACCCTATTTCATAGTATTTTTCTGTAAGTATGCAGGTACCTAATGAGAGATTCTGGGTTTTTTCCATGCATTTTGAATCCAGATAGAAATAATGGTGTAATTTTGCAAAATGAAAAGTGTCAAAATGTTTTGTTGTTGGCGTTTATGGGAGATTTCATTATGTCATATAATTGCATAAAATTCAAGCTGATGAAATGAAAATAGAATCTTTATTTCCTGTGAAATGAATCAAACCAATGAATTTTTACAAAGTACTGCTATTTTTTTCAAACAATTTTACAAAAGCCATGAGCTATTTTGGAATATTTTCATTCAATTGCAATGGAAGCCATATAATCAATAGTGATAAGACTGGGACTCCATACACCAGGGTGACAGAACCTGACATTTAATGTGTTAGGATCGGGAGAGATAATTTTTAATAGAGCTTTTGTGTAATTTGAAGGCACTGTCATTACACCAGGCTTCTAGGGTATTTCCACTCCTTTATGTGTGTGTTGGTGAAGATGTGTATTAATACTATGGGCATCACATAATTTTCATAAATCCCATTTTTCTATTTTTGTGTTATATCTCATTTTCTGAGTGTCTTGGCAGCATTTCAATTTTTCCTGAAAAGTGATCTTATAAATATAAACAGCATTACTGCTTTCTCATGCTTCTTAATGTTACGTTTTGGTTGTTTTTTGTTGTATTTTAAGGGTAGTGCTAGGAAGATAATGAAGCTGAAAACAAAGTGATAAATAATAGCCACATTCTATAAAACGAAAAAAATCTTGAGGATTTTAGAAATCTGATTAAAACATGTACATGAATAAATATATATTACTGTTAAAATTAAATAATTTTATGTTCTAAAAGCAGTTCAATAATTGTATGCGTGCATGTATATTCCTATTAGAGTGCAGCAGTTAGAGCTAACAACCCACTACTCGTTCTTTTGAAATTCAGATGAATAATCATCTTTCCATTATCTAGGTCAATAGGAGGCTGGGCTCCCCAGAAAGTGGGGAAAAAAACAGGTAAAATAGGATTCACTAGAGAGCTTAATGCTTACCCCCTTGGATGGAGTATATTTTTGTGGGTCTGCATCTACACTGGGTTTCCCAGTACTCTGGCTGGGGGGATGTGTTTATTCTGAGTGCTGTACAGCATGAGAATGGCAGTGGAAGCACTGAGGTTTCTGAGGCAAGAAGCTAGTGAGGTGCCTCTAAAGGCCTGAAGCCAGCAGGAAACACTTCATTAAGGAATACAGGCCCTTTGCATGTGGCCCAGAATGCCTACATCTACCCCCATCAGTGCTTAGAAAGGTGAAGTGATGCATGTTTTTAAGAGACTGACCTTATGCTGTCTTTGCAAGATTGTGACTAGCAAACAGGAATTAAACATGGGCAAAAAAAGTCCGTTCAAGAAATAGTGTTTTAGAAAAAGTGGAGGATATTCCCTCTGCTCACAGTGCCTGCTCTCTGCGTTAAATTTTAGTAAACTGAAAGCCAAGATTTTTACTGTGCTAACTCTGATGATAAATAGTACTACGTGTACAGTGTTCTTTAGGCTATTTATTTCTTGCTTGTTCTGAATTATGCTGCAGATTTTTGCCTGGAGAGCCCAAAATGACTTTGCCTGGGGAGCGTGTGGGAAAGCTGGAGTTACGCACCTTCTGCAAGGTGTGGGAAGTGGTTTCAGTCACAAGCTGTGGATTCAAAATGGAAGAAGAAAGAATTACAGTGTCAAGAGAGTTTTGTCTCAACAGAAAACATATGATGAATTCTGAACAGAGGGGTCACACCCAAGGTTAGTTCACAGACACATTTCCTAGAGATCTTCTCTGGAATAAACATAAATTCCTTGAGTCTTGCATTCATGAGAACAAAGTAAACTGTGGTCTTATTTCATGTTGGCTAACACAGGGTGAAATAGTGAAAAGGCACACAGGCTGTGCTTTTTAAGATTTGGTAAATTTTCCCTTCCTTAGTGTTTTTATCTTAAGCTGCTAATTCACATGGAAAAGCCAACTTCTTTGTCATTGCTACAAAAATTACATCCTCTCTGCTCTTTTCAGCATAGTATCCATGCTCTTGGATTGCTTAAGACTGGTTTACAATCTTTGTGTTGAAAATGGAGGTATACAGGTGCCCAGAGCAAGGTGTAACAACTGAACTTCAGATAAAGAGGTGAAGTGGACTCATTTAACTGAAAAAGAGTAATTATTTGAGAAGATAAACTAGTTTAATCAAAATCTAAAAACCCTCAATTTATATCCAGGTTGAAACTAAATGCAGACAAAGGTATCCAGATGTATTTCACCTTGATTTTTTTTGCAAAAAGATTTTATTTTGACAAAAGTATATGCGCCATATACCACTCTGGTGAGTGCAGTCTGAGGGTGGTTTTCTGGCTACTCAGCACAAAGCGTGTCATCTTCCCAGGCTGTGTGGCCCTCTGCTGCTGGATGGGTCCAGCTGGAGCCCAGACTAGCTGTTAGTGGGAGCAGGAGCAGCTCTTCCTAACTCACCTCCTTCCAGACCTAAGTATTCCACTTACTCATCATCCAATGCCTAGCTCTACTCTTGGCCACTCAACAGAGCTGTGACAGAAGTACTGATTTTGAGCTGCCTGCTCCCTGTAGGTAGCCCTAGAAATATTGCTAACAGTTTGTAAACACGTGATCAGCAAATACATCTAGAAACAAAGTAATTGTGTACATTGGTTGAAGTAATCCAGGACTTAAAACTGGAGCAGAAAGTAACCCTATTCTTGCAGCTATATGCTGAGTCCAAGTGAGGCATCCTGGAGGATGTTGTTGCTCCAACACCCTCCCCTTAGGCATTGTTGGATGACAATGCTGTCTCACTGGGACAATATGGATGGGCTATTTCCTCTCAGCCCCAACGTATTCATCTTACACAAGGTGTTTTACGACACCAAGATGCATCACTTACTGATCTTTCATAATATCCTAATTGCAAAGTGCATCTTATTTTAAAAAAGTAGTTCCATATGTTATTTTGAGCAGCATGTACGTTTTTGTTAGCAAAACAAAACACTTTTCTTACTGGTTGTGAGATTAAAACCTGGCTCTGTGAGTCAGGCAGGGTCCCTTCTATCCCACAGCTCATTGTAGTACGGGTAGTTTTGTTTGGGAAATCATTTCCTCAGCCACTTGTGTGTAACCCTGTTGATTTGAACGTCTGCCCCCAGCAACACCTGTGCAAATTCACGGATGGCGCTGGGATTGCACAGATGCCATGGAGGGCATATTCTGGCATACAGGACATTTATTACTGGTGGTGATGCATGAGATGGAAGGGATCCAGAACTCAGGCTGAGTTTGTGCAGCTGGCAGTTAGAAATTTACTTGCAAACTGAGCTCATTGGGTAGAAAAATCAGTGTGATAATGAATCTAGAGCCCTCCGTGCCATTTTTACCAAATCAGTTTAGGGCAGAAGATCAATTTAGGAGAGATGTGTCTCTTATTAAAAGTGTCTGAAAATCATGCTTGAAAAAACGTGGAGGGAATCCCATAAGAGATTATATTGCAGATATTTGATATCAGAAATTACTGTTTCTAGGCTTGTTTAAATGGAAATGTTTACTTGTTTCTGCTGAAAAATTCATGCAAGTAAATTCAATGTGTGAATTTAAAACAATTTTATCTTAATTATTCAGCTGCCAGTTACACGAAACTAAATGGAAAACACTTATTTTTAACATGTTTTTTTTTGACTGATATGAGATCTTCCACAAAAATCGAAACAATTCAAAGTGACAGAGTTTATTCATAGTGCTATGCTTTTCTATTATTGGCCTATAGACATTGAAATCCACAGTGTTTTAGCAAGTCTCTTAGGAAAAAGTGTTGTACCCTGAACCAATTATAGACCCTTTCTCTCTAAATTGCAGAGCCAGTTTGCTTAATATGGGTAATTTGATGTTGTAAAGTATTTGTCAGTACCCTAGGGTAGTCTCTTAGGGCACGCAGGTTTCACTGTGTAATATTTCACACTTGTGTGCCAGTTAACCTGCTTAGTTGCAGACTATTTACAACTCATATAGGATTTATTACATTATGTACTTAATTTATGCAATATGCTTAAAGCTTCTCTTCATGAAGTCTGGAATGATAATAGTACTTATTGCATTGGATTTTCTCACTATTTTGGGTGGGAGAGGGGAAGGAAACCTTTTTAGTCCGTCAGTCTCTTTAGAATGTGGAAATTTAGCAAGGACGTGACAAAAATGCGTAACAGAATGTATTTATTAGGCATTGCACCAATATACCCATTAGCGATATAAAGCATGTGCACAGTTGAATAGACACAGACACAGAGATTTATCATTTACCTTTTGCTTCCTCCTAAAGAGCAGTGGAGGGCTGCAGCTGGCCTAGCCCTCACTGACAGCCAAGTAGCATTGGAACTTATAGAATGGACTCAGGGTGTTTTCTCTGGCTCTGCTATCATGAAGGAGGTGGCAAGATGGCCTACAGGAATGACACTTAGCAAGTCTCATGTCCCACGTGCTCACTGGATTGGGTTCTGCTGATCACTGTCCTTTGGATACACCATTATAGAGTAAGTGAAAAGCCACTCTGAGGCATATGCCTGAAAGACTTTAAATTTATGGAACTCACACAGTGAGCAGGATTCTGCAAAAATTTGCAGGGGTTTTGCTTAGAAGGGCCTTGCCCTAAATGCCACCTGAGTCCCATGCAATTTCCTAATCAGAAAATTGAATATACCCAAGGACATTGCCATAATGTGACCTGTCCTCTCAGATCAGCATGGAGTCCCCCACCAGGGACCAGCTCAGAGGTTTCTTTGAGCTGTGCTTTCCCACGTGTGAGCTGTGAAAGCCCCGTGTGTGCTGGATATGTGTCTGGAGTCCCAGCCAATCAGCTCGGTGGTGTGTGCTGGCTACACAAGGTAACCTCCTTCCCACGGAGCTGTGAAGCTTCACAGCATAGGCAAGAGCCACTTGGAACATTGGGTCAGCACATCCTCCAGGTGCGCTGACTGTATTCCCATCTGAGCTACTTCTGCTTGGCTTTGGCAGAGGTCTCCTTGGAGAAATTGGGATGTGGGCTTTTTGGGCTGCCCTGATTTCTCCCTACCGTCTGTTCTTGCTGGTAATCCTGAGCTTGGGCTTGTGCAGGCAAAATCCAAGTGAAAGAAGTGCAACAGCTGTACAGTGGAAATGGAAATTAGAGCTTCATTACTGAACAAAGAAGCAAACCACATAATATTCCTGTTGGTTGTATATATTTAGAGAAAAAAAAGGTTATGTGAAGTTCTTTCTAAAGCTCTTTGTCCTTGTTTTGTTATGTCCATGTAAATCTTTCTATTACCATTGTTTAAAGAAGAAATAAATTTAACAAATGTATCATTGCCTATTTTTTTTCCAAATGGAAAACAAACAAACAAACCTCCTAGTTATAAATAATATCACCAATCAAATGAAATTGTACAGTAGCTAAACAATGAAGGCACATAGAAATGCTGTTTATTTTATTTTATTTCTACACAAAGCCCCACTGAATTTGCAGGAATAAATTAAATATGCTGAGTGTGACTCTGGGCAAGTAGCACTTCAGTTAATACTGGGTTTAATTTTCTATTTTTATTAATTTGTTATAAATTTGGATAATAACTTATGAGAAATGTATATGCATATACAAGCACAGTACTAATTACAATGGAAATCACCTTATGTTCTTTCAGTACCTAAAAGAATATTACTAAATATTCACCAAAACCAGGTAACTGAAAAAACCTAAGCATGCCATTCCCCCTAAAAGCCTTTGCTTTGTAGTAAAAATAAGAAACATTTACTTATTCTATCCACTATTTCTTATTTATGCATATGCTAGGAGTTTCCAGGTGCATGCAAAACCCTGGCTGTACCAGTCACTTAAGGATGGAGAACAAATTAATTTGGGGAAGATTGTTCACCTTAAACCAAAAGCCCAAACCGCCCATCCTCCTCTCTCCTCCTTCCCTTACGTTGCAAACTGTGCAGTTAATATTAACAGCACCAAGATACTCAATAACATTGGAGGCTTGAAGGTTTCCTGATGCTTTATTACACAACGATGAAAATATCATAACGCCTCTAACTTCATCAAATCAGGCATTTCATTACAGCGTACTGCAAGTATAGAAAACTGATTGTCTTGTGTCAGCATAGCCTGAATCCAGTTCTTACATACAAGACATGGTTACTAATGATCTTTGTATGTCAGATGAGACTTGATCTTATTTTTTCAGTTTTGCTGTACTAGGAATTGTTAAGACAGAGCAGCAAATAGAAAGAGTTTATTACAGGTTATCATATAGTTTGTTTGACAAAGTGGTCAGTCAATAATAAACCAGAAATTAATTATTAATTGTACTTGCTATTTGCACAGCAGTTGATATTTCGTGACAATGTGAAGTCTGAGGTAAGATATTATTATCAGCAATTTATAGAAGGGAGCTGCAGTTTTGGGGTCCTGCCTGCACCATCAGTACTGGTCAGAAAAGGATGGTACAGAGAGCTAAACCTCTTCCTGATTTCTGTTTTCTACTTTGCCTGGAAGGGCCTGGCTATGTGACCCAGGGGAATATCTGTGCTGCCAGCTAAGTAGTGTGTAGAGAGAACCATTTATTAAGCACAGACTTGCCCCAAATCCTGAGTACGTGCCCAAATCCTTCATTCAGGTACAAACAGTCCATTATATGCCTCACCTTGCAGGGTAAATTCATGGTAAAGAATCATATCTCTTGTGAATAAGGTTAATAGAGGTCTGTTCAACCCCTTCTTCATACCTTGCATCTCCCTTCTCCTTCACATCCCAAACTTCAAGGGAAGAAAATGGGCAGCTAACTAGCCGTACACAAATTTAGAGTGCTCTCCAAGCTCTTCATTTGACAATTTACAGATAAACAAACCAAAGCAGGAAAGGAAGGTCTGAGCTAGTGGTAAGATAATTTATCTAAGGCTAGACAATGGGCCTGGCAAGACAGGAATAGCCCTGGAATTCTCCCTATTACAGTCCCGTGGACTCTTCACCTCAGTCTTGAAACTAAATTAATAAGTACACTGAGGAGTCACGTTTGAAAAGACAGCTTGTACCATTCAATTGCTCCCATTTGGGGACAGGGTAAAGATCAAAACTGGAACCAACCCAAAGAGTGAGATATGTGAAAAGGAAGCATGGGGTTTTTCTGTATGTGAACAGTTGTCTCTTGAAATAGATAATTATTTGGGAAAATCATCTTCTTCTACTCTTCAGCAGGAAAAAAAATATTGTCATGTTATTCTATTTCTGTGTTATTCTGGTAATGTATTTTAGTGACTGTATGCATTTCTGATTATTCACAATTGCTTCACAGAGAGATTGAATTTACATTTTATCTAGACACCAGTCTTACCCAGAGAGATCTTTTTCATTTCAATGCTAGTTTGAAAATCCATTATTTGGTGTTCATTGTGTGCAGATTTTTATTTCCAGCAAGATTGCTGTGGCAGAAGAAAAACAGACAAACTAAATGGCTTCACTAAGTATGAGTTTTCTCACAATATAGAAAAAAGCCTTTCTAGTTTCCCTGGACACTGAGCTTGGAAAATGTGGGCCTGATTCTAGTTTCCTTTTGGAAAACAGTTTAGCATCCTCACCTCCCACTTAGAATCTACCTCTCACCCACCTGAGTGGCTTCTAGCTTTCAGAATGGCAAATACTGTTTCCCTCAAGAAACAAAATAATTTTGTATTTAAATCTAGGATTCTGAATCAACTGGAAGTGCTGGTCCCGAAGCTCCTACTCAGTGTCATGTCAGTGACGGGAGCTGCCTTACCTACATTGATCCTTATTGGTTTCTTCAATTAATATTCAAGACTTTCACATTTTCTTCCTGTAAAAAAGTTTAGCATTAGTCCGTTTTGGTAGCCATGAGGGAAAACCAGTTCTGACTACGCTCTTAAGCCATCAAGTCCAAGTCAGGCAGTCACCATTCCACTATTTCTCTCAGGAACCCACAATATTTATCCATGACCTGGTGCCCCTGTCTGGCACTCTGCCTAGAACAGTGATGCATTGGTCCAGATGAGGGGTCCTTTGTTGCTCCCGAAGTGCCAATACTTGTAGTCACTGTGAATTTTGAAAGACTACCCAGACAAAACTGGAACGGCTGGTTGAAGTGCTCCTCATGAAGAATACATTAAAAGCTTCTGATTTAGAAATGTTGCATGAGAGCATAGATATTTCAATTTGAAAGTGATATAACTTTCTGCCAACTGTTCTATTTGAAACAAACTTTTAAATTAAATAAACAAGAAATGTGAATCTTAAGTTTATCAATATTTTCTTCTGTTGAAAGCAATGCATTTTCAGTAACAGTATGGTTTTGGCAAAATCACTATTTCTGAATTTTGCTTTGAGAAGAAATTGTCAATCATCTGTATTGCACAGCAATATTAATTGCTGGTCAGTTGTGCAACACTTCAGCTCATTTTGGAGACCAGATGGTGTTGCTATTAGGCCTTTTCGTGGTGAACTAAGGAGGAGTGAGACGGGAATTAGGAGCTGATGTAGTTGGCAAAGAGGGTGAGGAGAAAAGGTGTACCATGGAAGGAAGGAGGGAAATGTAGAGGTCAAAATGTGCAGAAATAGAAGTGTCATAGTTCACTGAAAAATACTAAAATTTTATAGAAAGGCACTGAGCAGGTAAATCACATTGGTAACATTTACTGTATATAGATTGTTCTTTCTGATCATTGTGCCAGTTTTCCCGTTAACAGTGGCAAGATGACTGCTGTAGATTTCAGAGAATGTGAGAAGCACAGAGAGCTGGACTGTATGTAATTCCCAGGGGAATGCAGTTCTTTCTTCACATTGGGTTTGACACTTAAAGGCTGGAGGAGGGAAAAAGCCTGAAGCACAGCAGTAGATGACAGCTGCCATAAGCTGGTCCCATCTTACCTCTCCTCCGTGTAGAAAAGGTTTCTTAACTGCAATGAAAAAAGCTTGTTCAAAATGTGTAAAACCCTTAGAGGGTCTGAGCCACAGTTACTTGGTCCCTTTGGAAGGCACAGGCATTATGCAGTGCTTCACAGCATTTCACTGCAATCTTGTCTTCAGCTTAATCTGGCAGTGAAATGCTTAAGCAAATAGTTACAAGAAAATGAGTTCTTAGGGCAGCTCCAGTGACAACCACATGTGCAAGATAAGGTTAGCAATTGCTCTTCTAAGTGAAGATATTCTGCTACTTAAGCACGAAGTTAAATTGTGAATGTTTCTGCACAGGCCATAATTACCTATATTTACAAAAAGACAATGCACTGTTTTGAAATACATTTCTTCCTAGTGGTTGTTTTTTCACTCAACGTAAAAAAAAAACCAACCAAAAAACAAACAAACAAACAAACAAAAAAGTGTCCCTTTTATACTTCCAGTCCTTCTGCTTTTCCGGGTTTGGGCACTTGCTGACAAGGAATGAAATCTATCACTCTCACTTTCCAGAAATGTCCCCCTGCCCCCACTTCTCTTTACTCTTGAAAACAACAGCACAGAAGTGTGCAGTCTTAAAACAAAATTTTCTTCAGTGTGTCATGTTGCTGCTGAAATTTAATGATATTCAGGGCTAGGAGAAAAGAGCAGCTGCCCTCCAGGTGGTGTTCCATAAATGCTCCCCAGAACCCAGCAGGAAGCTGTATAAGTTCAATTCAGTGAAGCAAATTCAATCATTTGCCCCTTTGTAAATGGAGCATAAGCAGAGAAAAAAAATTCTTTGAAGGATTCTAACACAACAATGACACATACCTAAAAACTTAGAAACTCTTTTTTTTTGCTGGCATCACTGTATTTCAGATAAGCTTAATAGGAACTTACCTATCCAGCAACAATTTCACTTTGCTGCACTATGGAAAAGACAAGGAATTCCCATAAATACCCAATATTTGTTTCACTCACAAGTCAAAAATTAGTGGTGACGAAAATGCTATACGGTTAAGGAGTTTTCTTAATAATGCTTTTTTTACAAACATTACACAGCTTTTCCAAGAAATTAATTTTTTGTGGCAAACTTAATTAGTGTAGCTTTGTTTGATTAAGTACGAACACTGTTGTGGATTTTCAGTTCAGATTATTATTTTGTTATAGATTCTACCTACAAATTAAACTACAGTAGTAAATTTTTGAAGCCATAGCTCCTTTTAATAATAATTATTGCGTCAGTGCCTAAGATTTACAATTATCCAACACAGCCACCATCCCAATTTACAACTGGCTTTATTGATACAATATTCAAAATTATGTGCAACCGTCTTGTTACAGCAGTCTGCCTGGTCTGTTTACTAGATGTAAGTGAAAGACAGTATTTTTACCCTAAAATATTTTGCATGTTTGAACTTCACCTTATAAACAACATGAAAGTGAATGTTTTTCCTCTAATTTGCTGACCATTTGGCCTGATCTGCTTTTTATCTGAAATAGGTAGGAAATATATTAGAAAGTGATAAAAGACATTTTCTGTCCTCATGCAATTAAATAACTAAAAATAATAAACAGCTTGGATTTGAAAATAGTAATTTGACAAAGGATTAATACATTATCTCTTGTGACACTTTGAGGGAAAAAATTACAGAGCTAAAACTCTGTGTACTGGAAACCTTTGAATTTCACAGTGCATTTTGTGCTAGTAATGTTTTAGAAAGGCTTTCATATTCTCTAAATATATATATGGAGAGGAAGCAGCTGGATTCACCTGGTATCAAGCTAATGATCCACTTTTGATGAGTGCTTTTAGGAAGGAAGAAGGTCTGGTTGCATGTCATGAAAGGCTGTTCAAGGTCTCAGGATCTGGTTTTGGTATTTTTGAGCGGCACTGCATTTAGATGGCAAACCACAAAATCTCTAGTCCAGTTCTTGAAACTGTGTTTTTTAAATGGACTGTTATGCTATCACAACTCTACTTCTATAAGGTGCCTAAGTATGAATTTATACAACAATAACATTTCTTAAGAAGTCATAAATGTCTAAGGAATAAATACGATTGTTATCACAAAACGTATGCATAGTAGAGTATGTATTTAACTGATATTCTCACTTGCCTTTATCAAATCAATAGTCGTCTGTTTTCCCAGCCTTTTTCTAATGCTGCACTCCTTTGCAATAGTGTTAGCTCTGCCAGCCAAGTGACCAAATTCAGTCTATCACAGGGTACATGTAGATTTCCAAATCACTTGGAGCTCCAGGTCTCACTCAGGCCCAGGCTCCTCCAGCATCCCCAGAGACACCAACACAACAAAGCCAGGAGGATGAGGTGTTTGGTTCAGACTGAGCTTCCAATTAGCACCATCTCAAGCCAAGCACCTTTGTAATCCACATTCCCATTTGGCTTGAGTCACAAGATGGCACGAGATGATGGCATTGTCTGGCACACTGGCATTAGCTCTTTTGCACTATTGCAGTAATGTTCATCTGTGGTTGTAGTAACTTTGCTCCACTTAATGGAGGGAGTTGTGACCATTAGTCTGAATTTCCTTATCTTCTTTTTTTTTTTCCTTATTTCCTGTTTGCATGTTGAGTACATATGAACATACACTTTGGTTTTTTTTTTAGGAATTCTCTGTTGCAAAGCACACAGAAAACTGCCAAATAGTGAGAATGTTATCCAGCCTAAAATTGCTTCTGTAGCTGCTGGATGGTAGGGTTTCCCTTACCTCTGATGCTCGGAAAGAAACCTGTTTCTCAAAAGAATATTTCTGATGCTGACATAGAAATCACAAGT
Organism: Dasyornis broadbenti; assembly: GCA_013397935.1. Taxonomy (NCBI): domain Eukaryota; kingdom Metazoa; phylum Chordata; class Aves; order Passeriformes; family Dasyornithidae; genus Dasyornis; species Dasyornis broadbenti. The sequence continues at coordinate 707,236 of VZRN01001644.1, forward strand.
TTTGTAAATTAAATGGAAAATATTTATTCAATTAGCTGAGAGCACTAAGAACAGCTGTTTGAGCATTAAAGCTATGACCTAATAACTTTGATATAAAATTCATGATCATTGGACCAAATACTTTTCTCTTGCAAGTTATCTTCTTAGAAGATGAAGAGCACTTACAAGGAGCAGGAATAAATATTTGATAGGATCTGTAGCTTTTTGCTTATGAAATTGAAGCTATCAAAACCCCCACTAAAAAAAAACAATGCTGCAGTTTATAGTCAGTACTCCCCTAAATTTTCCGTCTTTATTGCATAAAATTCATGGAGATATGTCCGGTTTGAGCCTTTTCCTAGTAGGAAGTGGAAGAAGACAGAACTGTTTAATGTAATAAGCTATGTAGTCTGAATACAAGGATGTGAGCTGTGGCTCTGTCTGTTAAGCTGTATTAATTTCTGCAGAACTGTTCCTAATTTAAACCATTTCTCAGGATAATACAGTGATTTGAATGTTTTGAGGATATTTTTGTGTGTGTTATCTGGGAAAGCATATGCTCAAAACAGGGATAGACTCTGTTAGAGGCATAGGAAAATAGCTGTCTTTTGGAAGTATTTTTCAGTGTTTTAAAACTCTGAAAACTAAGCATGAAAAGTGGAATTGTCAAGCAATATTATATTCTGAACCAAATATTGGATAAATGTTAGCTTTGGAGGAATTTGCATTTGTGCCAGAAAACATTGCACTTCTCTACTTTTTTTTTTTGGTTTTACTTATATGCTATTCCTGATTGACTTGCATACTGTTCAGAGGTGCTGGAATTGGCAACTGTTCACTTTTTATACTCCTTGACTGTGTGACTAAAGCTGTAGTTGTATATCTGTGGGTGCAATGCACAGGGTTGTGGTTTTTTTGTTTGTTTTGTTTGTTGTTTTTTTTTTCCTTAAACACCTTTACACTGTGTAATACTCTTTAGTAGAAAGGGCTTTGTTTGCCATTTTTTCCCATCCCACAAAATCATTTATTCTACTACTCTGAGCACTGATGCAGGATATGGAGACTGTGTGTGAAAAGCAAGTGACTATTTACATCAACACCTTTACAAGCAGCTCTTTAAGCCAGAGTGCAGAGATGTGTGCCTCTCTCTTTTCTCTTTATGCACCCAACACTGGCTCACTCAACCTTACCTGCAATCAGAGTGTCTGACCCTCCACATCCTGATGGTCACAGTTATTTTCTTCCACATAGGACCTGAAAGGTACTTCTAATTCTAGTAACTAAACCACATTTTTTCCCAGTGAATTTCAACAGTGAAATTGTATTGATACAGCATTGTTTTTGTTTTTCAAATCAGTCTACTCTTTTTTTCCCCTCTGATATGTTGCTATTTGACAGTCTAAAGAGAATTAATAAGCCTATCCTCTTTTCTTAGTTTTTACCACAAACGTTTCCCTGTTTTTTCTACTATTTATTAAAAGGTTTCATAAAGCCAAAGATATCGTACTCTAAATAATAGCTCTGAATAATTGATACATTTAAAACATGTCACCCAAAATATTCACAAAATGCCAAGCAAAGAAACATCATCTCATTTTTCTGAAACAACACTATTTTGATGTGGCATGTCTGAACTCTTTTGTTGATTTTAGAAATTATCCTCATACCTGGCTACATTTGCTGATATTCACTTTCCGACGGTCAGGTTTTCCCAACTACAGACAACTACTACTTCCCCACAGTTTTGTGAGTAACTTGTCAAGTCATAAACAGAGAAAAATCTCATTGTACTTGGGAAATGAACAGTGCAGAGATTCATTTGCCTTTTGCACCACTTAATTCTATAATTCTTTGCATTCTTTGTTGCACCTAGCAAATCCAAATGTCATTCTGTGACTTTTTAATATGTCCTTTTTTCTTCATTTTTAAAAAATTTAATTTGTGGAGTAGGGTGCAGATACTAGGCTGAGAGGGCAGTAGAAAGAGAAGATGAAGTGCTAGTCCGTCTGCAATCAGTAGCAAATACTCAGTTACACAAACAGGAGCTGAAGCAGGAAGAGGAGAACACATGAACATGGTAGCCACCATCTCCTGAGATCACCACGGATATGTGCTGCTCTCAGGAGACCTTACTGCAACCATCACAATGACTAAGAGCCTCTTCAGCTGAAATCTAAGCAGATGTTGAATGCCCAGTTCCTCCAGCACCTGCCACAGGTGGTGTTACTCCTGTGCCACAAGCTGTGGAGGAGGATTTGTCCTGCCACTGTCTAGGCTGCCAGACCTGGGCTTTCTGCACAGTCAGAGTAGAGGTAACAAGCCATGTCCCTGATGGTAGATATTCTGACTAATTTAGAAGGACACATAAAGACACACAACCCCAGAGACTCAAATATATATCTTCCTTTTAAAAATAGTGTTTTGGTTTTAATATTCATACCTTTTCTTTAGCACCAGAGCTCTAAGTATAGAGAATAATTACACTCCTGAGCCTTTCTTTCAGGGAGAGTTACAGGCTGTGCAGCTCATTTCCAGTGCTAATGCTGAGACAGAGTGGACAGGCTCATTTTCACTTGTGCCCTACAAGGCACATACCAAGGTATTCCAGAATTTCAGGTATAAGATTTTTTTTTTTTTTAATATGACACCATGACTTAATATGTAAACAAAGTAAATCTCCAGCACTGAATTTTCCCATTAAAAACATTATTTACCAATTCAAATGTCTCCTCTTTGACTTTAGAAAGCGTTTCTGAAGCCAGTATGACTTATGTCTTAGATAGATAGATAATGATAGATAGGAAATTTTGGATTTACAAATAGAGATTTTGTATATATAGCTAAGCATGTATTCAGTAAAATTTATATCCAAACTTAGTATTTTTTTAAATGTTATCTGGAAGGGGTTTTTTTAACATCCGGGTCATAAATTCCTGAAATTAGGGTTGAAAATATGGAATTGTTTATAACTCTTTATTTATAGCAGCACTAACAGATGCTGCAGTACTGAACAGTATCCTCTAAGCTGTTCTCAATTCTGGTATTCCAGTCATTCATACCAAGTTTTATCGTGAGCCTTCTAACGCAACACAATGTACAGTGTCTCTGCCACGCAATTGACACACAAATTTTTCACATGTCTGTGTGTGAGCAGAACTGTGTAACTGAAAGTGTTTTATCAGCTCTGGAGTAAAAGACATCAGGGTGGGAGGGAAGGGATTTAGGTACGTACCTCTTGTTGATAATGAGAGCTTCACTGTTACTAAATGTTTACTAAAGATAAGAACTAAATATATTTGTGGCATGAACTTCAGATAATAATTTACCTACTCTTTGAGCAGGTAAGCAAAACAAACACTTAGCTCTATCATTTTCTGTAGTGAACAAAGCAATAATTTGCAGAGAAAGAAAGAAAAGAAAAGCAACCTTGACTCCACTTAGACTATGCTAAATGGTGATATTTAGAGAGGGGCTAAAGCAGGGGCAGGGCAGCGCCATACTTCCTCTGGGATATTTGGAAAAAGACAGCACAAAATGCCTGTAATGACAGAGATTGCTCCTTTGTGTGTTCTTCACATGCTTTAGCATGGGTGGGGAAGGGGTCCCATTACTCCCTTTTTCTTGCCCATCCTCTTTCTAAGTGTGTTTCCTTGGAGCTGCCAAATTCTGACTGCTTGCTTTGCTCAGCTGGGCTCTCAAATCCTACCTTTATTCTGTGCATTCATGACAAACATACGCTATCTTAATACAAGCATTATTTAGCCCCATTGTTCTGACACTACCTGAGGCAGTCTGTTAACAAATACTGCAGTCCCTGGTCACTGTGTTTCCAGGGAATGCCCCAGCCGCTGGAAAGCCCAGGTCTCAGGTTCCCTCACAGGTGGGAGAATATCAGACATGAGAGCCTTTTTCCTGTGCAGGCAGAAGGCTAATTTCTTGCTGCCATAACATCACCTCTGCTGCTGTTCACAGCTGGCCTTGGGAGCACCCCAGCTTGCTGTTTGAGTTGCTCACAGCCTGACTCAGCTAATCACGGACTACTTTGATGGGATGTCCATGAATACCAGCATATGTGTGTGTGTCTTTTCCTTTGTGCTGTGCCAGAATCTGAATTAGAGAAAACTGTGATCTATAAAGTATAATTTCTAAATTTAGTTTAGTCATTACAGTGGCTCTTTGGAAACATGGTAAAACCACCAGCAATGATCTGTCACTGGGGAGCCTTACCACCTCATTAGCGCTAGAGGGTCTTCCTCTGCATCCAGTGATGAGACCTGCCAGGGCCTCATGCTGGGCAGACTTATTTACTCAAACATTTACCTGATTACTCACATGACAGTGATAAGGAGGGTATTTGTTGGCAAACAGGTGTAACTCATCAATAATGGTAGCAGGAGGTCATTTGATGACATGCTTGGACACACTGTGTGTTTGTTTAGTTTTAAAAGTACTCATCTGTCAGGGGAAGGGCAGTTAAAGACACACAATGCATAAATCAGAAGAAAACCACTTTAGCAATCCCAAAATCCAACAGAAAATTTTAAGTGCTCATACTGGCTGTAGCACTTAGTCGTATTCATCACTTACCAGCTATGTTGGTTTGGTCTGAAAATGGGCTTTTCTCCACTGCTGGGAGGTCAATGCAAGTGTGGCTCCTTGGCCAGGGTATGTGATGGAGGGGACAGACACCCAGCTGTTGCTGTGGGCAGCACGGGCTGCACCGAGAGCCGGCAGAGCTGGGAGGTGCAGGGCCAAACACCATGACCCACCGGAGATTGCCAACATCTCAGAGCTGAGCTGGGTTCAAGCCTGAAGTAATTTCTGGGGGCAGATATGTTAGACTGTGTTTCTCTATAGGGTATGAAAACAGCAATTAATTATGGTTGGTGGTGTCCTATCAGCTACTGCAAAATCGTGGCTCCGTAATTGGCATAAATTGGATATATGATGAGACCAAACTCTCTAGACCTTTACGCCCTTTCCAGAGAAGTTTGATTTGGTCTGTTTCCAAATGCACATATGATTGCAATGGAGTGAGCAACTCTTACTCCACAGAAAGTACCACATTTTTTCTTGCTGTAGTACAATATCCCACTCATTTTCATTCTGTGGCCAAAAGCGCATAACGGCTTTGCCACATATGACATTTTTCTCATATATACTGGCAGTCAATCCCCACCCTGATTCTGTAGGCAGCTGCATATTTAGGATGCTCTTTCTGCTAAATGCCATTGCACACCCACTCTTCCACATCAGTTTTATGTAAAACCTGTAAAGATCTTGATATATCTTTTAGAGACCAAGCTGGCATTTGTAGACATAAATAGGCTATTGCAATGGTTATGTTTGTTTTAGTCTTGCCTTTCTTTGTAATAAACAACTGAGCTCTTCAGATTGAATACTAGAGATTCTTCTTTTTTTTTTTTTGTCTAATAATCATCCTCCCAAAGAATGAATATTATTGTGAGGCTATGATAAGGGTAATGAGATACTAACACTGATTTATTTACTATATATATGTGTGTATGTTTGTATATGAAAATGAAGGCCATGAAAACATTTTGATACCAGTGTTGTTTAAAAACAAAATGTAAAAATAAGCAATTGAAAAGAAAATATGTGTGAAAGACCAGCAAGAACAACCAAAAAAGGCACCAAGTTACATTTTTGGTCAATATCTATTTTTAGCATTTCCCACTATGACTTGTTATGTCACATGTTCTACAACGGGGACAAAAAGAAATTATTTTACTGTGTGACTCTCTTGGAAGGATGGAAGTACATGAATTCTAAGGATGATAAGTCTGTCAAGATGCAATCATGTTTAGTATTTGATTTTAAAGATCCCATTTTAGTATTTCTTCTTCCACAAATTTCCCTCTCCTTTTCTTCTGCACAACTCCAGCTCTAGAGAGATGTAATCCTGCTATAACTAAGAATATTAAATCTGCATGGAAGAAAGCAGAGTTTGAGCCAGAAATTCAGTAGACATAAATTAAAATAGGTTATAATTAAAATGTGCCATAACAACCTTTGTATACATATATAAGCATATATCTAAGGAAACATCTAAGGAAATATTTAACTGTTTGTGCTGCCTTCCCCAAAAGGAAGTTACCTTCTTGCTTTAAAATTATTTTTAAAATTAGTTTTTTGAAAGTAGCTGTCAAGCTTCTTATCAAAGTTAAATTTGCAGTGAAAAAGTTTTGACTGTTTTTCATTTGTGTCTTTCAAGCTTTTAACTGTGTATTTAATAAGCCATCTTCAGAGCATGCAATTATGCAAATGTGCATACATGTATACGTACAGAGGGAGAGAGAAAGAAACAGGGAGAGAGCATCACTAAATGATTCCATTCAGGTATGTCAAGAAAATGATACTCTTTTATTTGTGAGGTCTATAAAAGTCCTCAGAATGATTAACAGAGCTCCAGTAAGTCCACTGTTGATTGACAGTGTGGTGAGCCAGCAGCTCTCTTTTCTCACGGGGGAAGTCACAGACTTGTTGCCATTCGTTTCCTCATGGCATTGTGGAATGGAAGCCCAACCTCTGGACTGCCAGTGTCGACACAGATGTTTGACGTAGCTATTTTGGCTGAGGGAGACCAACAGCCAAAGAAAGATGAAAAGGCTACAATATGGAAACAAAATTAATTTAAGTGTTTAGTCTTTTCTCCTTGTGGATTTTGTCACCAAATTGTATAAGCTCTTCCTAACCTGGTGACCTTGAAGGGGTTCCCCTCCTTCATCTTCTTGATTTGGAAAACAATATTAAAATAGAAAATTTAAAAATTTATGGACTACCTTGCCAGGTGTTTATATTTTTTTTCTCACAATCGTACTGATTACCTGAATTTAAATGATTGGCACCATGCTTTCAATGTGAAGGCATATATGCATACATCAAGTAGGGCAATTATCATACTTCTGACAACTTGCCCCTTTTCTGCTCAGTCCTTGCATATGCGTGTTAGTGTACCTTGCAGCAATGGAAGGTTTGTCAGAAAGTGGCATAATGAAGTCAGGAAATGACAGAAAATTATGAAAATCTGAGAGGAAAAAATATGAACAGGGAGCAACCAACAATGAGAAACCCAAAAAGGATTGTAATGTTGATATGCATAGATATTGTAATTTGAATCACACTAAACAAACTGCTTGGTTTTGTAATTTTCTCATCATTTTGCCTGGAGAAAATTTACAGAGTAAAATCAGAACCTTTCATATCCCTCTTCTCTGAAGTACAGTTCAAATCCTCTTGAATTCTCTCATCTTGAACTGTAATTATAAAATGAACCATGACAGTGCAGACATCCTGGTTGCTAACTGCACAGTCAATACACAAGTCTGTCTATAAGGGGGGGATGCAGTTGACTCTAACCCCAAACAAACCTGAGGGATACTATTTCCAAGTTCATTCAAGTTCATGAAGCTCACCGGTACTACAGCTAAGGAGAAAACCTTATCAGTCATCAAATGTCTATCAAGATGCAGACATTTGCACAGACCCAGAGCGTTTGCTCTGAAGAGTCATTTGTGATGTCTCAGTTTGTTGTATTTGAAGTGTTTGCTATCATTTTCGTTGTTTAGCAAATATAATGGCTGGAATAGGCTGCTTTACTTACAATGTGCAGGGATTAAATTTTTTTTTCCCTTGAGACCTAATTTAAAGGTCTGCTTTTCTCTCAGATCTCCATTTACTCATGTTTTGAACAGCAAATGGAAGAGCCATTCTTTTAACAGATGAAATTCACGATCTTGAATTAAAATCTTCTCCTCATCACTGCTTTGTTCACAGAGTAACCAACGAGACCTTAAAGAGTGGGAATGATTTCAGGATCTCTGTCCTACTGTTGTTGGAATGGAAAATATCAGAGAGTTAATTCACTTGGTCCCACTCTGTTAATGCAAGGCTCTAGCAACAGATCACTCTCTGAGGAGACTGTTTACTTGCCCTTGGATGGCATAGATATGAGAAGAAAACAAGAGAAAACAAAAGTTACAATTGTAATTCCCTTGACTCCTTCACCCACAGAAGACATTATTTACTTGCTGGAACTTATTTTCATTCATTGATTTTGTGTTTGAGCAAGATGCCCTCTTGATGGGTTTGGTAACTGACAGCTTTCTGATCCAGTGCTGATCACCAGAGTGCACATTTCCTCCCTTTCTGGTACCAACCTGAAAAGGCTCTCTAAGGATCCATGTAATCTTTGTCTTGATTAAAGATAAAACTCACTGTTGTGCAAAGAGGGCCTGCTCACCAAAACTGGAATTCAATGATACTTAAATATACAGTCTTCTATGAATGATAAATTTCACCTCAGGTTCTGTTCTTTTTATTCCACTGAGGCAATCAACAGAGACGATATCTTGTGCCACCACAAGTTTTTTCAGATGTAGTTTTAAACTCAAAAACACAGTTCCAAATTTCTTTTGCAGCTACTGTAGTGATCAATACAAAAGTGTGTCATGAAAAGGATGATGAAACAAATTTGGAAGACGATATTGAAATTATGTGTTAACAAAGCAGTAGTCCAGCTCATCAGAAAAAATCTGTGGTTTGCAAAGGCTCAAGGCAATAATTTTTTTCTTTCTCAGGTGAATACATGTCAGATGAATACATCTCAGTTCACAGTTTAAAAATCTAACTTTTAGATCAGAAGATTCCTAGTATTCATGAGGAAGATTCTCTTTTCCTGTAGATATTAGTCCAAAACTACCTAGAAAAAATGAAAAAGAGTCTACCACAATTCAATCTACAATTTAAAGTGAAAGTCTAATATCTAATGTCTATGTTGCTCTTTTGAAACAAGTTGTATTTATTAAAATCATGTCACTCACTAGTCGAATCCAACACAGGGAACTTCAGCTGTATAACACAACATAGAAATAAAGCTCAGTATCTTAAAATAAGGAAGAAAAATGGATAACATAAAATTGAAACTAAAGGAGTAATTTACAAAAGTAGAATATAATTACATAAGTTAGAGTCTGGCTGAAAAATTGGCATCAACACCAATTCTTGTGAAATGTCATGAAATATTTAATAATAAGTTGCTGTCTCAAAAGAAACAATCCCAGGACAAATATCTAGTCTTATGTTTCTTTAAAAAAGTGGTAAAAATGCAAATACAGAAATGAATTTTGATTAAAGCTATAAAATATGTTTAACTCATTTGTGTACCGTATTTGGAACTCATCCTGTTGTCTCTGAATTTGTCTCAGCAAGGAAATGGACTGGGATAGCTCTTGCGAAATAAATGAGTTAGCAGTACTTAAACTGGAATATCTCCTTTCATGGGCAGTGTATTTTAAAATGCAGATTATTTTATTCTCGAATAATTGTGAGATTTACAACATTCACCAAGTGATTACAAAAAAAAAAAAGAAAAAAAAAAAAAAAAAAAAAAAAAGCCTGTAATACAAAATAGATTGTTCACAGATGAAACCACAATAAACTCTTCCAAATAGATATTGTAGCACAAAGTATTGGACAAGAGCTATTCTGGCCAGTGCTGTTATTGGAAAGAAGTCTCAAAAATATGCTGTAGAACAGATAATACAGATTCCTCATCTAGTGTAGCTGTGTAAATTATATTGACTCTCAAGATTTAAATAAATGATAACATCAGCTTCAGCTCTCAGAGGTTCAGTACCAGAAAGACAGTTTTAGTGTTTTATCTGGTCTAATGCAAAATATCATGCATACATGCAGCTCTTTTAAGACCACTGGTCTTACATCATTACAGCTACAGCAAATTATTACTAGAGGGTTAAATATAGAAGGGCTTAACTCGTCATGAAAATTGTCATTTCTTAACTGTCCTTCAGAGTATACTTTAATCCAGAATAATGATTCATTGTAAGAACAATAATTCCTAGTCTGCAAATCTTTTCCTCAAAAAATTAGTGATGACAGAAGTGAATAAAAAGAAATGAGGTTGATAAATATCTTATTTCTGCTGTTTAGCTACAAACCAATTTTTCCACATCTTGTCCAGAGTTCTAACAGTGTAACTCCAAGGTAAATAATTGCTGTCAATTTTATTATTTTTTTTTTCCTATGCAATCTGTTACCTGGCCTGTGAGCAGCTTTAGATACATACATGTCTTAAAAACTCTACTGTGAAATTATGCCTGCCTACTGAAAAAGCCACCCATTGTGTGCATCTCAGACTGTCCTGCACACAAGAGTAGAAGGTGGCAGAAGCTTGGGTGAGCATTGGATGTGCATTGGCTGGAGGATGATCGATTTATGTGGAACTGTCAGCGTTCAAAGTCACTGGGCTATTTACACCCTACTTAAATCTTTTCCTTGCTGCTGTTAAGACAGAAATTCTCTGCCATCCTATTTTTAGTGCAGAATCACAATCCCTTATTTTGCTTACCCTGATCATCACTTTAGATGTGTGCTGTGCTGCTATTGCTTTACTCAGATATTATAGAAAACTATCATTAGCATGTTCACTTTTGGTAAAAAAGCCTTCAATAGTCACAAGTAACCAGGGTCTCAGTTTTATATCTCATGGAGATGATAGTTCCAGCAGTACACAGATTCTTGCTGTGGTGCTCCAAATTGACTCCATAAACTTTGTTTTCCTCAAGCTCTGACCCCTTCTTCTCACATTCCGGAGAAGTTTAACATAGTCATTATAGTGTGATTTGGAATTACACCAAAACAGAAAGGCTGACTGATTGCTTTCCTTTTAGTTGTTTAGGTCTCTTGGTACAGAAAGACCTGAAAGCTCTCAGCAACTTCAGGAAGAGAACTGTGTGAGCTACCCAAAGAAAATGCTCACAGAAGTGTGGGAAACAAGTAGTGAATATTTAGCTGAAATGTTACAAGGCAAATCTTAACATGAGACCAGTCTGAATGTGAAATAGTCTTTTAATGGAATTGATTAAATTTCTATCATCTCATTTATTATTAATCATCACAAAGCTTCTAGGAGTCTATCATCCAAAAAAGTCAATTGGAAAGTGATACATTTGTTGAGGCAAGAAAATAATGTTTCAGTAGAAAGTGCTTGACTTCTGAAAGTATCTTTCAATTATTTCAGACATTCATAGTATAAATGTACCTATTTAAATTGCTACTAAGGGATTTTTAGTAGTCAGTAGAAAGAAGCAGATGATTCTAGAATATTACTCATCAAATACTAAAGGTTTTGTGCTAAGGTAAATGTCCAAAATATGTCGGAAGTTTTTTTCCAATAAATTACCCTCTCTCTCGAGTACTGCATTACGTTTATATACCAAGGTTTGGATAGCAGGAGGGCATCATCACTAAAGCTCAGCAGAAAGTTAAATTAATTGTAAATGATTATGTTCAATAAGATGAATCTCTCCTGTTGTGCTTACTGGCTTTGTAAAGTTATGAAAAGTGAGAAAGTCTACCCCTTCTCTCTGGCCTGCAAAGGAGACAGGCACAATAGGAATTCAGATATTTTAGGAACTTTTCCTATCTGAATGAGAACAGAGCTGGCCCATCTCATTGGCTGGGGAACCTACCAGAGCTCTCGCCTGCTGCACACTGTAGAAGGAATGAAGCCACTGATTTGTTCATTGTGTGAACACACAAATTTCAGGATTAATTTTTCTTCACATAGTCTCAAAAGAGAAAATACTTTTAAAAGCTTATCTCAACTTCATGTATGCTATGTGTATAAACAGAAAGTAAAATAATAAATTAGATTTTCTATGCATTCATAGCTATGTTTTGCATCTTCTCTATAACTATTTGCCCATAATAAAGTCACTATGTTTGCCTCAAGTCTGCTGTTAAGTAATTTTCAATTCTATTTTCAGTGGCATAAAACATTAATACTTTGAAATTGTCCAATTTAAATTATTTTATCAATTAACATTGATATGTAAATACTCTTATGAAATAATTCATCACACTTGCTATTTCTTCCAAAATTGATTTCAGAAAATATTTTTTCAGGCTTTTTGTTTGTTTGCCTGTGGTTTTTTTATTCAGTCCATTAATGTCAAACATGCCTGCCGTTTTTTGAGAGAGGCTCAGACTGGTTTGGGGTTGTTTTTCCCTTTTTTTTTTGGTGTTCTCTTTGTGCAATTGAACATCTCTTCTACATTTTCTTGCTTTCTTGCAGCTGGGTATAAACTGAAGAATGAAACAAAACAGTAATTGAAAATAATTTTTCAGAATTCTTTTTAATTTCAGAAAGGTGGATTGGCCAGTTTGTAGTGCTTTGTTTTGTTGTGCTTTTGCATTTTTCCCCTTTCCATAACTTTTTGTAAGCAAAGGAAGATTGTGAACAGCTGAGAGTGGTTAAAGGAAATAAAAATGAGAGGTGAGGTAGGAAAATCTACACTCAACTTAAAGAACAGGGTTGAATACAGCTCCTCAATGGTAACCTAAGGAAAATATAAAAGTGGAAATGTTTATGACAGTTTAAACCTCTTCTAACTCAAAATCAATGTTGTGAAAAGGAGCAAATTCATCAGGAAAGTACAGCTCCACAGAGGTCAGTTACTCAGCACTCTACTGCAGAAGAGCCCATTATGTTGATGCAAGCACAGTTTTGCTGACTGTGGCAAAACACCGCTCAGAGCATCACTGATGAGGATGGGTTTAAATTTAGCTTTAGAGCCCTCACAAGGATTATTAAAAAGATGAAGCTTCTGGGTATTTTCTAGCTCATTGCTGGCCATTTTGCATAACTGCCTGTTCCCTGTTGCAGAGGACAAGCCTGTCTTCACAGGTTGTTACTTTTTGTCTGGCTTATTTGGAGAGAAGGTGCTCAAACAAGCAAGTCACTACCAACTTCTTTGCTTTGGAGAGGTGTCTAGAAAATCTGTTTCCTTTACTGGCTTTGTAATTCTCTGGATTGGAAATGCATTGCTGGAGAAAAGCTTGGAGAAATCTCACACAAGGGTTATGAACTACAGGATGGAAAACTGCTATGGGGTCTGTTAAAAACAACACCATAAATTTGTATGTTTTAACTTAATTATCTGCTGAATGCCCATCTTAGTCTGGTTATTAATGGTATTCAGAACATAATTGCAATCTTGATTGATTCACTGTTTTCCCCTTTGCAGGTCATAGTAAGCACTAACACATTTTTATAATAATCATCTGCAATTAGTGAAGTGAATGAGGTTTTGAGTGTGACTTTACATTTGTCTGTTATAGCTGTCTATTTTCATACACCTATTCATAGAGTTTAGTTACCATGAAAAGCAAGAAAATATAATTAGGGCTATTTTCGTTAATGGAAGGGAGAAAGCCCTTATAGCAAAAAGGCCAAATACATTTATCTACCAGGTGAAAATCATTCCGTATCTTAAAGGGTGGATATTTTTAAGCATAGTGTTTCCTACTGGTCTTACATGTTGCAGGGAAAGGAGACTGTGTGTATTTTTCTTTGTGATTTTTTTGAGTTGAATCTATTCTATAAAATTTGTTGTTTGTCCTAAACATTCTTTATGGTAAACCCATTTTTAAAAAATTATTTTGAAAGCAAAAACCACAGAAAAGAGTTGTAGAACCTTTCATGGCCCATTTTCTTTTGAAAGACCATTTCTAAGGAATAGAGAAAAGTGGTGTATGTAAATTGTTGATCGACTCTAACTCCACATTGCTAGAAGACCATTTCAAAGTCTGTCTCCCTAGGAGAGCATTAGCAATAACTTGGCTGAGGCAAAGTGCCTGGAGTTATGGAGTAAGATATATACCACCTTAGTCATTTTGAGTGAGTTCTGCACCAGTACCTCTCGGGGCAGGGCTGTCATAAGTCACTGTTTCAGGATCTCTGCTGTACAAATGGGATGGTAGTTTCTTTGTCCTGCCCATGTGGTGACAAGGCACATCCTCCCCACGTTGGGTTAGGCTTCTCCCAGAAGAAATAATCTTCCAGTTTTGGCCAGGTGAGATGTATAAGCACTGCTCCTGGATGAATCTGAAAAACCCAAAGGAAGAAGGAAAGCTGACAGTTTATACATACATGGTAAAAATAGGGAAATAAATGGAGATCAGTGCCCTCATCTTGGAAAGTGATGAATGATTCCTACAAGGTATTGAATACTTCTAATTCACAGGATGTCTTCATGAATAGTTACATGCCCATTACAACGGTCTCTCAAAGTTGACATCAATTAACATTTGAATGATGTTTATAAATTCTGCAATTATTGCAATATTTCTCATTTGTAAAGAGGAAACTGAGGGCCTGCAAGAATCAGGACTGGATGTATGCAAGAATACAGGTATAAACCCCCCACCTCTGTGCACCTCTGCCTAGTAAAATCCTCTCCCAAATTTAGTTGCTCACAGTTTGTACAGGGTACAGCAATCTCCTGTAAGGCTGAGGGACACAGGGTTCTACTACAGGGCCAAGAGCAGTCTTGTTGCTATGGGCTTAAGCTGCTTCTTTTCTGCTACTTTAATATGCAGCCATTGCACATAAAAATGAAATATGATTGAAGAGAGTGCCTTTGACCTACATATGTTCAACATTTGCCGATACTTAAAAGTGCATGGACAATGGAAGAAGGCTATAAAATCACTTCTCATGAAAAGTCACAGAAAATCATCTAAGTACCAAGAAAAAGAAATCTCCAACAGTTTTTTGGGTGGCTTTTTCCTTGCTTTTTTTTTTTCTTTCTTTGAATTTTTTGTTGTTATTTTTTTTTTGTTTTTGTTTCATTGTCAGATTTGGATTATGTCCATATAAAGTTATCAGGATTATAACCTGTGTGGAAGTGTCAAAACAGTTTTTATTATAAGCCTGTTTTATATAAAGCTGTTATATTTTCCACTAATTGTGAGAAATTCCACCTCTGCAGACATGAGGATATGATTAGCAGATGTGAAAGATATAATGCAAGCAAGCAAACAAACACATTAAGTCCCCCAAACTGGGTTTAGCATCAGTGTTATTAAACACTGGCTGTGTGCAAATCAGCTTTCATTTACTCTTTGCTCTCATTTACACATTCTTATTTTCTAGATTAACTTATAAGTCTTTCAGTGTTTCATATTTTATTACCTCTAAGCTGTTTAAAGCTTTTCTGAAGTTGCATATGGTCAGAAAAAAGGGTGTCACTCTGTCTTCCACCATTGTGTGTTGGCACTGTCTTGGTGGGGAATTACAGTTATGCTCTGTCCCAGAGGTGGCTGTGAACAGCACAAAGCCCTCGCAGGGAAGCTGTATGTCCATGTCCAGTGTAGAGTTAACAGCTTGAAGCCTTTACTGTTATTATGTTCACAACTCCCAGCTACCTAAACCAATGCTATAGGATTCCAGGAGACTGCCAAAGTGGCCTTTGCTCTTTATTAAATTCAATAAATTTAATAAATTTTTTGCAGATGGGATGCACCCAAGAGTAATGAGGGAACTGGCAAAAGAGCTCACCAAGCCACTTTTACTCATTCACCAGCAGTCCTGGTTAACAAGAGAAGTCTGACTTGACTGGAAATTAACAAATATAATGCTCATCTACAAGAAGTGTTGGAAGGGTGATCTGGGGAATTACCAGCCTGTCAGCCTGACCTCAGTACCAGGAAAGTCATGGAGCAGATCTTCCTGAGTACCATCATACAGCACATGCAGGCATCAGGCCAAGCCAGCATACAGTTACAACAGGTGGGTCCTGCTTGACCAACCAGATCTCCTTCTATGACAAAGTGACCCACCTAGTAGATGAGGGAAAGGCTGTGGATGTTGTCTATCTGGACTTCAATAAAGCCTTTGTTACTGTCTCCCACAACATTCTCCTGGAGAAGCTGGCAGCCCATGGCTTGGACAGGTGGATTAAAACTGGCTGGATTAAAACTGGCTGGATGGCTGGGCCCAGAGAGTGCTGGTGAATGGTGCCACATCCAGTTGGTGGCCGGTCACTAGAGGGGTTTCCCAAGGCTCCGTATTGGCCAGTTCTGTTTAATGTCATCATCAAAGATCTGGAGGAGGGGATCAAGGGCACCCTCAGTCAGTTGGCTGACAACACCAAGCTGGGGTAAGTGTTGATCCGCTGGAGGGCAGGAAGGTTCTGCAGAGGGATCTGGACAGGCTGGAACAATGAGCGGAGGCCAATTGTGTGAAGTTCAACAAAGCCAAGTGCTGGGTCCTGCACCTGGATCTTAACCTCCCCAGGCAGTGCTACAGGCTGGGAGCAGAGTGGCTGGAAAGTAGCTTAGCAGAAAGGACCTGGGGGTACTGATCAGCCATGGCTGAACATGAGCCAGAGTGTGCCCAGGTGACCAAAAAGGCCAATGGCATCCTGGCCTGTATCAGCAATAGTGACCAGCAGGACCAGGGCAGTGATTGTCCCTCTGTACTTGACACCGATGAGGCTACACCTCAAGTCCTGTGTTCAGTTTTGGGTCCTTCACGTCAAAAATGACATTGAAGCATTGGAGAGCATCCAAAGAGGGGCGATCAAACTGGTGAAAGGTCCAAAGCTCAAGTCCTGTGAGGGAACTAAAGTTGTTTACTGTGAAGAAAAGGAGGTTCAAAGGGGACCCCATTGCTCTCTAAATTGCCTGAAAGAAGGTTGTAGTGAGGTGGAGGTTGGTCTCTTCTGCTGTGTCTGAAGTGAAAGCATGAGAAGAAATGACCTTAAGTTGCACCAGGGGAGGTTCAGATTAGATATTGGAAAAAAAAAAAAATCACTGAAAAAACGGTTAGGAATTGGAATAAGTTGCTTAGTGATGTATTGCAGTTATCACCTCTGGAAGTGTTTAAGAGATGTCTGGATGTGGGACTTGGATATATGGTTTAGGTGGTTGTTAATAGCTGGATTGGATGATCTGGAACATCCCTTCCAACCTTGATTCTGTGAGTCTGTAATAGATGAATCATGTTACTTCATGCAAACTGGAATGCAATTCCGTCAAATGTTTGTATACAAGCACTGTAGCATTTTTTGTTAGTATGCAAGCACATCCAACATTTTTGAAGCCAAGACTTTCTTGACTGATTTGTCCTTGAATGAAGATTTTCTTCTTCTTATGTATGTTTGCTGCCTAAATGAAAACCTCATGAGCCATACAGAAACATATCTTTACAAGATTAAGCTTTATGTTAATTCTTTGCTTTAATCCAGGAAATATTTTGCGTCTGAGATTGTACTGCTAGTCTGTAGAACATTATCTTTACACACAGAGTTAAGGCCTCGGTTCCTGGATTTCCCACTGAAATTTCAGAAAAGGATGGCTCTTTGTATGGCTGTATTGCCAGTAAAGATGAACATTATTTTATACATATACAAGTATCCGGAGAAGGAGGAGGTGAGCTAAGAGGAAATGACAGGGTTTGCTGCTGGGTTAGGTTGTCATTAGGACAATTAGCTGTAACATTATCAGGGCCCCAGCCTTGTAAATATAACCATGAAGAAAAACCCTGCTGAATTCCTGTTACTACCAAAAAAAGTACCAAATTCAAATAATAAGAAGGTCAGGCTGTTTACATTTTACTGTAACAGAGTCCCCAGGGCCTAAAAACAGTGATGATTTTAAATAAATAAATAAATAAATAAATGTTTTACAACGA
>VZRN01001644.1:724823-751141 GCA_013397935.1 Dasyornis broadbenti
TTCAAGACAAAAAGAGTCAATTGAAAAGAATTCCCATCACCATTTACTCATCTTTATGAAATTAAGATGAGTTCTTGTACAGGCAAGTGAGCAATTTCTAGTATACACCAGGAGGTCAGTGCACAGCATTTCTGGTAGCACCAGATGACAGATATGATAATGTCTGATGACAGACATTCTAATAATTAGCTTTTTCTGTGTCTTTGCAAAGCCGTCTTTGTAGATTCATAGAATCCTTTCCTTGTTTGTCTTCTTTTTCTCACATTAGCATTTCAATCAACTGTACTTTCCACTAGAAACCAAACTGAGAATGTGGGGAATTAAGATTTTTAATATCTTCTTAATAGGAAAAAAAAAGGTTTTCTAAATGACCGTGAGCTGTCTGTTGCTTTTTGTTGTCTTTGCTATAACTGAAGTTGCACAGCATGGTACAGAGATGTATGATTTTCTTTCTCTATTTTTTAATCAAGTCTAATGTAATCAATCTTAACAAGAAGACCAACACCAAAAAGCATTAAGAATTCAAGTTGAATAAATGTGAAAACTCATCTGTGGAAGGAGCAGAAGACTATAATACCAGTGGTCAAGAGCCTGAGATTTTAGGAGCAGCACACAAATATCTTTAAAGAGAGAAATCACAGTCTGATCTTTTCATACCTACACCATCCAGTCCACTTATATCCTTGTTGCTGCAGGACTCTGCCTTAAACTGTCTGCTGCTTCCAACGCTCAGGACACCTTATTTGGTGACCATGGCTACATGACCTGGTGTCTGCCCGCAGGCCAAGTCAGAGACTGCTGGCACGCATTCACCAGAGGCTTACAGTTCCAAGTGCTTAATGAAACACTTTTGGCAAGAGCCAAAATGGTAGAACTTTCCATCCGGACAGGTTTCATATTTCGGAGGTTTCCTATGCACTCTTTTTTATATTTTAAATATGATGTGTTAAAGTGAGGGAGATGAAGAAGAGCTTGGACATAACGAGAGTAAGTCTAAATAAGCAAATAAATAATTGTAAACATACTGTCAGATTAGATGTTATTTCAATTCTCTTTTCCATGAAAACTCAAACTGTTATAGTAATTTATTTGTATTGACTTAACAGGGGTCTTGGCAAGGTAGGTCAAGGTGGATTTTCTGATAGGAGAACTGTTCTGAAATTCTTAGTGGAACAAACTCCCCAGAAAATGAATTATAATGCTTTTATATTCACATTAGACAACTGAAATATGATGGAGAAAGGACTATGGCACTTTTATTAGAGATCAGTGACCCATTTACATTCACACGCTCCTAGTTCAAATACTTATTTCTCCAAAGAAAATTTTGGATTATTTAAAATAGTAGTTTAAAACTTTCAGTAAAAGCAAATGCAGAATCTTGATCTAATCAGTGAATTAAGCCATGATAGCTNTTTACAAGTTTCACACGCTCCTAGTTCAAATACTTATTTCTCCAAAGAAAATTTTGGATTATTTAAAATAGTAGTTTAAAACTTTCAGTAAAAGCAAATGCAGAATCTTGATCTAATCAGTGAATTAAGCCATGATAGCTGCATATACATAATATACAACATATTGTCTGAAGGAGGCTGTGGAGAATCTTTGTATTTATGACATCATTGTAGGATTGATGTTTAATTTTAAAATAGTAATAAGAATAGCAATCTTGTTCATCTTTGATAAAAGGTGGCTGACTGAAGGGGCTAAGAATGTGGAATATACAGTGAAATGGTAAAATAAATGTGTGTATCTGTCTCCCTGTTTGGCTTGTAATAACTATACAAAGAATACGATGAGTGGTAAATAAAATGAAGTATGTGGTCTTTAAGGAGCATGTGGAATTCATTGCCACAGGAGGCTGTAAAGTGGTTGTAAGGTGGTTGTATTTAAAAGAGGATTATTTTACAAGCAATAACACTGAGCTAAATTGTATGGAGCAATGGAGCAACATTCTTCATAAGACCCCTGAGGCTGGCTCAGCATTTTCAGCTCTGGCGGCAGAGCATTTCATGCCAGCGGAGAGGAGCCAAAGTGGATGTAGAGGTGACACAACAAAAAGCTAACCAAAAGGCAAATAAAAGCCAAGAAGAAGGGAGACACAGGAAGAGAGCATAACAAAACTACAACTTGTCCAAATTCAGCTGGGCTTCTGTTCATATGCATTTCCTCTCCCCATGTTTTCCTGTTAAGTGACTCAGAGCTGTAACAACACATGGCCCATGGGAAATGAAGCCCAGGAGCCAAGGTGGAAGCCATTCTGGCTGTATCTCAGTATGGTGGCTCAGCTTTGGACTGGAAACTTTTTTCTTCATTTGCAATTTTGAACTGACTGACACTTTACTGTGCAGGTGACTGCGTACTGGAACAGATTGCCCAGAGAAGTTGTGGAGTCTCCCTCCCTCACTGACACATTCAAGAACTGCCTGCACCTAATCCTGTGCAAGAATAATCTTGATTGACCAGGGATCCTAGATACCCACTGTGATCCCTTCCAACCGCACATTTTCTGACATTTTGCTGAAAATGAGGTGAAAGTGGTCAATTGGGGGATGGGGTGTGGGAGGGCAGCTTGGAGAAGGCATGTATGCAGAAGGAGGAAGCTATGCAGACACAGAGGTGCATCTAGGGCAGAAAAGCCCACTGCTCAAAGCCTTTCAAAAATTAGACTTCCTCTCCTCTGGGAATGTTTGTCTGCACTTTTCTCAGCAGGTTGCTGCTCCTTTTATCTTCCATCACCTCCTACTCTTAGGGCTTAGGGGCCATAAATCTCTATTTTGGCCCTTCTGCCATGTGTCAGCCCCATAAGCTTCTTCTTCTTAACCTGTTTGGTCACCCTTGTGCTTCCCAGCTGGCTTCACATACTAAGTGAGTATGTGTGGGTGAGGCTAGAAGCAAAATTTCGCTGGGGAAGGAATGACACAAAATCCTAAATGGAAAACGATGAATTATGAAGTCAGTAAGCAGGACCACAGACACTCAGATAAGAGATTTGAAGTCTGGAATGGTGTAGGTGAGTATGCTGCTTAGTATAGTAACAGCAGTGTTTCTATCATGTTTGATTGCTGAAACAACTATGGTAATTATAACTGTAAGCAGGAACCCATCCTCAAGTAAACTAAGAATTGTTGGCTAAAGAGTTGCAGCATTTTCCATGTGTCTTGTTTTCGCATAGGGTTAAAGTCGATAATCAAACATACCAGCTAGGAGTATGCTAATTTGCTTCCATTATGGAAAACAGTGTTGCAAGCTCTTACCTTGTTGGCATTATGGGCTTAGGGAAATAAAACTTCAATCAGCTTCATTGCATTGTCTATTACTTAAATCAACATGCCCATTTCTAACATTTGCTCATAAAATGATTTCTCCAGGTATCTTGTTATTAAAAACATGACAGTAAGTTGTTGTGATATATGGTTCCAGTGGAAAATCTGGTTTCGGTAAATATTCATCTCAAGATTAATTTTTGTTTGAACAAGAGTAACTTTACATACTCACATTGCTTATAAGAAACTTGGGAGATTGCAGGTTAAAAATTCATATGGAGAAAGTTGCATATGCCTTATTCCCAGTTATAAAAAAAAACTGGAGCTATTTTAATGTTTTGGCATATGGAGTTATTGTAGCTCACTTAAAAAAAAAACCACTCAGCCCTGTGTTAGATACCAGATCTCTCTTCCTATTACGTAATGCAGGGAAATATACATACAGAGTACAGTTATTTTAAATACAAAGTTTAGCAAGAATTATTGTAGCTTATATGGAAATGGAAAGTCTGAGGAGTTTTACAGGTTTCAGAGTTCTGTGGCTGATG
This sequence comes from Dasyornis broadbenti, assembly GCA_013397935.1. Taxonomy (NCBI): domain Eukaryota; kingdom Metazoa; phylum Chordata; class Aves; order Passeriformes; family Dasyornithidae; genus Dasyornis; species Dasyornis broadbenti. The sequence continues at coordinate 728,638 of VZRN01001644.1, forward strand.
CAAAAGTTCCATTATTGTGGACCTATTTGCAGCTGGGAGTCCTGCAGGAACTGGAAGAGACAGAAAACAGTGAAAATGCAGACTGAGAATGTAAAAATGCAGGCAAACTCTTTGTGCTCTTCTGCAGCACTGATATGTAAGGCTAATAACAGCAACTTCACTCCATTCTTTTCCTGTCCTTAATGAAGAACAGATCCAGATGTTGTAAGAATGTCACCACAGGGAAGCAGGAAAAAGAAGGGTGAGTTATACAGAAAGTGTTTAGACTGAGGATGTGCTGGGTCAAACTGCTGAGCTCCATGGGGAGCTATTGAGTTGGGCTCAGGTGGGCCAGTGGAGCTTTGCTCATTTTGCCAGGGTTTGGGCCATTTGTACCGGTGCTAAACTGCGACGGTGTAATGGCACACCTACTACTGTGGAGCCCTGCTTTGTTTCTGGTCCATACATGCCATTATTATTTCAAATTCTTTGTAAATCTGAAGCACTTCTGCATTTTGAATGCAGATGGTAACATGAAAATACTCTACTCAAGAGCTGATATTATAACACTTCCCATTGTCCCAAGATGTTTCATGCCAGAGGTGAATATCTTTACACATATAGTGGGTGCCAACATATGGCAGGTTCCAGAGTGTTGGGAACTGTGCCCTTGACACTGTTCAAATGCTCACAAAAAGCAGGCAGGAGCTGAAACCTACTTTCACCCTTCTCGAGGCTTTTCCTCTATAAATTTTTCAAATGTGTATCTCTTGTGGTCCAGAAGTTGGATTATTTGCTAAAACCCATGGCCCCTATCAGTCCTCACTATAAAGATCATCTCTCAATTCTGTCACAAAATGGATTGGGCTATGGTTGATTTAGGCCACCAACCTACTCCTTTGTAGGACAGCTGTAAGCCCTTTTGGGTCATACATTTTGCAATAATGTTTCCTCTGTTTGCAAAAGGCTTGTTTTCATACAATCCATTTTCCTGGTTAGCCCATGGCTGATGTCAGTAAATTTTTGAAAGATCATATACACAGGGAGATGAGCAAGTAAAAGCAAATCAGTTGCAGAAAATTAAAAACACAACAGCAGTTGTAGAGCAACTCACATTACCCAGTCTTGCATAAGTCTTGCACTGGCTTTTCTGCCTTCCTGTAGATTTTATAACTCACTATAAAAAAGTCTAGTGGAAAGTATTTTTATTTTAACTACAAAAGCCCAGTGGCTGAATTTTCTGCAGAGGAATAGGTAAAGACTTTTCTCAAATGACATCAGCAACCATTAGTTGAAATTATCATCTTCCACTCTGTTCTCATTCTACACTGACTCATGAAAGTTTTTCAGAGAAATACTGTATATTTAGCTGTTAGGTGTGCAAGTAAAATCAATTCCATGAGTCTAAATTCAGACTCTTTTATGACATTTTTCCTTTCCCCAAGCTGTAGTCTCATTTGTTTTCTCCTTCCTGATAATTTTCCTTTAATCCATAGTATCTTCTTTTCTTTTTGTTTATTCTCTTTCCCTTTATGCTTTCTTTTCCTTGGAAAGGTTTTTTTGCTTTGTTCTGATTTTTACAGGCTATTACATTCCCTTTTTTCGGTTGTTCCTCTCCCCCATTTTCTTGCACTATGATCACTTCTCTTTATATTGCTTTTTGTGACATAACCTTGGCTATTTCTCTATAAACTGGAGACAGCATGTCTATACTAGGCATCACCTTGTCAGGTACATGAGCTCTGATGCCATTTCATCATAATTCACCATGATCTGATTTATATATTTTGTGATCACCAAAAGTAATTTTTGGTATTTTGTGAGAATTTGACTCTACCATATATAACTATTCATAGGAAACAGTAAAAAGAAAGCTTCAGATCTTACTCATTCACTTTTGACATCATTGACATAGTAGATGAGAGGGAGGCTCTTATGTTAAAGGACGTTAATCACCTTTCCCTGTTGGCTTCATTGGAAATTTGGTGTTGGATAGTGTAGCCGTGTCTGTACTGGCACCGGTGCACTGGTGCTGTCCCCTGGGAAGCAGCTGGCTGTACTGCTGAACTGATAGAAGAGGCTCTGGCAGACTTTCTGCCTGTGGCAGCAGAGCCTATACATGTAGGAAGAATTGTGCATGGGCAGCCTGATTTGGAAGGCTGTAGGGTGTGGATGTGGCCAGGCTGTGCTGGCCAGGGCAGGGAACAGCTTTGTATGCCTTTGTTTGTGAGTGAGGGTCTGCAGCACCACAGCACACTGATATGAGCCCTGCACATGCTGAGCATCTCCTGGGGATGTGCGTGAGGAACAATACCCTGGGCTTTTCTTGCAAGAGGTAGCATTCACATGTGACCTTTTTACAGACAGGCTGGTTTCCAGGAAGAGCTCGCCCCACTACTAGGACTACAGCTACAGTCCCCACTTGTGCAGCTCTTCTCTGTGTATTTTCAATGCAAAAATATAACACCTGGAATACTATGAGTGCTCACTTCAGCACTCACCTTGCCAGCAATCTCTGAGTTCCTTCAGTGACAGCTCTTGAAGCATTTCCTTGAAACACTTCAGGGCTGGGATTTGTTCTCATTTCTCTTGTCAGGCCCCTGTGAATCATTGTGCACTCACCTCCTCAACATGTATCAGGGATACATGTGGTAGGCACCAAGAAGCAGATGCAGCAGCTTCCTTAGTGGTCTATTTCTCAGTGTTAGAAAGCCAGGTTATGTTACAAATACCAGTAAAAGGTAATTGCTCCCACTAAAGGCACTGCTCAGGAGAATGGTAAGCACATGCTGAACAAAAGGAAAGGAAAAGCTACCAAGAAATCAAGAAAAGTGAATTAAATATTGAACTTACATTTGATTAATTTTTACTTTATTTACATTCAAGAGAGGTAAACATTAATGAAACTGCTTGTCTCACAGATTGAACCATTTATTTAACAGAGAACAGACTAGGTGGTTTGAGAAGCTAAAGATCTTTCTATATGAAAAAGATTCTGCCCAAGTACCCTGAACAACATAGATTTCTGCTGAAAAAAGACAAGATGTCTTCTATAGCCATTCCAGTTCAAGTCTAGCCTTATATTTTGTGATGGAAAGATTTTTTGCGATGTTCTTCTGACATGTATCCAGTTTGAAATCAATGTTTCATATCATTTGGTTTTGGCTAGTTTCCTGTATAAGGTAAAACAACCACTATTGTCATTGTAACTGGTCTGCATTGACAAATCATCCCAGAGCTAGAACATTATTTTCTGGCATCTAATGATTAATTCAGAGCTCTCAAATGAAAAAAAAAAAAATTTTAGAAAACTGCTTCACTTAATGGAAATATGTGAATAGAAACAAATGCACATGTTTACTGATCTATGTTTGTAAAAAGAGAAGTGAATGAATTTTATGTTTAAGGGAATCTGTCTGGAGGAAGATGAGATCTGTGACTTGAAAAGGTCATTGAATACTGTCTAAAAGAAGGGCACTTGTAACTTACTATTAACAAAAAGATGGTGATGAGTTCTGTTGATTGTTCCCTTTGCTTATCTATTGCCTTCTCTTTATTGTTTTGACTTCTAGACCTTAGTGTCCTTATGATTTGGTCTGAACCAGTCCCTTTGGCTGCTTCCAGTATATTTGCATTTTCAGGTGCATAATTAAATGCAATATTGACCTTAGTGTGATTGCAAACACAACAGAAATTATGAGAATCCCACCATTAAAATTTATCATTAAATATCTTATAAAATATATTTTTAATGTTATAACATTGCCCCTTATAGTCTAGTTAAACTCTACAGTTTTATGACAGATTTAAAGTAATTGCAGTTATTAAGTAGAAGCACTGTTACAATATCCAGGAGAGAACCTTGACAGTTGTTGTAGATAAATGTCAAACTGAAGCAACAGATGTTTTGCTCTTTGTTGCTTATAGTTAAGATTTTTACAAATACAAAAGCTTTTATAGGTCTTATTATAAGCAAAAGATGTGTCAGGTCATTATTATTTGTCCATTATTAGTTTGAAGTCATTATTTAGGTAGCTGCCTTCCCAGTTCTCAGCAGTCCATTGCAGGTTGGTTTTTGTCTCTACCTGCCAAAGCAGCAGTCTTTCCTGAAGACTTTGCAACCCTCAGAGACAGGTACCAGTGCTGTCAGCTACTTATGCTGTGCTGTGGCTTAAACTTCAGCTTGTTCCAGGCTTCAAAAATATGCTTATATCAGCAGCTGAAATATTCTTTGCTCTTGATTTCTTGCAAGGAAGTCTACATTGCCAAATGACAATCTCACTGCAAGCAGTGGAAGCAGTTTTCTTTGGGTAGTTCTCCATGGTGCTCCATGGCAGCCAAGGTTCTCAGCACTTGGGACTGTGACATGGCATCAATTTGTAACTACAGTAAATTATGTTCTTTTATCTAAATAATTACTTTTCCAGCCAATGTGTAGCAGCTAACAGTCACCTTTATATTCTACAGAGCTTTTCAAGCCTAGCTTCTGATGTGCACTGGGTCAGCCTCTAGAGCCTTTTTGCAATGACCAGCTACTGCAGCAATTGTTAGTCCTTGAAATATTAGAAAAGATCAGAAAATCAAAAAAGCCAGACATGGAATGGAGTTAAACTAACAAGCAGTAAAATGTGTAACAATAAAACATTTCATAAGCACATTAGTAGCAAGTGGAAAGTGGGAAAGAAACAATGAGCCCACTATTCAAGGGGAGGAGAATGACAGTTGCAAAGACGCAAAAATGTTTAAGGCTGTTTTGCTTCAGTTGGATAACATGATCTTCATTTCCACTCAAAGGGTAAGAATTCAAGCCAGAATAAAAAGTAAGAGAGTATCTAGATAAGCTGGTTGCTTTGGGCCTGATGAAATCACAGTGGGCTGCTTGAGACTGTTTTACACAACACAGGTGAGGTTACAGAAAACGGAAAAGCAGCAAACAGCTGAAATTTGCCTTATCTGGTTTTAAACATGTACAGAGTGGATATCTACATCTGAATAGTCAATGGAAAGAAATTGGCATCTTGATGGTGAGATTCTCTTGGGCTGTTTTAGACGCCGGCTTAAGGATTTTGTGAATTGTGCGCTAGACCGCACTGACTTTTGACTAAAACTACCCTGATTTGGGTGTATGATTTCTTTAAAAGCTGTCCTGTAATAGTAATTAATTCCTTACTATTAAACTGAACAGATGTATAAGGAGGATGTCACTAAAGATCTGTCCCATGTCTGGTAGATTGTTTGATGCCTTCATTAGAAGTGGGGATGATATAGACCAGAGAGCTGGTTACCACTTTGTCAAAGTGACTGTAACAGAAACAGCTCTATACATATCAAACTGATCCTGGGAAAACATGGATGAAAGTCATTGAAGACCAGTGCAAAAGTCAAGTATTTTACTACACAAATGTGAGACAGGGACCACCAACACCCTGCAGTTGTGGAAACAACATAGCAAACCAGACCAAAACTTCAACAGGTAATAATGAACAAACAGGACTGCAGCATCTAACACAAGCAAAATGATGCTTCTGATAGATTTAGCATTGATGTAATTTCACAGTTTCCCAGTCTGAGATAGCAAACAGGAGAATGTTTCCCTGTGTGGGTGTGAGGAGCAATCAGTATGAGACAGGTTTGGCAGAGCAATTTGGGCACCTCCATCCTGCAGCTTTCACCACATAGCATGAAAAAAACTTCGTAAGTCCTCTGGAAATATGGCAGCTGCTATATACGTAAATCCTACTCATCCCATCCCACAGCTCATAGTTACATGGCCCAGAAGACAAATAAAGCTTCAAGAAGCAATTTGCTGACCTGTTGGATTCTCTGGAGGACTACAGGTAGCCTTGCCTTGATTTTAAGGGTTTATTTGGGGTGGGGTGCTTCTTACTGTTTTGTTGTCTTTAGGCCCTGTATGAGAACACACGGATGTCATGTGAAAATGCGGGGCCTGGTCTTCTGTTCTGGAGGAAGGGAGGGAAACCTTCCCCTTTCCCCTTTTATGGGATGATTTCATCCAACAAAATTCCACTGAGCAATTGCATCAAAATGTAAATAATGTTTTAGTTCATTTTACTTCTCTGTGGTCATGTTTACTTTCTAGGGCTGAACATTTGCTCTTATAGTCACCACTAGTCTTAAAATTAGAATAATCTGTTTTGAATGCCTACATTTGTTATTAAATTTCTAATTCCCAAGTTAGAAATGAAGCTGCTGAGCAATCAATAATATTGTTCAGTAGGAACAGCTGTCTTTGCAAGGTAATGGGCAGGCCCTGCTACAATGAAGGCAATGGCAACTTTCTATTCACTTCAATAGGAACAACACTGGACCCTGGATTAAAGAAGCCTGCCTGACACAGGGTTTGTAGGAAGAAGTAATTATCATTTTTAGGCCAGCTGGATAATCAGAGAAACTTTGTGACACAGAGACTCTTCTTTAGATCTGGAAAAGTTATGCCAAAATTCAAACTCATTTTAGGAACTGTTGTTCATTATAATCTGCTTATGATTTTTTTTCTATTAAATGTTTTAAGACAAAAAGAGTGAGAGGCATCAGGGAAAGGAAAGATAGACTAGGAAATGTTACAAAGAATTGGAGTTCAGGATTCTATTTTTCTCTGCTTTGTATTCAGCTAATTTAATTCTTCAGACTGTGTTTACAATTGCTTGACACTACTATAGGAGTTTTCAATTTTACTTTCCTCAGGACCACTGGTTAAGTGACACTAGGAGAGAAATGTTTGGCTGTGATGTTAACATTCTTTTTTTTGCTGTTGCAAAGACTGAGGTGCCACCACTACCTTTCCGAAATAAGGAGACATTTCATTCAGAATATCCTTCCACCTAAAAGTAGTCAAAGTTTTGCAATGAAAGAATATCATTATTGCTATCATTGTTTTTGATGCTTATAAACTTTATAGTTGTAAATCTTTAGCTTACATAGCACAGACAAACAGGACACTTTGTCTGTTATTTTGTGACTCTGAATAGGGCTCTCTAAATGAGAATTTCAAAGGCTATTTGGGACAGAAACTACTTTACACAAAGGTCTGTTCGGTGTGTCCCTAAAATATACTTTTCAATTGCTGTGTATCCTAAATATTTTAGCTTACCACAGCTGAAAATATGGCCCCCTCAATTTTTATTTTTTTGTGTTACTCTTCCAATCTCTTGGGAGATGTCAATAATCCCTTTGATACTTTTAAAAGATTTTCAGTGCTGTCTATATTAAGATTTCCTGAGGAATGAAGATTGACAAGAATGAGGCAGCCGTGTGATGGACAAGATCTTCTTATCTGTGATGAGGATTACACCAATGTGTATTTTAATATCATTATTCATAACTGTCCAGAAGTGAAAATTCTCCTGTGGTAAGGATAAAATCTTTCAGCTATTTTAAAAATGTGACTCAGACTGCAAGTCTTTTATGTGATTTAGCCAAACATAGCTACATTGCTCATAGCTGGGAATCCAATGCGTACGGGACACATCCCTTGCCATGGAAATTGCTGATCCCATGGTCGACAGCTGAAATGTGCAGAGCACATTAGCTAGTAAAATAGCAGCAGAACAGTTAGTGATAGAGTTTCATTTAAATATGCCTAAAGGAATGGCCAAATAAGTAAAAATAAAACATTGTATTAGACAATAGCTGGTAACTCAGCTTAATGAACAGAATCTGTACGTCTGTGCAATGCAAACCTGCCCTGGCTACATGGTTTGGAGATTTGCCATAGGATTATTAAGCAGTATAAGAAGTGTGAAGAGTCCTGTGAGCAAGAAGATGCTCTGTGCATGCATTCCAGAAACCTTCATCTCCACATGGTGCTGAATCCAATAAAAAAAGTTTATGGAATGATGCACCAAAATGGCAAAGTCCCCCACATCAACTATGCTGGGGAGGGAGGTGCTACAAGCAGGGACAACTCAGGGAGGATCTGTGAACAAGGTGATAAATCCCAACTCAAAAAAGAGATATAAATGAGCAGTGGAAAGTGGGAGTTCAGCGAACCAGCATAGTACCCACACCATGAGCATTTCAAGGCACTTTGCCATCTGACACAGCTCAGTGTTTGGGATGCGGGTTGTGATCTGTGCAAGGAACCCACTGTGGGGATGGAAAGGATGAATGTGAGTCAGACTGCTGACCAGGCTGCCTTACTGAACACTGGGATTCATCTGAACAAGTCATTGTGTCTGCAAATAGGACACGGATGATCTCCTCAGTAAAAGTTGGTTTTGCTGGCCTGTAGCTCAGTTTGAAAATGAGGCCCATATCAAGAGTATAAGATGTTTTAAGGAACAGGAAAAGGCCATCTGGCCTCAGAGGCATGCATTTTTTTCAGTCTGTCTTAAGCCTACTTCATGGCTTTTTCACTATGTTTCGTAATCCTTTGCTCCTGTATGAAATTAACAGGATCACAGAATCACAGAATTAGCACAAAGATCATGAAGTCGAACTCCTGGCCCTGCACAGCAACATCCCCAAGAGTCACAGCCTGTGCCCAAGAGCATTGTCCAAATGCTTCTTGAACTCTGTCAGGCTTGGTGCTGTGACCACTTCGCTGGGGAGCCTGTTCCAGTGCCCAACCACACCCTGGGTGAAGAACTTTTTTCTAATATCCAACCTAAACCTCCCCTGACACAACTTCAGGCCATTCCCTCAGGTCCTGTCATTGGTCACCACAAAGAGATCAGTGCCTGCCCCTCCTCTTCCCCTCATGAGGAAGTTGTAACTGCAGTGAGGTCTCCCCTCAGTCTCCTCCAGGCTGAACAGACCAAGTGACCTCAACCACTCCTCATACGGCTTCCCCTCTAGAAATTTACCTCTTCATTGCTCTCTTTAAGATTCTCTCTAACAGTTTTATACCCTTATATTGTGGAACCCCAAACTGCCCCCAGCACTCGAGGTGAGGCCTCCCCAGCCCAGAGCAGAGCGGGACAATCCCCTCCCTTGCCCGGCTGGTGATGCTGGGCCTGATATCCCCCAGGACAGGGTTGGCCCTTCTGGCTGCCAGGGCACTGCTGACTCAGAGTCAAGGGAGAAAGGAGAAAAGAGAGAAACAGTTCTGTAGAACTGTCTTTTAACTCATTTCTATGCTCTTCTGCAGTTGCCTTTCCTGCTAACTTATTCCATATGTTTATTAAGCTTTACATAAAATAGTTATGCCTCTCTTCTTAGTTTCCTCTTTATTTGAGATAATTTGTCATTTTTGCATAGTGCCTAATCAGTTTTGAAACCATACATCAATTCTACCCGTACTTATACATGAGATATATGGATAAAATATGTATAAAGATATATATACAAACATAAATATGATTATTATTTCCAGTTGACCAGGATTTTGTTGTAAAAATGGCAATAAATTTAGCTTCTCATTATTAGCTAAGTTAGTGAAACCAACTGCTGTTTTCTCCATTTTGTGAATTATGTTTGAAAGTCATTACCATTATTAAAAGAATACACAGTGACAATATTTGATGCAAGTATGGTTTGCAAAAAATATACAGATGATAATTCAAGAAAAAGAAAGCCAAAAGTGAATCTGAGAGATTCATGCAGAAAAACTAGATTTTGAAATAGCAAAGATTAGGTTTCAAGGCAAGGGTTTGGTTTTAAAATTGCAAAATAATAAATGGAACTGCTTTTAGCATGTTACTCAGAAAATGCCTAACCTAGTACTATGCAGAAAATTATACTTACAATTTGGTAAGGGAAAAAACATAAATCAGCATATATGCATTTTGCATCACAGACTTTTTTTGGGTTTTATTCTCTACTTGTTACTTCTCCTGGAAGCAAAAACTAAAAAAGCAAAATAATCTCATGTCTTTTGAAGCTGGAAATCAAAATTTCCCAAACATTTTGTTTTAAGACATAATTTCTATTATTAAATAAGTTACTATATTACTGTTAGCCAAGGAAGTTTCCCTCCTAGCATACCTCTTGTCCTGCTGAACCTAGAACAATATCAATTTAGAGGCTTCTGGTGAGAGCACTTCCCTGCAACTCTGCCTACAGGCAGACTAATATAGGGTTCTTGCTCTGTAAATCACTCCAATTTGACAATAGTCATAGATTTGTGAAACCAAAGATGGTCATCGGGAAACCAGACACAGGCACAAATGGCTGTAAGAGAGACTTTCTGGACATTAGCCATTCTGCTGATGGACAAGAATTATTCTACGTGTTTACAAGTTCACCCCAATCAATTCATATGTATATCTATGAGGAGTTTGAAAACGACGTACACCAAAATCCTTTGGACGGTTTTATATTCAGCTTGTACCAGCTGATGAGGTGAATGCATTGGGATGTTATACCTAGTGATTTATGAAGAGAACCAGTCTGTAATCTTTAGTCTAGGTTAAAGCCACCTGGCAACTGTGATGTGGGGATCTACCCAGGACAGAGTCAGAAACATTTACCCACAGAAAGCATTTCAGCCCTACAAAAGCCAAGCAGATCATTAGTATCCATCATCTTTTTGAAGCAGAAATGCTGTATTTATGTGATAGATTGTCTTTTGAAGTTTTTACTGCCCCTTCCCATCAATACATCAAACATTTTTTGTTTAGCTGGGCTTCCGTTGTGGGTGTGTTGTGTAATATAAGGAGATCTGAATTCTCCTCTGTAAGTGTCTTTCCACTGACTGAGAGCCTAGCATAATTATATTGTTAACTTAAGAGAGCCCAAAGTCAGGGAAGCTGAATCTAACATATTGAGGCTCTTTGTGAAAGCTAAATCCACAAGGACCATGCTGACATGAGTGAACATGAGAGCATGGGTCCTTGCCCTGGCACCCAGTCATCCATAAAGTTTACCTTCCAGCATCATCCCTGACATAGTTTTGGCCACGGCCAGGTATCAGTCCCAGCCAGTGCCTGAGCACAGTTCAGGGGTTATCACAAGCCAGGGACTGCTTTCAATAGGCAATTTGGATGCAGTTTCTGTTTTGTATGAAGATTGTAGTGAGGAACGGACAAGACAATTTAACTGTATGGATGTGAATGATGCCATGGCAGCTGGCCTTGGGGGCTGCAGAACAGTTACTGGCACATTGTATTTGCTAAGGCAAATACAAACAAAAGGACTTAATTGTTGCACCCCTTAATTATATGTGCTCTATCACCAAGTGGAAAACAGCAAGACCCTCTCTTCAAAGCAAAAGGAGTGTTAGCAAAAAGAATGATCAAAGAACTCCTAGAGCATTACAGCAGGACATGCTAAGGAGCAGAGTAAGACTTGGGCTAGATCTCTAAAAGTAATTAGATGTGTGTTTTCACTTGGGATTTTCAGTTGTGATCCCTCTTGTTGAGATAGGTCCCTTAGGACAGAGCTTTTCCTACAATGGGTCATGCTGAATACTTTCAAGGAACTCAAAATAATAGATGAGCCAGGAAGAAGACTGAGAATTCAGATTAGTATCTCAGTCCTTAATTAATACTCATTTATACAGCATGCAGAAGTTTTGACTGAGCTAGACTCAGAACAAGTTTGATGCTGTAACTTGGCTATTAGAAAAATCACTACGTACACAGTAAAGTCAAATTTCAGTCCCTTCTCAAATGCATTGATGCAAGGGGTAAAGAGAACCATCACACTGGAAAAAAATCTTGGTTTTCCCCAAGACTTTTTTTTATGAGAAAATAATCTATCTTGCCTAAATCAGGTAATGCAACCTGTCTTAGCCCAAATGTAAGCTGACCAGTACAGTGGAGTGTGCTGAGATCCTGCTTTGCAGCTGATCCGGAATGAAGCTGTGGTAGAAGGGCAGCAGGACCCCTTCACCTACTTCATCCCATGATGAACTTTCTTCTCTGGGTACTGGGGAATGAAGGAGGTTACTCAGGTGCTCGTCTAGGATTTGGCCCAGCAAAGCAGTAGAAATCACTTCAGACACATTCAGAATTGAAGAACTTGAGTGAATTATGCTGAAACAGCTTTTTATGTGGGATTTAAGTCTGATTTCATAAGTCGTAGTATTACATTTCTGCACTTGTCCTTTCAGATAGATGCCTTTTCTAGCAGAGAGCATTTTTAGGCCTATTATTTTGCCCATACAAGACATCTGTAAGATGATAGCATTTATTTATAATGTTAGTACTTTATCCAGCACAGAGCTAGTTCATGCTGGTACCTTTCTCTTTAGCACTCTGAGTATTTCCAGCTGGTGACACCAAATAGCCCCCATTTCCTCATGTGGAACACTCACCAGTTGTTTTACCCCCTCCTCCTTTCCTTTTTATTTTTGCTGCTGGAAGGATGTGGGTGATGATTTATAGAGCATGTCCAATTGGCTCTGTTTGCCTGTGCTGGCCTGCTTCATGCACACTGAGGTCAGTGCTGTATTTGTAGGTAACCATCCAAGGAAAACACCTCACAGCAGGCAAAAATGCTAACTAAGTAAAACAAACTCAGGAATGTGATCATCTGTTTAGCAAAGTTTTCAGCAGTCATTTCCAATATGCTAAGGTTTCAGTCCAGTTCTACAAATTCAGAAGGGAACATGGCACCAAAATATCCCAGATATCCTCAAGTATATAGGAGATTTGATTTGCTGAAGAGTGTGTGGATGAGGGAACAGGGCTAGCTCCATTTAAATGATGGCGATAACAGTATGTACATTTTAGTCCTAAATGTCAAAGGAAAAAAAAAGATGTAGGGATGAAATGAAAAACAATGATGTTTGTTCAAGTTTTTCAAGGCAAAACTAGAATTACAGAACAAATCTCCTGTTGCCCCATTGTTAACTGCATAGTGGGCCCTTTTGCATACCTCTGATCTGATCCCCCATGAGATATTCTGCTGATATTAAGGGGAGTTTTGATCTCATTTATAGAGCTGGGAGCTGACACCTGTCTCAGGTTTTGTGTAGTTGTAAGGCCAAAAGTATTTTTCATCATGATTGAGTACATAGTGAGTGCAAGAATTCCCAGTTCTGCAAGAGGGCAAAATGTATTGGCAAGCCCTCCACAGCGAACATTCAGAGATGAGCAGGAAGAGGCTGCAGCGCAGGGCAGCCCTGGGGCAGCAGGGGAAGGACTGAAGTCAGGGTCACAACTTTCTTGGTGGAGCAGGCTGGCCATAGGCAGAGGTGCAGGTTGTGCTTTCTGATGAGTGGTTTCCTTGAACGGGTATGGAAAAGGGCACATGGAAAGATAATCATGTGGAAGCATGTGAGAATTTCGCGTCATCTGATCCACCGCCAAATTCCCACAGCATGGAGTAACTGGGCCGTATAGTAGAAAGCCCCACAAAAGTGACAGGTAAACTGCAACACAGACAGACTCCTCTGAATATCAGGTGGCATATGCTGTGCTCTTTACAAATTGCCTCCTCCAGCCCGGCCAGGCTCCCAGCCCCTCTTTGAGGTAGGAAGTCACACTGTGCCCATCTGGCAGTGCCGGCGGCTGCACCTGGCAGCTCTCACTGCTGTGGCGGCTGCACCCGCCTTTGCCTTTGCCGTAATTAGTTTGTATCTGATTTCAGCTCATATGGAAGGGTAGAGGGATAGCAAATTACTTGCAAGTGGTTTGTAGACTCTGTGAAAGCTTTTTTTTCTTGCCCCAGCATTGCTACCCAGCTGAAGATCTATCCCTGCAGAAGCAGAGCTTGTCTTTTTCTGTTTTGTAAAAAGCTACAGCTATGTGTATTCCTCTGCCATCTTTATCCCCAATTCCAATTTTATACTCACTTCCAACCCTCTCTTTCCTCAACACACTTGCTTGTGAGACAGAAAAGCAAACACCTTTTTTTTCAGTTTTATAAACGTTCCACTGTTTTTCATGCAGTACAAAAGTTTTGACAGATGAATCTGTACTGGAGAGACCTTGTCCAATTGCTTCTAATTCAGCAGCCCTGGGTTGCAACAGTCTAATTCTTAAAATCTTTACACAAGGCGAACTCTCCTAATGTGGAGACAAAATCACTTCAAAGGAATTTGATCTGGTTGTTAATATCATGCTCGATTTTTAGAGACATTTGGAGAAAACTAATCTATCAGGTCCATCTCTGCAGCTATGTCAACAATATTTAGGTCCCAGCTATTACAGAGGTAAACTAATCTGGCACAAACCAAACCAATGAGCTTTGCACTAAAGGAGACTGTGGACCTATATGATAATAGGTGGAAAAACAGGAAAGCAGTTGCTACTGTCAGAGCCACCACATTTCTCTTCATTAGCAAAAGGTTTAACAACAAGGAGTCTTACTGCCCCTAAATGTGTCTGTGTCCCAAAATCAGGGGGCTATATCCTGCTTTCAGGCTTTTCATGTCCTTGGTTCCTAGGTAGGTGGCATGCATCTGCTAGAGAACACGTGGCTTTATAGAAGTGTTTCTATAATCAAATCAATTCTTTTTAAACTTCATTATTTTTGGCCATAGAACTGTAGATGCTATTGTGCTCCACGAGCCAAGTCTGTTACCACTAGATAAGAAAGACATGGATCAAATTAGCATTTCTACATGTGCAAATGAGATGTCCCCAGCTTCCCCTCCCCCTCTCTTTCTAATGCTTGTCTTTGGTCTTTCAAATCTCTTTTTTTTTGTCTGAAATACTTGCCAGGTGGTTAAAAAGCTTGCTTTTCTCTCTAAACACCATGTAACACAACACAATGCACTGCTTTATTTTCAATGATATACTGGTTTCTATGTTTTTATAAAAATAATTATGAGGCCAGAAAAAGCATCTACATGCTTTCCTCCAGATTTATTGCATATATTAGACTTTTTCTACTTCAGTGGGCTTCTATCTGTGTGCTGAGCAGGACAAGTGCCTATATGGCAAAACCCCTCCTTCTTTTGCACACATACACGTATGTATGAAACCAAAAACCTGCTTTTCATTAGCATAGCCAGCACAATGGAGGCAAGAGTGGAAGCAAGGAGAGAATTTGAGATTTATGGTGTCAGACATCTCATGTGAGTGAATGTTCATGCCTTAATGTAACTAGCCGCAGATAGAAGATAAGCCTAGCACTGAAAAGAAAAGCTGCTGTTCCATATTGTGAATATATGCACTTACATTGAATTCTTTTTTCTGGTAGCTTCTTATTTCAATCTAATTTACTACTTATGACCTGAATCCCAAAGCACACTGACTCATTCACACTGGATGTCGATGTGCACACACTAAGAACACATGTGGAAAGGTAAAACTTCTGTTATAGCTGGGGGCAGCTTTGTCAGCATAATGGCTGCAGAGTTAAGGGCTCCAGGCTAATGCACAACACATACAGAGAGCCCTGAGCACATCTTACCCTGTTTACAAAAAGTGTGCATAACAATTTGTCTTCATACCAAGAAAATACATTTTAACCTACTTTTCCATTTTATTTTCATTTTAGATATCAAATAATAACAGCACAATATATTTAACAGGAAGAAAATTTTCGGTATAGATAAAAGGGTTTTTTGTTTTTTTTTTCACATTCAGCTACAAAGTAATTTAGAAAATCTCTCATTTCCTGCTGAGAAATTGAACCAAGACATGGTTCAGTTATCTGAGCACAGCGTCAGGAGTCACTAATTCTTGAGGGCTTTTTTTCCTTGTGATGATTTTCCCTGGAACTGTGATCAGGTTGTTTGTCCTCTTTGTACATAAATGTTTTTTAAAATACAGTAGATTGCATCCACATGTTCTGAACATCCATGCAATATAGGTATTAAGGAATCAGATCCAGACTGCATGCAAATGGATCCAAATGGATGAAATTCAATGCTATTTAGTCAAGTTTCAGTGGTATATACATCTTATTTAAGTTTTTCTCAATAGTGGCAAAGCAAATTTGAAGGTATATATTGTTGAATATGATTCTTAGATGAAGCTTACAGGTGAGGCAATGTCCATTCTTAGTGAGACAAATTAATCACTTGGGTAAATACTATGGTTTTATTAGTTATACCAGCAGTTAATTTAGTTCAATTATTTTCAGTGAATAAAAGTTATTATGTGCATTTCAAAACTGACTGAGGATACAGAAAAGGGAAAAAATGTCCTATTTTCCTCCCAAAAGTCAGTGTTGCTAAGCTGAACTGTTGTCAGTTCAATAGCTACAATAAGAACTGTCTGCTGGACTCTTTCAAAGTTTTGCTGTTACAATACTCTCCTGCTGAGGCTCCTTAACCTCATGGCTTTCAGTCCATTGCAGCCAGACCTCTCACAGTGGAGCATGAAGCAAGAACTAGTCTGTGTGGTGAACAAGTATGGTTTTGGCATACTAATAGAACTGTGTAATATTTTTAGAAAACAACAAGTTCAGCCAAAAATTGGTTGTCCCCTATGAGTCTGAGTCAAGCTCCCAGCCTGGGTCCAGCTGGCCAAAGCCTGGCCACTTCCATGGGAGGAGAAGTGATGGAGGAGGTGACAACTTGGATCATCTTCTTCTCTAGCTGTGAGCTGGAGCACCTTCTAAACCACCTCATGCTACAGCAATAATTTCTCTCCCTAGAATTTTTCTGCTTCTTATAAAACACCAAAAGGATCTTTGAGACAAATTAAAAGTACCATGAGAATGTACTAAGTTTAAGACATGAAAGTCTATCACTTCCATGTGGGCTGTCTGGCTGCCAATCCATGCACCCATGAGCTTGCACTAAGTGAAGGAGCATCAGGGAAGGAGACTGACAATGTCCTGCTCCTGCATAGCCCACGCTAGCCATGGGAATAGAGCACAGTCCCAACAGTGAGACATGGATAGTAAAATTTCTTTAGCAGCCAATGGGGAAGTTTAGCCTGAATCTTTTGTATCCTGAAGTTAACACAAGGAAGCACTCTCTGCTTTTTGCTCTCCAATTTCTGTTTAGTTTTACAATTTTAGGCTATTTATTTTTCTTTTCTGAAGCAAACTTGATCGCTTCTGCTTTAGATAGTCTGGAACATTTCTCTTAAATGCAATTTAAGGGGAAGGGGGAGTTAAGAAAACAACAATTGATTGGATCTGATTTTTTTTCATTCAACAGCCATAGTGAAAAATCAATTATTTACACTGCACAGAAGGTTCATGACCCTGACACAGATCCAGGGCTGCAGCAGGACCAGTGCAGAATATGGTGCAATCCTGCATTACTTTTTTTTTTTATTTATTTAGCAAACACCTCCTGAATCTATGGCATAGAAATTTGGTCTTCATAAAAAAAGTAAACTAACAGGTTCTCTCTTTTCTCTCCAATTGATATTTGAGTGAAAAACACTATAAGTGTATGGCTACTATAATATCTATGTGCCAGGCTCATGTTACTGTGTCCTTCTTTACCTTACCTGATCAGCTTCTCTATAAGTAGGAAGGAGCTAGCACTGCAATCAGACTGGCAATAATAACAGATCACTGTGAATGTGGGAAAAAAAAAAGATAATGTTCTCTTTCTGGTACTCTTTCTGCATTTTTGTTATAGGTCATGTACAGAACTATAAAACAGATATTCAGAGGATTTGCAGCAAAGATAATCTCAGAAACACAGAATATTCTGAGTTGTAAGCGAAGAGAAAAAGGAATTCACCAGGTTGTGATTTTGTATGGTGTCACAACACACAATTTTGTCAGAGAAAGGAGTGAGTTAATGGAAAATTAACCACATTCTGGATATGGCTACATGGAAGAAATTTTGAAAAGGAGAAAAAAAATTGATTACTTTATAGCAAACTAAGACATCTGAAAGATGGGGTTATCTTGAAACATTTCCATTTCTTCTTTTAAAGGAAAATATATCATTTACTGTACACAATAATATTCCATTTTGATCTAGTTATAGCAATCGAGATTAGAAACCAATGAGGGAGTCGATTAATCCCTCATTTATTTTGTTGAAAAAACCTTCTTTGTATTTATAAATAATGTTGAGAATGATTCCTTGCCCTTGGACATCACAAGAACCAAACAGCAGAATGCATTTTCTGTAACCAAATTTCTAAACCTTGTCTAACTGGAAGTTTGCCCTCAAATACCAACATGGTTGCTCTTCAGCATCATATTCCAGGCATCTCCCAGATGCTCTCTGGTCTTCCTCGACTTCCTCTGTTCATTCTGCTACACAGATACATACAGGGACTCAAATCAATCCCACTGTTTGTCTGTTCAGTACTGGACCGTTTGGATAGCATAGCCTGTACTTGACAGCATTTATTCTTTGGAAAACAGTTTTCCATTACTTCATCTGTCACCTAACAAAGAAATAGCTAGTTCTTCCATCATGTAACCCCTGCAGAAGTAGTTATAGCCCAGGCCCAACCATAACATGAACAATCTTACACCATATAACTAAGGAGATAATCCCTTTCTTTATACTGTAAAGATGGAGACCCCTAACTGGCACCTAAACCTAAACATCAATTCAAGTAATCCTTTTAAATTAGTAAGTATTATTTTTATGTAGTTAATGAGGCTCGTTGCATTTCTTTGAAGATTTCTGATGTGCCAAAGCTTAAGCAAAGTCAAATAAATGTTATACTTTTAAATTTAAATTTTTCCAGAGGCCTTCCAGGGCTTCCATGTCTTTCTACAGTTAATACCAGACAATAAAGTAGATACTTCAGAGCAATGGCTTTACTCAACACCTGAAACTGAGCATCCTAAGGTGCATCTGAGCACCTGGGGTGTAAGGCAGGGGTCTGTTTTCATCCTGACTAAACATATTATTTCGGAATCATATTTAACTTTGAACCATAGGCTCACTGTAAATAGT
The DNA here is from genome assembly GCA_013397935.1 of Dasyornis broadbenti. NCBI lineage: Eukaryota > Metazoa > Chordata > Aves > Passeriformes > Dasyornithidae > Dasyornis > Dasyornis broadbenti. The sequence continues at coordinate 747,302 of VZRN01001644.1, forward strand.
ATTGAAAGTTATCTCTAAAGTTTAAAATATGATCTTTCAATGTGATTTGGTTATTCCAAACACAGATTCCCACCTCAAAAAAATGACGGTCTGGAATTTGTAACTTGATACATTTAGTTTTGTGGTAGCTGTAACTGCAAATTAGAAAAGGATATTCAGCTCTCAGATCTGTCTTAGATTTTATTAATACAATGTTGCAGATAATGAGCACTGCCAGATCAGTACTGGCTCCCTACATTTGTCTGCTGAAGTACAAGAAGTTTCTCTGATGACTAACATCCAAATAATCAAATGATTACCATATTTAGATATGAGATCTAAAACTAATGTGTAAGTAAGGCAGAATGGGTAGTAGGAGAGGTCAGCCTCCTCTTTCCTACTGATGTAGGTTTTCATTTTCTCCAATATGAAAATAATTCTGATATATAGGGGAAAGAAGCATAGTAACAGTTTAAAGAGTGCAAAAAGAGAATGGGGTAGAAAATTTGGAAGTCGAAAGGGCTTTGATGGTTAAATGATGGCTGCTTTGCTCAGACAGCATTGGTCCTGGACTGCTCCTTGTGACTGCTCAGCCAAAAGGATTGGACAGGCTGTTGCTCCTCCTCTTATTAGCAACAAGGCACACAGCAACTGCTCTTGATTACATATCTCATATAATGTTGAGCTGATCTTACAGACAGTGGCAATGGGCCCTGAAGTTCCCACTCATGTTCCTGGCAGGCACTGATGCTTCTTGAAATCTGTCAGGCTTGATGCTGTGACCACTTCCCTGCAGAGCCTGTTCTAGTGCTTGGCCAACTTTGTCTTGAAGTGTCTGACTTTTCTGAGGCCTTGCCTAGAAACCAAGGCTTTCACCCAGTGCTGCAGATGGTGCCAGTGGTGTTGCTACTTATCAGTGGAGTGTCATGACTCCTCAAACCATTTTTTGATCTGCCTTAGCCTAAGTCTCATATTCATGAAACTTGAATTCACTGATTGAGACAGCAGTTTCCATTCAATCATTCTCACTAAGGTATTTTGGGTCTCATGATATTTCATTCAACTGAGAAGAGAAAATAACTGTTACCGTGTTGAGGTGATACAAGTAATAACTGTTAATAGATAGTGACTTTAATGGCAATGATAGGCTAGATTGCAAATTAATGGTCTGCGTTGAGGAAGGAATTGAGCCCCTGAAACAGATTAAGAAGGAGCCTGTGCTAAGGCTGCCCTAGATGAGACACTTTTCAAGAATCATCTGTGCAGCTTGACTTGATGCTGGGTCCTCAACTGGGGCCTCATGAAAATCTGTCTGCAGAGGTCATGCACAAACCTGATTGTATTACACTGTTCACAGCCATAAATAAGTGCACCCTAAGTACACTTGCATGTCTATATCTTGATCATAAAATAATATTGCCAAATATCATTACTTTATTCTAAGTCTTGTGATGTTTGAAAGTAGGGGTCCCACTTAGGATCTATATAAGACTCTTACACTGCACATTTATTAAAAAAAAATGTTGTGTTACCAAAATCAAAAAGAAAAACCAGTACAACCATGCTCTAGGTGATCAAATGTTACAAAGTCCTAAAACCTGAAAGAAAAAAAAAATGTTCAAAGCAGTCTCAGAAATTTTGAAGACCAAATTTATAATTTTTGAGTGTTTGAAATTACAACACTGACATGTCATGCAATTGATTTTAGGTTCATTTACTGTTGCACAGTCCTTCTAGTTTGGTGTATTTCCCTTTGTAACTAAAACCCACATCTTTTTACCCACAGCTGTGATTTGAGGAAAACAATTTTACTCTTGAAGAATTATTAAAATATTTGCTTAAGAAATTATCCAGTAATTATTTGTGATGGGCTTGTCTGCAAGTGGCCTTCTGTAGATAGTATGACAGGATCCACTATTGTGAAGGGACACAAAGAGACATAGTTTTCGAGGCATAGTTTTTTTGACAAGGTGGGCATACTACCAGCCCAGTTGCACAATTGCTGTCAGTTTCTCTAGTGCTTGGAAGCAGGCAAGCCTACCTTGCCTGTGGCTTCTCACAGCTGAAAAACAGGGCTGGCTGGTTGTATTTTGCTTCTATAAAAGTCGGGACTCCTGAATCAGCAGGAGCTGAGAGACCCCTTGTACTGGGAGCAGTCCCCCAGTGGCAGGGTCATCTGGACCCCACGTAGATGCAACTGCTGGGCTGGGAGGGAACTGAGGCCCACTGGTGGCTGTGCGCACAGCTGAAGATAAGGCTGCTCAGCTGACTGCAGGCATCTCTGCAAGAAGGAGACACTGATCTTCACTATCTCAGTCTGACATAAAACTGGAATTTGTGGCTACTCAGGGAGTTAATAAAGCCTTGTACCAACTACAGACAATAGATCTTTTCTGAGGGGGGCAGCTATGCCTCCCTCCTCAGCTACTCTCAGTTCTTGGGCAGTCTGATTCTTGCTGAGATCGGCATCATTCCATGTTATTTGGAGCACTGCATGTACATGTATGGAGTCAGGTTTTCTGCTGCTTTACATCTTGTGTGCTTGCTTACACCAGCACAGGGTGGATGAGGAATGTTCTGCTTTACCTTTCAATAGTGTTTAAAATTCTGCAGTAATTCAAATGAACACACAAGTTTGAGGGCAATGACAAATCTTGTCTATGCTCTTTCAATGAATGTCAGCTATGTTCACAGATATTAGTTTGACTGGACAATATTAATACTTTTACATTCTTTTTTGGTAAGTCCTTTCATTAACAGTAAAATAGCATAAGTAGTTCCTTGAGGAATTGAGGGTTTACCAAAGCTCCTTTGAAAAATGGCAAAGTAGTTTTGAATTTTAGAGCTGCAATTAGCTTCACAGATCAGTCATAAGGCTGATTTACAGAAGCACTGAGAACAGATAGCTCCTATAAGCTCTAATTGGAGCCACGGGTTCTTAGTCTGAAAAGTCAGTCCCTCAGCTGAATATCTAAAAGGTAAAGATCCAAATTATAGTATTAACATAATGTTGTGGAGAATGTCTTAATCAAGTAACAGGGAGAAGCAAAAATACTTCCTCACACAAGACAAAAACTCAAAGCTATCTTTGCACTTCTTATGAAGATGTAAGAGGGCCCCCCTGCTGCTTTTACCCCTCAAAACTATTTCAAATTAAGCTTAAAATAAAACGTAAAGGAACTAAAATTAAAAAGCAACCAAAAGGTTTGAATCCCCTTGTTCACTTGGTTATTGCTTTCATAAATCAAAACTAGAGAGCAAATGAATTGGCTGTACTCACATTGTTGTTTATTTGCCGTGCAGTTATGGGGCCATGGCAAAGCAAAACAAGATGATCATTGTTTCAACCAGACCCAGAGTCTTTAGCCTATCCCCTGCTGTCTGTTCTAGCTTTCTGGTCAGACTAGCAAAAGCAAGAAGTAACATGTTATTTGGCTCTTGCTTTATTTTCCCTCACTCTCAGATCCCTGATTGACTTGACTGTGATTTAAAAGAATTCAGTTTTGTTGTGGCAGTTTAGGGAGAAAGTCACATAAATGCCAACCTTGCAAAAATAGTGAATGCCATGGAAATCACAGTTGTTTTAAGAGCCAAAACTTGCAGATATTTATAGAAGGTAATGCAATTTTAAGCATTTTCAGGACAAAAAACCCCCAGAAACTAAAAGCAAGACTAGCAATAGGCAGTGTTATGCCTTCTAGGACCTCATTATTACTTCTACATAATGGTTGCTTGACACTTAGAGCTGAAATGAAAGATGGCATAGGCAAGTTAAACATACTGGCAGATAAGATGAATTGCTCTGTCAGAGTGTTTCTCTTCATCATCCCCAAACAGCTCAGCAATTAAAAAAAAAAAAAA
>VZRN01001644.1:751193-778168 GCA_013397935.1 Dasyornis broadbenti
AAAAAGGAGAGACCTTTCTGACGACACCATGAAAAACTTTAGTTTTTGTTATGGCTCCAACCTTCTGCCTATCCACACTCATAGGCCCTCAAAGTTTACTGAGCTCTCGGCACAAGATCAGGACCTCTTATGAGCTGTTATTCCCAATTGCTAGCACTAGTACTTTTCCCCTTTTCTGTGTTTGGGTCTCAGAAACATATGGCTGGTTTTGCTTGGCCATCATGAATGATAGTCCCATATTGTCATAGCTGCCAACTTGCACAGAAAAATTCCCAAGTGTCAAATTGTGTCTACTAATATAAATAAACAAATTGAAGAATACAGACTCCTCCCCACGCCTTGGCAACCCTCCTAAAGAAACAGCTTTGTTTATAATCTTTGCCTCAGTTGCTCTCCTTTCATGCTTGCTTCAATTCATTTTGTTGAAGTTGTATATCTAACGCAAATATTAAAAACTATGGGGAAAAATTCAACACTAAAAATTGGTCTGAGGGTGCATCTTTGTTACTGCATGATTTCAATTTTAAGGGAAAGTGTAATTTTCATAATCAGCCATCTTCAAGCAATGAAAAATGTATTGAAGAATTTAGAGAGGCACAGGACAATGTAGTCATTTACTTATTTTTAAAGTACTAAGTTAGAAGGGCATTTCAGAAGTAGGTTCTTCACCTTTAACATATGGTAAATAATGCGACTAACTTGAATGGATTCATTGTGGATTTGCAGGTAGTTTAAGTGAAAACACATTTTTCCTTTAATATTAAAACATGCTCATTAAAGTTGCTTTTTACTGTGTTTATACCTCTCCCTTTAGCAGTGCCGCACTGTCTGGTGTGTCTTTTTTTCACTTAAATAGCCAAAGAGCTATGAAAAGGCAGAAAGCAATTTTACTGTTCAAAACTCCATTATGCCTGAAAAAGAAAAATAAACAAACCTAAATACAAACCCATTCCCTCTGCATTCAATCACCATGATGAGAGAAAATGCACATTTTTGTAATCAAAGCTGTATGAAGCCTTCAAGTTTCTGTGACATGTGGATGGCAACAGATTAGTGGGTCAGTTCACATGATCTGCATTGATATTGCATGCAAACACATTTCTCTAAATATTTTCACCACTTGTCAATTTTCAGTGGGGTACCTGCCTATTTTCATTTAGTTGGAATTAATGTAGCAAAGGAGCAAAACTTGCATCATCTGTAGTTTGCAGTGGGAGCAGACATCCTTTTCTGGATCCAGCCACACAAGTGGTAGAGATTACCCTGGGATTGCTCAGATCACCCATGGAAGCTGTGGGAGCTAAACCCCTTTGATTTTGTCTGAAGCAGATTAAGGAAAGTTAAAACCAACTGCTCGGCCAGCAAAACTATGGGGGCAGGTATAAAGGGAAGAGTAACTGGGAGATATTAAGAAGAGGAAATCTCATTCCCTTGCATAGCTGGACCTGGAGGAGGACATCTGCCAACAAACAGAATGACTCTGGACAAGGGGAGCAGCTCCACAGGGTTGGGAGTAGTAGCTTTCCAGTGCTGACCTGCTGTCCTCAGATGGACGGACTTGAAGCAGAACAGTCTTGTTCATTCCTGGTCTGAGACAATACCCATTCAAATGTAGGGAAATATTCCCACTAACACAGTCACGCTGAGCAGCCTTTGGCTACTTCTCTAAGACTGTTGACAAGGGCCAGTAGTTACTGTGGAATATGTGGTTAAAAATGAAATCTTTTCAGTGATTTTGCTGGGGAGAGAGGCAGAGAATAGGGTACAGCTGGTGCTGGAAGCAGCTTTGAGCCTTGCTGGTTGGGATGAGGAGTTTCCCATTGCTCCGGGGGGACTAAAGCCCCCCAGGTGTTATGCGGCAGCTGTGGTCGCTGTGCTCCCTCCGGGGGCTGGAAAATCTGCTCGTAACCACTAACACCTGACATGCGCGAGATTTAATTCCTGACTTGGAGGTGAAACACAGCGCAATTACTGAATCTGTTTCGAATTATAACTCAGCTTGGGTACAGCCTGCAAACTGCAGCCCTCTTTGCTCAGCATTTGTCCATGGCAGCCAGAAAGGCTTAAATAAAGTTTATACATTGAAGCCAGCTTGACAGCAGCTGGGAAAATTCTGGAGTGGGGACAATGTGGAGCCAGGTTTTCGCCTCCTCCCAAAGGAGGCAAGGCAGGAGTCAGCTGGAGACTTGGCGGGGGAAAGCATCCTTCCCATCCTGTCCTTCCTGGGCAGCATATGGAGAGCCCCTCAGGGAGGAAGGCATTCATGGGTGCCCACAGCAGCGCAGGCCCGAGGCTCCTGCTCCTGCAGCGCCGGCACAGGCCCAGCACAGCGCAGGCCTCGGGGCTGGCTCTGCTGGCCACCAGAGAGCCTGGGCAGCCTCTCTTCTTCTTCCTCTCCGCTGGGACTCTGTGCTTTGTGTCTTGGGGCGGGTCGGGCACCGCTGTGGGGTTGACATTCGTGGCCTTGGGGCTGTGGCAGAGCCTGCCTGGACCCCCCCGGCAGCAAGGTGACATCAAGAAGCACTGGTGCATTGGCAGCTCTCTCTAAGCGAAATCCCTGAATCCCATGCAGCGTTTGCAAATCCAGCTAGAAGCTGAGGCATGGTGCAGGCACTGCAGGGTGCTTATTCCCCACCACCTCCCTGCTGGTTACTGTCAGTGTGTATCATTTTGGGGAGGTACCCCAGCATCTTGCTCCTCCTCAAGGAAAGGCACAGAGGCACCGCTGTGCTTGAGTAGAAGAGGCCCCTCTGCTATTGATTCCTGCCCATTCAGCCCTGCTGCGGTATATAAAGTAGGTTTAGTGTGAGCTGTTTGCACCAGGGTTAGATTTATTCTCGGTGAGCATGGCTGTGCCTGACATTAGGAACACATCTTGCACAGAATCTCATTTTTAACATCTGCTATAACATGCCTTATTGTAAAGTGTTCAACAAAGGAAAGGAGGATTTTTGGGAACAAACAATATGTTAAGCCAACATGTTACAGCAGTTTCTAATGTAAGATACCTGCAAAATCAGAGCTCACCATATGCTAAAAGTATTGTATATTTCTTATACCTATGGGAAAGATTTTTTTCTTATATCTGAAATGGACTGTATTACAAACAGCTTGTTAAATGTGTGACAGATCTGCTTGAAACGATGGTCCTTGTACTCTACAGGCCTGCACATTTGCTAATAAACTGACTACATATACAAACAGTCTGTTCCAGGGTTTAAGCTCCTATTACACTGGTTCATGTTTCAACATGCAGCCACTCCGTAGTTTGTGTTTTCAGCAGAACAAGTAAGTGGATGCATATGCATTACAATTCCAGACATCATTCCATACCAGATGTGGTGCCTTTATTTTTAGTACTGCAGGAGTGTCTGCTGACCCTTTCTCACCCCATGTCTAATGAAAGATTGACTGCTCTGGGTTTTCTTATGTTGAATTATATATTAGAGGACAGTGGATTTAAAAATTAATTCAAGATTAATTTAGGGATGACTGCACATGGAATTATTTGGCCAACAGATGAAAAATGAAAATTTCACTACAAAGAAAAAAAATTGTAGAAGTGTCAAATTTTAATCCAATTTTCTATAAAGAATGATCATATTCTGAGACCCTTCTGAGGACTACAATTAATCATTCAGAGTGATACCCCTTTTCCACTTGCTATGCAAGCTCCCCTCTGAGCCAAAGCACCATCCGTGCTCCTCTGAAGCAGGGATTCATGTGCTCAGTCAGTAAAATAAATTAGCACTGTACCAAATGGCTCCAAATTCAGGAAACACAATGGCTGAAGCACACACTTAGGTGACAGGAGGCACAGCTATTGCATGGACTAAAAGAGAAAAAAATGTAGTCCCACTTGTAGCCAGATTTACAGCTTCTACAAAGGCTTGTAACTTTTTAGGCAAATGAGAAATGAATCAAAAGCCAGAAAATGGTTCTCTTTCATTTGAGGCTCTGTTAAATTTTAATGGTGGTGCTAGATGTAATACAGACACCCCTGCTTCACTAAATCAAAAGGAACACACAAAAATTGACTATATTTTATCTTATATGTTTAACTGTTATGGGATTTTTTTATTAAATAAAATAAGAAGAGACTATAATGAAAGGCAGGCTAAGCAGGCTAACAAGGTGGATGCTAGGAGCTCAACTTACTGATTAAGGATACAAATGTCTTAAAAAAGGAATAAAGAATTCCTTTTGACTAATAAAACATATTTGTGAAAACAAGAGTCCATTAACTAAAACTCTCAAATTGTCATTATTTCAGTGATATAGTCCCATGTTTATTCTCTTTCAGTGTAAGTATTTTAATATTGCATAATTTTTATTGTTTGTAGGAATCCTTTTCTGGACCATAACATACATGGAAGATGAAAAGAGGAAAACAGAGATAATACACTATATTCAACTGGCAGAATTATTTCTGGAACTAATTTTTCTGTGTTCTCACATCCACAACTCTGTTTGTTTGGATTTTTTATAGCAGTTCTTAGAATCTGGCAGTGCCCATTTTTCAAAGTGGTGACTGAAATGCAGAGAATGAAGCCTCATGCAAATGAAACTGTAAACTGAAAAGAACTGAATGAAACTGAATGCACTTTCCATTGTGGAACACTGAAAATTTAAAGGCCTTGCTGCAATATATGAATAGTACTGAGCACATAGAATATGTTAATGACAAATTAACTGGGCAGCAGTGGGTGCAGGATAAAAATTGTGTCAAATCAAGGGTTGCAGCCTGCAGGAGCAGAGCAGCTGATCTGCATAAGCTCTCCCTATCTCGCAGTCTGTTTGGTACGTTTCTCTTGTTTGTTACCTTATTAGAGAGGAAATCATTTAAAAAGGGACTCCTGGAGGCTAGCTGACTTCTTGCTGAATCAGCCAGCTTGCTATTGAATTGATTTCTACATCTTCCACCTCACAAAAGCTAGGAAATGTTTTTAATTGAATATTCCCTTAATTTACAGGACATGCTGGTGCAGAAAAGGCTGAGAAAGGCAACAAATGCAAGAAATGCATCCTTTATATATACACATAACAATGGTGGGGTCTTTTATATATTGGAAATGTATGATTATTTAATTTGTGTTATTTACCAAAAAGCAATGCATAAACCATTAAATGTATGTAACAGAAGCCTAGATGCAGTAGCATTTGATTCTGAAAAATAAATGGAATCTAGCATGGGGGGAGGTTTTGAATAGGGATGTGCTGCAAGTGTACGGTGCATAAGAATAAGGCCCTGTTCTTCCCATAATCAGACACTAGTGACACTGGAAATTATTTTGACAATAAGATCACTAGTTTTCAAATTAATCTGCTGAAGCTCAAATATATTTCATTGTGCTAGCAGGAGAAAGGTAATTTTGCTAACTCTATTTTAATAGATTTTTTTTCAGTCAAAAACTTATAACCTAAAAAATATTCTTAGAGTTTTTAAGTTAAAAAAAAGGAAATCAGAAGTTTTTTTCTCAAGTTGTGCAAGATGCATAGGTCTATTATTTATAGCCTTATGATCATTCTGTGGAAATCTGGAGTTTTCCCTATATATCCAAAGCAATTTCCACTGGGAGATCTCGTCTCCCATATTGTCCTAGCCCAAAGTTAACACAGATTTTAATTGAGAAGCATTACAGGTTGGATTTATTACTACCAAAATTACCACCTACCATCTTTTGGAAGTTTAGTATTTTTGGATGAAAACAGACAAATATACTGACCTCTGCAAAGTACTTGGGAGAAGGAAAGCGGGGAAAAGAGAGTATATAGTCAGTCCTACAGAATTAACATTTAACACATCTTAAATGCTTTAAGATGTAACATCCTCTAAGACCAGCTCAGGGTGAGCAGGCCTGAAGTTTTATTCCAGCCCCTGCTACCAGTCCACTGTGCAGGGGAAGTTTGCAGCATGCGGGGTAATGATTACTGAGCAGTTGCCTCATCGACCTAAGCATTTGCATTCTTTTCCTGCATTTTCAGTTTATATCCCAATCTGTAAGTTTACAAGGCAAGGACAGTACCTGACTTCATAAGCAAGTGTTCTGGGAGGGATATAAATCTCCAGGCTTTGGGGCATAAGCCAGCCTGCAATGCTAAACAAGGGAAACTTAGCTTCCAGGCAGATTATCTCCAAACTGCCAGCTGTAGTGTTTCTTTGTCTGAAGCAGCTGGTACTGACCACTCTTGGAGATAGGGTACTAGGAGAGATGGATCACTGCTTTGATCCAGTATGGCAATTCCCAGGCTCTTCTACAGTGCCAATAATATTACTGGCATTCAATAACAATAATAAGATTACTGGGAGGAATTTAACTAATGAGATCAAATAAAGAGTCAAAATTTGGTGGGGAAGGGAATGTCCATCATATATCCAGATGTCCAAAACATATTGAATGGAAGGAGGCTTTTTCCCCCTTGGTAATTTTAAACACAGATTTTCAAGTTCTTACTTTTGGAGCCTTCTAAAGTAATACTAGTGATTGCATAAAAAGAAACTTGAGAAGGGGCATGATATACAATTAATGGAAATGAAAGAAAAGTGGGAGGAAGGAGTAGAAAGTTTGTAAAAGTTTGCAGGGTGGAAGTGTGCAGGTCGGAAAGTGACAAATAACACTGAATTACACAATAAACCACAAATGGGGAGGCAGGTAATAGAGGAAATCTTGTTGCACTGTCCTCAGAGTACATTATACACCGTGTTTTCCAACAACAGTCTGGGAATCAAAATTATGCCAGCAGTTAGCAGCCAGCATCTGAAAGCTGCAAAGCACTGAGTTCCCTCTGATAGAGGTGGACATTTGGAGGTTGTGAGCACTGGGAAGATTTGAGCTTTGATTAGGGGCAGTGGCTTTTGCTTTGCTTCACTTTGCTGATAAATTCTGTTGTAGGAAAGGATAGGGAGCCCTGACTCTGCTGGAGCTGCGTTAGTCCGTAGGTTAGAGTACTGCGATCCCAGATGGTTGAAGCAACGCCAGCTGGTAGCACTTGGACAAAGAGTTCAGTCTGATGAAACACAGCCTGACAGCTGGTATCAGATGCTGGAGAACTGTAAGTTTCAGTGAACGTGTTGCTATTGGAGTCATGACAGAAATTTCAAGGGAGAAAAAAAAATTAAATTTGAGAGACATTAGTAGAAGATCTCATCTGCATTGAAAGAAGCGCTCAGCCATGCTTCGCTGATGTTGCCAGCCAAGGACTTGGCCTGAAGTTTCTAAGGGCCTGTTTACACTACAAAATAGCAGGAACTTAGTATGATTTCTTGTTCAGAGGAACCACTGACAGGTTCCAAAAACAAGCTTATACTTGAGGCCATTAGCTCATTTGCTAAACGCTGGATCCAGTTGCATTGCAGTACTTTGGCAACAGTCCTTTGCTTTCAGTTGTAGTGCTGAAGGATTCAAACTTTACGAAGATTATAAATTAAAAGGCAACATTTTTGACAGCACCTAAGGATTGACCAGAAGATCAATCTTTTGATCAATCAAAAAGGGAGTCCTCTGCATGGGGATGTAGCTGCATTTTGTGGCATTTGGACTTCCAGCAGATATAGCCTTCAATAAACTATATCATGGGTAATGAAACTGAGATGTTTGTGAGACAAGAGACAACTTTGAAAGAAAAGTTTCTTGGCTTGGCACAGGTGGAAAGACAGCCAGCCTCATGTTTGACTGACACTATGCCCTGACCACCAGCACTTAGGGAAGAATCCAAGGATACACTTCCTTTCCTTTCTTTGATCTTCTGTGTCAGTAGTTTTTGTGTACTTTACACGCAGAGGTCCCCTCCCCCGTGCCAATATTTCTGATTTTTGACATATCTTCCAAGACTCTCTGTCTTTCCTAAGCAGCCTATTGCATATTTAAGCATATTAACACCTGTGGGGTTGGGATTTGTCTGAAATTATTTTTGCAGTCTAAGCATTAGGTGTCAAACCTAAACTTGTCATCTGGGCTTTCTCAATAGTTAATTGAGAGAATAAAACATGATTGAAATAGGTGGTGTGAATTGTCATTGACAGATGCCTATTGCCCTCCTTTGGGTATAGGAAGAGAGTATGAATGGACTTCTCAGTACAAATGTTATTAGTGTTTGTTTAGTTAAAGTCTGGGTGGGTCAGACCCACTGTGTTTGAGATTTTAAGACATATCCCTCTTGGCATGATTTGTTATGTAGGTTAGGTGTGTCCCCATTCATCACATCATTGCGGTGACTCCTGTTTGCCAATAGCTAAGCCTTTCCTTTCACTGTAGGAAAGCCAGCATTTTACTTGGGGCTGAGAGTCTTGTGGCAGTACTATGCCCTGAGATATCTACGCCCTTTTGTGTATTTAACTCTAAATACCAAACGAAGAGGATCTGGGAAATCTTAGAGCAATTTAAAAGCCTGGATACAAAAGGAGGTGTGAAAATGTGTGTCCATGCTGATGCACCAGGCACGTGCCTGCTACATAAGATGTTCTAACATATAAACTCAGTAAGAAAACCTCTTTAAAAAATGGACTTAACCTTGGCCAAGGGCCACACACCCATCTAGCCAAGCAGTCACTCCCCCTCTGCAAGAGGAGACAAGAGGAGAAAACAGGATGAGAAAGCTCCTCAGTCAAGAAAAAGACAGAGGCACCACTTAACAATTGCCATAGTGGGTAAGATAGGCTCAACTGTTAATTTATTGCCAGTTAATATACATTCAAGTAGTGAGAAACAAGGGAGAGCATTAACCAACACCTTTCCCCTTCACTTTCTCAGGTTCCAGTCCAGATTCCTCTCGTTTTCCCAAAGACACAGGGTGGGTGAGATTACAGTCAGGACAGAGTTCTTCCTCTCTTCTGCTCCTTCACATTCCCACCTTTCCTGTGCAGGTGTTTCTAGTGGGCTGTGGTCCTTCAGGAAAGACCTGTTCCTATGTGGGTTTTCCATGGTTTTCCATGGTTTTCAATGCAGCTTTCTTTGAGGCACATCCACCTTCTGAGGCACAAGGTCTCTGGTCCATAGTGTGGATATCTCTTCCACCATAGTCTACCAACTGTAAGGAAATACTTGCCATAGAGATTTTCCTCTTCCTAGGCACCAAAAACCAGTACAGGGAGTACAAAGAAAGATATTCCACCTAGTAACTGTAAAGATGCTTCTGTTTACATGTTTGGATTTCAAATTTTCCCTTTCTAAATGTTTTTTTCTAATTAATTTTTTCTTTCCTTTTTCATCTTTTCCATTTGGCTTCTAAAATAAAGGGTGGAAGACAAATGGCACACCACAAAAGGAGAAAAGCAGACATCTTATAAAAATGAAAGCCTTCAAAAGCAAAGCATTTTGTTTTGTAGTTTTGTCTTAAATTAAAAAAAAAAAAAACCTAAAACCAAACAAGGAACTTTTCCCAGAAATTATTCTATATTTGAAAGGTTCTTTTCAATGTGTTGTTATGAAGAAGCCAGTAAACCAGCCTTCCAAAACAAAATAGTGAATGATGTTGGGAAACCTTTTATCTCCTTCTTTAAGAGTGTCATCAGACCAAAAAGGCAACCTCATTCTTCTTCCAGAGCTCTAAGGACAAGGAAACTTTTATTTTCCTTGATGGCACCTAAATGTAATGAGATACTATCCAAAAACCAATCTTAGAAAAGCAACAGCAAAATACTTGCTCTCTATTCTATCTATATTTTGTGATTACTCAGAATGATTCTAAGTCAATAATCAATGCCATTTATTCCAGTGAGAATTATTTAATGGTTGAGGGTGATCAAGTCATAACTCATTCAATAAGTTGCATGTATTTCCTCTTTCCCTTGTCCCTCTCACTGTCACATACACCCATTGTACAATGTTTCAAATTAAATGGAGATATCAAGGGCAGGAAATGTGTTACTTGTACATCAGTTTATTAAAATTCTCCTTTTCACTGGTGTTTTTAAATGCCGTCTGAACTGGAATAAAGAAATCTGGCATAATTTTAATTCAGTTAAAAAATGAAATATTTTTTTACTTTAGTTAATCAGTGGAGTTATTAAACTGATTTTTTTTTTTTATTTTTCACTGTTTTTTTTTTCTCTAGTGAAATATATTTTGGTTTGTTGTTTTTTTTAAATTAATTTATTTTTTATTTTTGCTAATCACTATGTGGGAACCCTTGGATTACACTACACAATTTTATCAGCATAGAAGCCTTTCTGAAAAAGTAGTAAGAGAAAATGAGATCTTAGCACAGCAAATCTGCACTTTGCAGAGCTTTATTTAGTGCAATTAAAAGAGCCATCGTTTTTCTTACCACTACTTGGTGGTAGGCATCAAGCTGCTACTTGGAGAGGTGCCAACAGCACGCACCATTGACTTCCCTTCCAGCAGATGTGTAATTTACCAGAGTACAGGACTGAATGAGGTGACAATGGAAGCAGAAGCTGAGCAAAATAAGAGAAATCAACACTGACCTCTTGCACTGATAAAGTCCTTGCAGTGAAAGGTGGGGATGACTCCCTGATCCACCGGGGGAGGGGACAGGTATCATGGCACTCTGGAAGTGCATTATCGGAGAAAAGAGCAGACTGCAAGCAGCAGCACGAAATTCAGTTTTCAGGAGATTTATGAGCAGCAGTGTCCAGAAACCCAGTGAGGAGCTTTGAACTGCAGAGCTGTGTTAGGAGAAGCTTATTCCCTCCCTCTTCCCCAGCATGGGCACACTGGGCAGGTGCTAGGACATTGTGATGTCTCTCCTTGATTTATTTATTTGATGAAAAATAATGAAAGAGATGATTCTCAAGAGTCCTTGGAGATTCCATTAACTCTGCAAATTGAGCATATTGATAAGTTGGTGATTATTTTTAAATGAACTAGAGAAATTGAAAGGAAAAATGATTGTAGGAAGGGCCTGTTTAATGTGCAGAGATTTAAAAATGTAGGTAATATTTCAAGTGTATCAAAATACAGGAAAAAGACCAGGGGTTAATTATACTGGCATGATAGTTGGAACCACATTATTATAATTCTCTTGGAAAGCACTATGGAGCATATGGAGCGAATGAAGGGCCTATGTGTGCATAATAAGTTCTGTATGGGGATAAGGTGAAGGAGCAAGAGCTCTCTTGTGTGTAAGAGGCACTAAATAAGGGGAAGAAAATGATTTAACTACTTGATGAACCAACTTTGTACATAGCAACACATTTGCAGTGCCCTATCTCTTAAACAGCAGCATACATAAATTCATTCACTGCCATGATTCATCTTTACGTAGCAAATACTACCCCAAACAGTCTAGAGAGCACATGCTGGGGAATTGGCTGTTCAAAGACATGCTCATATGGCATCAGAAACTTGGTATTTTGTGCCGTGCAGAACTGTTAAGTATTTGCATTACAAGTTTGTTTCCTTGCTAATGACTTTTTCCTTTGTTATTTCTGAATAGATATTTTGATATTTCCAGTTCTCAAGTCACTGGAATTTTTAGTGTGTGCAGGGATCTGACTTGACTCTTAGTGAGTCATCTCAGTAAGAGACTGAGAAAAGACAAAGGACCTCCTTGAAGTTACTCCTTGATTTGACAAGATTCTGCTGGTGGCTTTGAAGGGTGGATATTTGCTCACCTCATGGAAAATTAATTTTAATCATTTAACAATAATGTTGCAAACAAAGTTTAAACCTCAAACTCAGACTAGGGGACTAATTTCTAGATGACTAAAGACTGGTGCAGTGAATCCAACTCCAAAGACTGAAGCTTATTTAGAAGGAGAAATTACATTGGAAGAAGAATACAGATACAATTCACAGAAGAAAACTAACCATAAAGTGAGTCTTCAGCCTAATTTCCAGTAAGTATAGTCTGTGCTGAGCAGAACCTTTAGTTCATGAAAAAAAGATTCTATTAATAAACAGTAAATTATTCAGGAGATGAGAAAAAGTAGCCCAGTTCTGTAGGTGGAGCTCTGAACTAGGGTCTGGTTCTACTTTTAGGTCAGTGCACCTCAATTTTTTTTTTAATCTTTCAGGGGTGCAATCTCATAATCAAATATTCCATGATGTGAGATTCAAAAAAAAGGGTGGAATTAAAGTAACAGAGGCCACCTGGATTTTTTTTCACCCTATAGACTGACTGGTATTGTTTCTCTTATATTGTTTTAGCAGAATTGTTGTGTGCACTAACTAATCAGAATAAGGTGTAGAAAGGCAGTAAATGCAGTGTTCACTGAAAATATTCACTGAGCTTTGCCAAACTAATCTCTCATGCTCAGTTTATAGAATTTATAATACATTTGGGACTATATTTCCACTTTCCTTTTAATGCCTGCATTTACTTTCACCTCTAATGAATGGAGGGTACCAATATTGATACTTTAACTGGTAAATTCTTAATTTACAACATTTCTACTGTAAAATAGAAAACAAACAAAGTGCCAAATTCTGTAGGAACCAAAATCTGATACAAAACCTCACTGTGTAGCTGATGCTACTTCTAGGAATCTGCTGATGCTGCCTACTATAATTGACGTAATCATCCATTACAAACAAAAGGAGAAAGAGAAACTGTAGTTGTTTAGATGACTGCACCATATATAGGAGTGATTTTCAGCAGTTTATCAGAGTTGCATTTGAGCACGTGAATCCAACTGCCATGAAAAGGCCAAACTATATGGCACACAACCACTTCAGTAGTAGGATTCTTCATAAAATCAGTCTCAAAAAAAAGAAAGAAGAAGAAGAAAAAAAAAAGAATATATAGCCTTAAAAATTTTCTTTTACAGAAAGTAAAACAAAGGTCAACCTTTGGTAGAAGACTTTCAAGGCTCAAGAACTGGAAGTCTTTCTCCAAACTCAGTCTTGTGTCTTGTTGAGAGAATGGGGAAGCAGATGATAAGGCATAGGAAATATGTTTTAAAATTTGTAGTAGGTATTTACAACATTTTAAGGCTAATCACTGACCTTAAAGTTGTCCAGGTATAAGCTGTTAGAACAATGCAACATTATATTGTGTAAATAGTTCACTACACTTAGCGTTGTAGATACTGCATCACATCAGTACTCAAATATGGTGACCACTGGAAATACTATAGTGAATTCAGCAACAGATGGATAAATAAATTAGAGATTAGAAAATAAATGGGTAAATAAACCAAGTTTATTTGGCTAGATGAAGAAAAGGATGAAAAGTAACTTGGTCACAGTATATACATAGTTAGGTTTGGAAGCTGAAAATAATTAAGCAAGAGCATTTCAGCCTTACTGACAAATGTATATTTATCTAACCTCAATTTTCAGCCAGTGTCTGGAAGCTGTTCCTTATGTAAGTCAGAAACTGTCCAGTGATTGGAAGTTAAAGTTAAACACATTCAATCTCGAAATAAGAAGTTATTTCTTAACAGAGAAAGTAACTAAAGATCAGAATCTGGTTTTGTTTCACGTGAACATGGTGAATTCACCATTCGTTTAAATGCAGTCGTAAAACACGGACACATTAATCCAGCTTCTGAAAGAAAATGCTTAGCCTGTGGGAAATATTGAAGAGAGAGGACTGATGGGCATTTGTTACAGGCTCTCTAATGGATTCCTCGTTATTGCAAGGATACAAGGCATTAATGGAAACTTTAGTCTGTCTTGTTCATCTGAAGTATTTTCATCTTACTCAAGTCCTCCAGCATGAGTAGATAGGGATAAGAGGATGAAACTCAGTGGCTCCGGAGTACTGAGGTGAGAGTACATCCCCGTTGACTTGCAAGCAGTGAAGTGATGGATATGAGAGATCTGCAGCAGATTTACAAGGAGTCCCTTTATGCCTGAGCCTTTGCACAAGCCACAGGGTACACAGCTCCAGCTCGCCCACTGCTGGCAGGGTTGCTGGATATCACCTGGGTCTTCCAGGCCCAGGCCCAGGATATCTGGCGTGCCTAAGTTTGCACCAGGTTTACCTGTCATTAGGAGACCTACCATTCTGCTGACAAGCTTCACCTGGGTGTTCCAGTCAGAAACACGCACCCTTGGGGATCCAGGAGCCACATTTTCCTAGAGAGGAAAGCAAAGATAGAAATGAAAGCAAGGGATTGGGGAGAGGAAGCTGAAGTTTGTTCTGTTTCAACAACTGGAGGCCAAAAGGGAGGCACCCTATTACATACAGTGAGACCAGTGCTTAGATAAGCAAAGGAAATGGGGGAAGAAAACAGATGTGAAGTGCCTTTCCCAGGATCACACAGCTGGCCAGCTGGGAGCCCATCCGGAGCCTACGAAGCCTCCAGCATTTCTGGTACAAGCCATTGAGTTGAAATATATTTACAGTTATGACTCTTGCAAACAGAAGTAGTTGAGGGGAAAATGCCATTGTTTGCATCAGCTAGTTTCCATATCTGCATAAAATAATTATTAGAGACCTCCGGAAAGACACCCTGACCATTACTAATTTGCGGTAATGGTACAATGATGACCTAAATACAGGGGAATAATTGATAGTATTTGTTCATATTAAAATTTTGCCTTCCCTCTCTCTGGTGTCTTTTGTTTGATTCTTAGTGTAAATAATTGGTTGTGTTGTCTAAAACATATACCCTGTTTATTGGGTGGGAGCATAAAACAAGGCTCCAGATGTCCAATCGGGACCTCCTTGTTCTTCTCCTTCCCTCATTAATGAAAACATTGGAAAAAAGGCAATACCAACAAAAGAAGAATCCAACAGAGAGAGTTTGTTCAGTGAATCTCTGTACCCCTCCCATACACTCCACCACTGTACACCCCGCTGTAAGTCACATACAAGAACATTTGTAACACATACCTCTAGCCAAGGGTAGCAACTGGCAGGCATTCCCAATGTGGTGCAAAGGGCTGTAGCTCTCTGGAAAAGTGAGATTTTATCTTCACAGCTATGCGGAGCCAAAGAGGAATCTGGAATAAGAAATGCTACCAGACACTCTGAACTCCTCTGCTTTGACATGATAACATACTAACTCAAGGTATTGTGAAAATATTACTTTTAGGTAGAAAAGCTTGGCGAATTGGCTAGAATAACAGGGAACATGACACTGTCCCACTGCCTCTTCTCTCATTTTCAGAAACCTCATTTTGGAGAACAAGAAAGACAACTTTAACTTAAACTGTGTGCATTCTGTTATATTGTCCTGTCAGGCGCTCAAGCCTTAAGAACAGTCAGTTCCTTGGTTTTCCAGAAGTACATTTTAACTCTACTATTCAGCTTCAGCAAGGACCCTCCATAACCACACAAAATCCAGCTATGATTTGATTCCATACAATCACCTTTCTCTGGGGGAGAAGAGGGAAGGAACTTTAAGGAAGTAAACTTTTCAGCCTATATTAGCATACTAATTTTATAGCTTCTCAGCTCCTGGGCTCTGACCAATTTAGTATGAAATCGTGCTTGATGCACCTACAGAAATGAGCTCTGCTTCCTAGAAGCACAGGAAGGGGACCTGACATCGCTGTGCTGCTGCCTGGTGCTGCCCTGGTTGCTCCTACTTGTCTTTGTCCTAGCAGGCTGTGCTGGGCTGCACTGGGCTGGGCTGGGGTGGGCTTTGGGGAAGTAGGCTGCATTCCCACATGCCCAACCCCTTCCCACCTGCTGTCCACCCACTGCATTGCAGGGGCATGAAGGGAACTCCAGAAAAGGTAATAATAGGCTATCTCAGAGGAAGGGTCAGCAGAGGAGCACATATACTGCTTAAATTAGTGTGCTATATTTACAGCAAGAGTTGCAAGCTGCGGTCACTGGAAGCCTCTTGAAAAGATATGTGGTCTCTATGCCCATGACAAATCATTATTTCTTTCCCTGAAGTTATAAGAATGGACAACCACAGTAATGAGTTATCAGACATTTTAAACCAGGATTCTATCTATGCTTCTTTTTAAGGGTGTAGCATATAACTCTGATCTCAGTAGGAGATTAGATAGAACAAAGCAAAATATTCTAAAAATTCCTAATAAAGTTATCCCTCAGTCATGAATAAGCACTTAAGCAGGCCTAAGAGAGTAATTGTTTTTTTCATATATATAATGGAAATAAATTGTGTTAAATTAAACAAGTAGAAATAGACGTAGGTAATGAGAATTCAGCATGGAATTAATTTCAAACTTTTATTTTTCAGATTCTTACAATAGCAAAAGGCTTCTAATTTTACTCTATTTTAACACCCACAAACCAATTCTAGAATCTCAATGAACCTTGTGTGTTTAGAATTAGCTAAAGGAGTGCAGCCTCTGCCCTTCATGCCTGAGCCAACCAGTATCCCAGCTTGCAAGCTTTGCTGCTTCCTCGTTGCTGTGGAGAAAGTACCATGAACACAGGTATTTACCTGTGTGGAGATACCCTTTTGCAGACAAAACCTCAGTATTACGCTACAATACTTGTTCAATAACCAAATTTGGAGGATATGTTTCTTGACACATAAATAAGGTTCTTATCTCATAGAGGAAAATGGCTACCTTTGGCTTGTGGAGAGAAAATAGATTACTTGAGACAACCTTTGACCCTAAATAAAGTATAGATAAAGGAAAGTAAATGAAAATTAGGATAGAATGGTTGACAATGTTCAGTTTGGAATTTGAGCTCTTTTTGTTTTTACAGCTGCCACTGGAATTTCAGAAAATAACTTTTCCTTTCTTCAGCATTCTCCATCTGGGCATCTCAAGCTTTGTCCATTTTATGGTATAGAAATGAGTTGAAATGGTGACATTTTAAGGGATGGTAAACTAAGCTCCACAAGCTCAGACAAAGTTTGACTTTTCAGTCTTTGGCAAGATGTGAAAACAGAAGTATAATGTCTTCATATGTAATTTCCTGCTTCTGTAAGCTTGGCCTTTGTCAATATCAACCAAGAGAAACCCAAGCCCAAATTTCCTTCCACCAAAGAATATGCATGAGCTTATCTGAGAGCAGACTATGCTGCTGTTCTTTTTATAAGAAATAGCTGAGGCCACACCTTAATATCAAGCAATGAACATTTGTGGCATTTGAGCAATTGATTTCCCAGACATTTCTTATGGTGACTGGCAGAGGATGTTGTGTGGGTTTTCTTTCTCTCTCTTGTCTCCCCCACCCTCTGCCCTTGCTGTTGGTCTTGCTGCTGTGTCTTTATCATACTTCGTACCATGGCATGTCTGCTTTGGGAAATGATGATTCCAGTGTGGGTGGATGGAAAGAGATCTGCCAGAGGGTGCAAATTTCAAATTGCTGCCACGGATACACCCTTCTGTGCTGTCTTCTCAAGATACCAGAAAAAGTCTCTAAGGAATGCCTGGGGCTTGACTCTTGGTGTAAAGATAGACTTCTACACCATGCATTTTTCTTTCAATATTAAAGAAATAGACAACATAAATAGAGCTAGTGAACTCAAACTGCCTTAATCACTTTTTCATGGAGGAGGCCATTATGAAATCCAGACTGGAAGTAGTGCAATATTTGTATATTTATTTCATTATTGGGCTTGGAAAATTGTTTAAAATGCAGCTTCCAACTCAAGGTGACTCAGCATTGGTGATCTTTACACTAAAGTCAGACTACGTAATTTTAAAATATCAAGGAGTACAATGTATAAAAAATATTCCAAAGTAGGGTATAAGGCTTACTACTGTAAATGTGCTACTTTCTTATATGAAATAGATGAGAAAAGGAAACATCAGGGAAGTAGAGAAATTGTGTCTAAAATAATGTTAGTAACGATATACCATATCTACCTCAGCAAATAACATTCTTTTCTCAGATGAGAAGAGTGCCTGTCTCTAGCTGGGTAAACTGATTACTCAGTTTCTGGTTCCCTGCATATCTGTCCTTATTAAAAGGAAGTGCAGAAGTTCAGCTGTGCTGTAGCCTGTGCTGCTGACTCTGTTTCAGGAGCAGGGCTGGAGGGGGATAATACAAGGAGGAAAACAAATATCTCAGAGACAGAATATTTATAGTAAAGTATTAATTCAAGAAGTGTCTCTTGCTTAAGGAATATTTTAGCTAGATAAAAAAATTTTTTTACATCCCTACTTGAGGGTTTTTTCTTCCCTCAGTGTGGTGTATACTCCCAAGTGGGTGTTTCACTGGAGTTATGAGTAGCCTACAATGTCTGTGTGGATTTAGTATTTTGTACATGAAAACCTTTGGCTGATGTAACTGCTTCATCTGCTTTCCATTAGCTTGCATACATGTGTGTGTTACCTAACACAGTACTTATTAGAAAACTCAGCTAACTCACAGCTTCTGTTCATCAGAGCAAGATTCAAACACTGAGGGAATAAGCTGATCTGTCTGCTTGTTCTGAGTCCTCTTGCACATGCAGGCTGTATCCCTTGGATCCATCAAACTTCTTTTCTGCGGGTACTAATTTGTTATGGCTTCCTCCCAACAGTCACATTCAATCACTACAAGTGCATAACGACTAGAAATCGTAGGACTTGTTAATAGTAATATAGATGCAGTTGCTTTCACAAATTACTGCTTGGAGTAGAGCACAGTGTTCTATATCAGTGTATTTATTTAATACAGGGAAAAAAAGTGAATATAAGATCTACACCAGGGATTTTAAAATAGCATTATTCCATGAAGAAATCATAGAAATGAGATTCAGCAAAGCCTAGGCAGTAGTACCCTCTTGTTTTTTAGCTGAATCAGTGCTATATGCTGGTTACTGTGAGAGAAGGAGAAACTATATTATTTTCTTTCTCAAAGAACCCAATCCCTCTGCTATGACGACACTTTCCAAGCTGTGTTAGACTCTAGCAAGTCTCAAAAAAGTTTAAAATCCATATTCAAGTAAAAATGGTGTTCCCTTGTCAAAGAAAATAGCCAGATTCTGATACTATGTTTGGCTCTATGTGAACAATTTATTAGGCAGATGTATGAAGAATTAAGGTTTTACTGACAATCCTTTTTGCTTTATTCCATTGACATAGAGGTATTTGTTCAGCTATACATTCTTATACAGTCAAAAACCCCACAAACAAATAAACAAACAAAACCCCAAAAAACCTAAAAAACAAAACAAAAAAACAAATCACCAAAAACCCACCAAACAAAAAAATAACCTGCTCAATAACAACAAAAACCACCACCACCACCAAAAAAAAAAAAAAAAGCCTAAAAAACAGCAAAAAAAAAACCAAAACAAAAAAGAAAAACCCACAAACCTCAAAATAGAAAACTAGCACGATGTGACATGTGGAGTTACAATCACAATTTTGTTACAGTTTTTACAGGGGTATCTGTGGCTGTGGAGATATGTCCTCTTTTACACCTATTTGTACAATTGAAGATGGGGCTGCTAATAGACATCCTGGTGGAAGAATCACATTAAGCAAATCAGACCATTTAGCTCTTACAAACCACTTAGCTCTTACTATCTTCACTGGAAAAGAGGCACACATATTAAAAATTGAGAATTGTCTATGGCTTTTATTAGTAAAAAAATATTAGTTAAAAAAAAGTCAAGAATATGAATATCATTCTTCTGTCTTTCACAGTCATGAGGGCAAAACTTTTGAGGTGGGTTCAAGCCAAATACAAGTAGGTGACATACTGGCAGTGAAAGGGAAAAGAAAAAACAATGGATAAGCAAAGAACAAATGAGTTGTGCATGTTTTAAGTGATTATTTGTGAGTTTGTACTGGTCATGAGGTAAGATCTTATTAACATTATTGCTCTTTCAGTAAAGCTCTGTGTGTGCAGAAGGAATATATCTGTTCATCACACATATCTTTCACTTTGTGTCCTCATATATGTTTAATAAAGATGTACAGAGCATGGTATCTCCCTGTATCTTGACTCATATATATTTGTGACTACGTATATATATATACATGCAACAAGAAAGACAAATATAGTTAAGCTTTAAGAATCAGATTTGACAGTGTCAGTGATACAACACAGCTGTTTTAAAGTGGTTAGCTCACCATTTATCTATTACAGCCAGGAACAATATCATTAGGAACATATTATTGTATTATAATAGCTCTAGATTTTCCAAGCAGCAAAAAAAAGGGAAAAAAAAAGGCAGATGGAAGTGGCTGCTGTGTAGGAATGACAAAATGTATGGCGTTTTTTAAACACGACAGACTGTACCTGAATTCTCAGTGGAATGAAAAAACAAAGATATTGACTCTTAGTGTCCCAGTACAATCAAGTGCAAAACTTTTGTTTTCTGGAAACAGTTTCTGTTCTTCACTGATCAACCTGCTGCTCAAGTGTCCTGCTTCTCCTGCATGGAGCTACACGAACCATGAAAGCAACCTGCTGCAGTGTTGCTTCTTCGGTGTTTAAAAGCTCTCACCTTGAAAGCTTCAAATTTCAAGATCTTGGCACATATCTAAGTAAGCAAACAAGCCTGTATCTAGTGCATTTAAGCAAAAACACTGGACCCTGGAAAAGTCAAAGGGACAATTCATATGCATTTAGAGCCTTTTTAAAGGACTTCAGAGTGTTTGTGAATCTTCTTACTAAAAGCATTTGGTCACTGCCATTGAATCAGATAATCCAAGGTTGATGGAGTTAAAGTTACTCTATTTCTTCAAAATATTTACTATTGACACAAGAAAACACCACTTCTTCAAGAAGTTAGCTGGGTTTGGGACTTTACTACATGTTCCTGAATCTTAAGTTAGTGAACTATCTGCTTATGAGAACTTTAACCACAGTAAAATGTGAATCAAGGGGCAATATGGAAGAACTTTTGGACCCTCATATTCAGAAGCTTTTGAATAATTAGATTGTCTCAAAGTCTCCTGAGTTGGAAATAAGTATACAACTACAATATACTGATAAAATTAAAATAATGTAATAACATACATTCTTACAAATACAAGCAATTCACTTATCACAGTTGGCAAATTATTGCTTATCAGACATCCAAAGGTATGAGTCTAGGCGAGCTCCTTGCCTTGTGCCTGCTGCAGCTGTAAAACAGAGTCTATTAGCATAAACCTCCTCTTTGGTTTCACTTTGTTTTTGGAAGAAGGAGAAACATGCAGATGAGCCATTACAGCATCTCAGCTGACAAGTGGTAACTAAGTTCTTACAACTGGATTGCTCACAATGGTTATGTCTCTAACAAATCGTTTTATGCTACAAAATTATACTTTTCTTTCAGTAAAGAATTATTTTCCTGAAATTTTAATATTTATCCAGTGAAAAAGAAGGAAAAATTTTTAACCCGTTCATGGAAGCATGGTAAGTATTGCTTTTTCTGTTTCACCTGAAAGCAGAGCTTCTGAAAATGCTTAAGAAAACAGATTTTAAAAATTTGGTAAAGTTTCACAGCCGAAACCGAGACTTTCCTTCATAACATTAGTTACAACAAACTACAAGGTGAGATGCTCCGGACTCTGGTACAGAGTTTGTTGCTTTGCTGAAATCCAGTTACATGGCTACACATTACATAAGCAAAAGTTAGACATAGCACATAAAATCCTTCTTGCACTGGATAACCAGCAACTAAGTTCTGCTGCTACAGATTTGCCTGGCCATCATTGGGCTCTCAGCTGACCAGAATTATTGTGATAGCCCTGTTCTACTCACCTTGTTTGAAGGCTCTGGGATGAAGTCTGAGTCAATGAATACCCTACCCAGTTAACCTCACTGGTTAACTGGTTAACCACTCAACCTAATGTCTTGGGGTGACGTTATGATAATCCTGTATCCCCTATCATCTGCCTTATGCCCACACAATGTGTTCTGTAACTTTAAGAAGCTGGCAGAAGCTCTGCTGGCCCGGGTTGTTTTGAAAATTCTCCTCCCAGGCGTCTGGCCTTGAAGTGGAGCGGGGTAAGGCTGCTCCTGTGTCCATTTTTCCCGGCTTCCAGCAGTGGCGGCGATGGCAGAGGGATGTTCCTTCTTCATTCTTCTTTTTGGACTGTTTTTTCCTGACTTGCTTTCTTGTCCGAGACATCAGACAATCCCCAGGAAGAAGGTAGGCAAGAATCCTAGTAGAATCCCCTGGTGGGGGAAGCTATGCCCAAGGAAAAAAGGACACTAAAAATCTATCAGCTGTTTACTCAGGTTTAATAAGTCCTTTTCTCTTTCCCATGCTTTGTGGGCATTTTGCTTTATTTTGTTAAATAGGGGGTATTTTTTTCACTTTCATCCAAGAAGTTCTGTCGTGGTGGGGGGAGGAGGTTCCAGAGGCCTGTTTCTGTGGGGAAGGTGTTTAGTCAAAGTGTTTTCCTCCTAAACTTGTCTCAAACCCGAGACAAGAGTTTGGTGCCCAATGTAAGGGAGCACCAGGAGCCATGCTCCTCCTGCCTCTGCTCTTGTAGGGAAGCCCCACTCCTACTACTCTTGGACAGGACTGTCTTGTGGAGTCAAAATCATTTTTATTCTGCTCTGTATTGTGAACTTAACACTTATTCTCTAATAAAGTTACTGTAATAGCAAATTTCTTCATGTAGACCAGATCTAAATGGATTTCCTATTTTTGGAATTGGAGGTTTGATGGAGGTCACCATCCATAATCTGGAAAATCCTTTGCTGTATGGATATAACATGTAGAGAATTAACAGGAGAGTTGTGTGAAACATATGCAATGAAGCCAAACAGTACAAAATTGACCTCTTTGGGGATTTGACTATGAAGTGAAAAAAATAGGCCTGTGTTGCCAAGAGTTTTTTTAGTGTTTGCTGGCAATACATGTCAACCTTGACACCTTGTGTTGTGCCTTGCAAGTCAAGCAGAGTTTTCAAGTTCTTGTGGCTTTTATGCCACATCTGATTTAATATTTTTTATTATATTTTGGTTTGTATTGCTGAACAGATTTCAACCAAGTGTTTAGGAGACAGAAAGTGAGTTTAAATAGCTTGAAACTGAAGGAAAAATTGGCAAGAATCTCAATGGAGAAATAACAGAACATTTCTCATAAAAAGAACAAAACCTAGTATTTTATCAAAGACAGCAAGCAGGATAGCTCAGGTGTCCATAAGTTTGTTTTCTGATATCAGTGTGAGGAGAATAATAGAAAGGGCTGTATGGAATTCAATTAAAAAAGAATCAAAGGATCAGAATATATTTAATGCCAGACAACAGGATCTAATGGAAAATAGGTCTTGTCACAAAAACCTGAATTCTTTCTTTGATGAGATTACAAGTTTGATTGACAAAGAACCTGTGTAGATGCAACATGCTTAGAGTAATGCCAGGATTTTTACTTCCAGGGGTAAAAGAAATAAAGCATTGAATTATGTCGAGAAGGCACATGGTAAATCAATTCATAACTGGTGGACTTTCACTGTCAATGGGACATCAGTCAATTGACATTCAATCTGGACAGGCTGGACTGATGGGCCGAGACCATCTGTGTGAGGTTCAACAAGGTCAAGTGCCAGCTCCTTCCCTTGGGTCACAACAACCCCAGACAGTGCTCCAGGCTGGGAGCAGAGTGGCTGGAAAGCTGCTCAGTGGAAAAGGACCTGGGGGTGCTGGTTGACAGTTGGTTCAACACGAGCCAGCATGCGCCCAAAAAGGCCAACAGCATCCTGCGTTCTGTCAAAAATACTGTGACCAGCAGGACCAGGGCAGTGATTGTCCCCCTGCACTTGGCACTGGTGAGGCTGCAACTCAAGTACTGTGTTCAGTTTTGGGCCCCTCACTACAAGAAAGACATTGAGGTGCTGAAGTGTGTCCAGAGAAGGGAAACAGCTGGTGAAGGGTCTGGAGCAGAAGTCCTATGAAGAGTGGCTGATGGAGCTAGGAGTGATTAGCCTGGAGAAAAGGCTCAGGAGTGACCTTACTGCTCTCTACAATTACCTGAAAGGAGATTGTAGCTAGGTGGGGGTCAGTCTCTTCTCTCAGGCAACCAGTGACAGGACAAGAAAAAATGGCCTCAAGCTGCATCAGGGGAAGTTCATGTTAGACATTGATGCCTGATGGTTTTTTAGGTCTTTTTCTTTTATACCTTTTAGACCCTTTTTTATACCCTTAATACATTTTAAACCCCTTTGCCTTCCTTATACCCTTCACACATATTTCTTGTACCCTTTACACATATCCCTTGTACCCTAGTCCCACATACCTATAATTCTTGTAGTCTGATACGTAGCTTAGTTTGGGGGTCCTACCAAGCAAGAAGACGAAACATACCCAGTGAGACGTCAACAGCTCTACACTATCTCAGAGCTGTAGGCTCCAACCTTGATGGGCCTCTTTCTCTGGAACGTGTTTTTGTAAACTACACTGGAATTTCATTGGGGGGGGTTGAAGGGGGGTAAGGGGACTGTTACTCAATCTATCCCATTTCTTATTGGGGATTTTAGATTGATATGCTAATTTGTGAAGTCCATAAAAACTGTATACTGGGGGATGTTCAGGGGGCTTATCCTGTTCCTGCACCTGTGTGGACCTGTGCTCTGAGTTCGCGGCACTTGGATGCATGGTGGGCCTGGGTGCTTGCCGCCGTATTTCCATCTGTAACGGGCTTTGCTCCAAGGATCCTAGTATAACCAAGGTAAATACTCTTTTCCCTGCTACTGCTGTGTCTGCCTCAATTTTTTTATCACGGAAAAAAGGCATCAACATCAGGAGGAATTTCTTCACTGAAAGAGTAGTTAAGCATTGGAATTGGCTGCCCACAGAGGTGGTGGAGTCACCAACCCTGAAAATGTTCAAGAAACAACTGGACATGACATGTGGTGCTATGGTTTAATTGACAAGCTGGTGTTCATTCCAAGGTAGGAATTGATAATCTTGGAGGACTTTTCCAGCCTTAATGATTCAATGATTCTAGTCTATAGCATTTGAAAAAGTAGCTCTCTATGGCAACCCATCATCAAAGAGACAACTAACTGGAAGAGTTCTGCCAGGATCACTGTCAAACCTGGTGCTACAGAATGAACTTTGCTAGTGATTCTAAATATACAGATATTAGTGATAAAGTTTTCCACAAAGGTTAGTGGAATAATAAATAGCAATGAGAACAAGGAATTCAGACAGAGACATCCGCCCTGCAAGACCCATGGTTCTGACTAGCTTATTGAAAGCAAGACTCAGGGTGGGTTGATTTTATTGCAAATGAATCTTCATGGGAAGATGATAAATCCTAAAGACAGTTTAACTGGGGAAAAAGGAGCAAAACAAAAATCAATGATTGAGCATTATAAGTCAAGGAAATTTGAATTAGAAAAAATAGACAAAACCAAATTTCTTTATTTGGGTAGTCCTATTCCTTTTGCTTATGTATATATGTAAGAAGACCAACATGAACGATTCCTAATGTAGCATTCGTGGCAGCTCCATGAGTTCCTTAATTTGGTAGACTGCCTTAATTATAAGTCTTCAGGAAATGTGTTATACCTAAAGTTTATTCAGCATCTTACTCAATTTTTACATTCAGCATGTTCAATGTCCTTTAAGCTTTTTAGTCACAAACAGCTGTTTACAGCCAGCTATGCCATCCTTACACCTGTTGTTACTTGTCTCAGCCTGTTACATGAGGATACAGAATCTTTTAGAAATATTAGAAACTACTCGCTTTAAAATGCTTCTGAAGCATTGTTGAGCACTTTTTCCCATACATAGCTATAACTGTTTTCCTTCTACTATCATCAGTGGTGAAAACTTGTTAAAATAAAATTTTAAAAGATTGGTTTTGAAATTCTTGAAAGCTAGATAAGGACTTTAGCACATCACCTGTAGAAGTTACGGTTATTTTTCTTTATTAATTTTTAAACAAGAGATTATTTCCTTCTGGGATACATGAGGACACTGTCTTCAAGACCTTGAAAAAAATTAAATGTTGGGTCTCATTAGTACTGTCAGGCAGAATGATAATGATTTGAGAAGTAGCCCATGAATGAGAATCTTTTAAAAGTAATTCCTTTGTTTTACATTTTAAAGGTTATTCTGAACAAAGAAAATGTGCAAACTCTGTCTTTCACAAAATGTATCAATATTAGAATAGGAGAGTGCTTTGCAATTTAAACTAAAATAATTGCTCTGCCAGCCCATGAGGCTGTAGTAGACACCTGGTCTCAGCTTAACTTTCTTTGAATCCTGATTTCTTAGCTGGAAGGAGACCTTAAATCTAATACTGATTGCAGTCCAATAACCTTTGGACCCCCAAAGTCTCTTCAGGTCAGCAATACAGTATATTATTGTAGTAAAATAAAAGAGTGAGCACAGAGAGGAAGTGTTCCCTCTCATCTGTCACTGCTGCTCTGCTTGGTTCTGTCTTTAGACAGTGGGGAAATGAGCCCTTTCATCTTATGCCTAACTAATTCAGATATGTCATGATAAAAACACGAACAAATTTGCTCTTCTGAAACATAATGCAAATTTTTATTTTATATTTCATCTCTATCAGCTATAAGGAAAAAGGCACCAATACGTGAACTGCAAAAAGGGCAAACTATGTAGGGAGAGCCAACACATTAAAAAGCAACTAGTTATTTTTCTAGACTAACATAACATCCCTTAAAGCAGTCTAATCTTCAAATACATGTAGCTCAGTTTGGTCTGAAACTCAGGAGTCTTTACAGTCTCTGTAGGCTCTAACATGGAGGCAAGCAGAATTGCTAGCAAACCCAAAACTGTAGCTCAAGAGGTTTCTATCATATGAAGTTGATTCATTCTTAGTTCTTGATAATAATAATTATTATTAATCAGGATGATGAAATCACTGAAATATCTATCTCACACCATTTGTTGAACAAGGCAGTTTAGGAATGCTGCCATCTGTTCTTATGTGCTACAGTGATTAGAGACAGGCAAAACTGAAGTCCTCCATTTCAGTAGTCTGCAGATCATCAATATAAGTCATCAAAACATACTGAGAAAAAAATCTTCACTAATGGGAAGAAAC
The DNA here is from genome assembly GCA_013397935.1 of Dasyornis broadbenti. Lineage (NCBI taxonomy): Eukaryota > Metazoa > Chordata > Aves > Passeriformes > Dasyornithidae > Dasyornis > Dasyornis broadbenti. Next base: position 777,940 of record VZRN01001644.1, read on the forward strand.
TACTATCTTCATGTAAATAATTGTACGGCATCTCACCACTGAGTAGCTAACTCCAAAATATAAAAAAGAATCTAAGGAACAAACTCGTCACTTATGACAGTGCCTTACAGAGTCGTGTCAAAGTTATGGGGAGGTATAACAACATTATATTGTTTAAAAAACAAGCAAACAAAAAGCCAAACAAACAAGAAAACCAACCCAATCCAAACAAAACAAAAAAAAAAAAAAA
>VZRN01001644.1:778184-837078 GCA_013397935.1 Dasyornis broadbenti
AAAAAAAAAAGCCCAAACAAACAAAAAACCTCAATAAGTTAAAAACACTTTAATTTTAGCAAGCTACTCAGAAAGTTTTCCCCTCACCTATCTATCTAGACTGTTCCCTCTTAATTGAACCATAACGTATCAGAATGGGAGAAGGGTGCATTTCTATCTTAAATTTCAGCCAGGGGAAGTTCTAGCCTGCAGTTAAGCTCTTCTCTGAGATCTTTTTCACCTGCAACAGAGTGGGGGTGCATGGCTAAGGCTCAGCCCAGCCTTCAGGAAGGCTTAGGGCTAGGAGAGAGATCATGGCCAGAGCCCCAGTGGGAGTGGGCCTAGAAAGGGGTCACCTGAAATCTGTTTCCTCCACACCATCTTCTTCCCTCATCCCACAGAGTCAAGCTCAGCAAGTCCTTCCCAGGCCTGCACAATAAGGCTGCATCCCTCAGTGGTGCTGTGTCGTCTGCACACAGGAGTGCTAAAAGTGCTCAGCTCTATCCCTTTCTCTACAGAGCACCGGCAGAGACAGAGCAGCAGGGCTGGAGATCACTGATCATAATTTTTGTTTAGATGAAGTACTGCACAGTATCATCATACTGATTAAACTACTAATTTTTGCATTGTTTCTCCCATCACTCACTCTGACTGCCATGGGAACTCCACTGCAGTCACAACATCACCCTGGTTCCATCAAGCACTGGAATCTAAACCTGAACCACCTACACTGCCTGATGGAAAGAAAGATTCAAACCATAGCAGATTTAGAGAATATTTCTGATGTATTCAACATCAGTGATTTAAATTCTCAGAGCATGTGAACTTCTCATGAAAATAGCATGGCTTTGGAACCATCTTTTAATTTTAAAATACCACCTCCCCTAAAATGCAGCCTTTTCTAATTTAAGACTACATTTACTAGAATTTCATCATATGACAATGTTTTAGTACCATCCAGGAGACTTTGGTTCTGGAGTAAGGCTAGACTGGACCTATGCACCAACTTTTGGGGCAAACACAAAAAAATTATATCAGGGTTATTTTGTTATTTTATGCAGTCCTCAAAAACAAGTCACTGTAACTGTAAGTGCTCAGTTTGATTAAAGAGTCTCTACCTGTTTGGCAAGACCTATTATGTTCCAAATATATTGTTGGCCTGGTCATAGTCTCTTGATAATGAACTGCATAAAGCAAGGATTAATTCATTGTTAACTGCTTTATCTCAAACTATGCAGACATTGCAAATTCATTTGCATTTCAAAGCAGGGATTTGCTCAAAATATTCAGATTGGCTTGAGAACACCTGCTTTTCAGATGCACCAAATAAGGTACACACTGTTTCTGAAAGGCAAGCTTCAATCTTATAATGAAATTCAGTATATCAGAAAGGATGGAAAAAGGCAATAGTAAATAACATCAGTGTTGAAAGGTGTAAGCAACAGTCTAGAGTTTTTTGGGTTTTTTACCTCTACATTAATGCACAGTCATATACTGTAGGCTGAGGCTTTTGCCAGGCCTGGAGTCACTTCAGCAACAGGACAGAAGCATCAGCATGAGGGGAGAAGTGTGGGGTTTGCAGTGCTCTCACATGACTGGCACCTCATTGAGGAGCTGCCCAAAGAGCAGCTGCAGGGAAGAGTAAATGTGCTGCCTCACAGCTCCTCATCTTCCTCTTACATCACATTAAAGGAATAAAAAATATAATGCAAACAGTATTTCAATCAGTGCCAGCAGAAATGTAGAAAACAGCTGAAAACCTTAAAGCCTTCTACATGGTATGCATAGGAAGCACAGGGGGGAGGAGTGCTAAGGCATCTGGAAATGATCTGGCTGAATTTTTAAAAGCCTGTAAATAACCATCAGGAAATGTTTGACTCTAAAATGTAGAATGACACAGTGGGTATTGCATTTTTCAGTAATACAGAAAAGTTAAATTCTGTCTTTTCTGAGGGGTTTATTTGACTGAACATTGATATATAAATAAAATTATCTGAGTTTTATATTTTAACTATGGAAAAAATAGGTGTTTTTTAATTACATGCAATTTTATTTAATTTTTATATGTGCATTGGGAGGGGGACGTGTTGACTCAACACCAAGAGGTGATTGTGTCTCTGATACTTGGTTCGAAGAATCCTGTCTGTCTTTTTGAGACAATGCTTAACTTTTGCAGTTAACCCTAACATGCTTCATTTACTCCTTTCTGAAGCAGGGCTATTTATCTCAAAAAGAAAAATAAAATTTAACCATTGATGTTCAATGAATACTAGGATAGAAGGTATTATATGTGTATTCCATTCTGTGAGTAACCAATGTTATAACAGTCACTGCCAACCAAAAGGAGCTGCCCACAATGCAGCTGGGAAGACACGACAATGCTTGTACCTGCAATGACATAATCCTTTTGCAATAACCTTATTGAATTGAAGATAGATGTCTCCAACAGCTTTCTTGCTTGCACATGTGAAAAACATTAATTATTTGACAGCACCAACTTAAATACTGTGCGTGTAGAATGATAGCACTTTTGAGAGAAACTTTTACATTTGAACTGATTTTCCAAATGTAAGATGGTTCAAGAGATATTTCAACTGATGCCTGATTGGAAAGTTGAAAGAAATCTTAAAAATGGACTTTCAAATAGATTTAAAACCTGAATCTTCCTGGCCATCAGGAAATTCTCCCTTACGGGGAAATTCTCATGGGTCTCCTTCATTTGTTCCTCAAACTTTCACTTGGGTCACAAATTGGTGAGATTATTGCAGCTCCAGGAGAAAACTAGGGATGTAGATTAGATTCATCGCATCAAAACTGGGGCCATAGGCACATGCATTGCAAGGACAGTCAGCTGTGGCTATTTGGAAACCATAGGTCACTTGTTTTTCTGCACAGCCTTCTGCAAGAGCCTTTATCTTCAGATATGAGACAGAGAGACCGAGCTGATTATTTCTCATTGTTTCCCATAACTGACCTCTCTGAAAAGCACAAATTTTAATGTAGTGATTCAAAAACTGTATTTCCATAAGTAATCCCACAACCACTCTGACCTTCTGAACTTGAAAGCACACTAGCAGACAAAAAGGAAAAGAAATATATCTTCAGTGAAAAAGTATATTTGTATTCTAAGGGGACAAGGGGGTTGTTTGTTACTTTCTTTTTTGAATCACATCAGTTGATCGTAGACAATTTCCTGAGGTCAATACCAAAAGGTATTATTCTGTGATTCTGTGTTTCTATTAATACTTGCTAGAACTAGAGTTCTCAAAAAATATTTTCCGTCTTGTAAGGGCAAAATTAAATTAAAAACAACAACAACAACAACAAAAGAAAAAAAAAAAGAAAAAACAAAACAAAACAAAAAAAAACCCCCCAAAAACCAAAACCAACCTCAATCTTAAAAACTCTGACAAAAAGGACAGTTAAAATAATTTTTTTTTTTCTAGATGATGTGTAGGAAATAATTCAGGCTTGCTGAACAAAATCCAGTCAGATTAAACTTTTCTAAAAGTTTTGCAAGTTAAAAATGTAGTGTTCAGCATTGTTTTAAAAAGAAATCCATTGCCATTCCATTTTTTCCACACAAATTTCTTTTTCATTTGTCTTAATCTTCTGAAACTGGAAGACATTTTTGCTGAGATGGGGTAGATTGTCCATCACATGAAGATTTCCCATTCAGATTGGAGGCTTCTCTGAAAGACAGCCTGCAGTTCAAGCAGGCATTGGTGCTGAAGAAGGAGTTACTGGGTGAGACTGTATTGACTGAGTCAAGCAGGTCACACTACATAATTATAATGACACCTTTGGCCTTAAAAATCTATCCCTACCTGCATAAATAATGTATCAAGCATTATTCATGGTACAAAACAATTATATGATTAATTATCTGTGATTTTCATTACATATGCTAGTCTATACTTATTAAAGTTATTCCTTAAAAAAAGTATGATGTCTGGAAATTTGAGGATATCAAGAAAAATGGGAGTCAATGTGTTGCACAGAATTCACATTCATGATCTGAAGGATAATTTTCTGACTGATCTTCTCTTTTTCAGTTGTTTTTATCCTTTTTTTTTACCCCCAGCTACTGATAAGTAGAGACCAGGATCAACTAATAGAGATTTGTTCATGTAGAAATTCTCATTTCTTTTCCTCTATTCTAGTCTTTCTTCAAGTTCTGAAAAGGACTCAGTGTTTACCCACCAGTGTAATTACCCATGTTCTCAAAACAGTTCAGAGCTCATTTAATCATGAAACACAAGAGTTAGACTTTCAAAAATGTTCTCTTTGTGCAACTCACATTTTGAAAGTCTTGTCTTTATAGACACGTCTGTGCTTTGAGTCCAGCAAGAGTAAAAGGATTAGAAAGACAGGAATTAAAAATGTAGATGAAATACCACGAAGAAGAAATGATGATTTTTGAAGGTAGGACAGGAGGAAAGTTCTTCAGGGAAACCACTCCACCACTACACTGAAACACAGAAACTGGGAGGTATGAAATGTATAAGCGTGCCCTGCTAAGGCTTGCAGAGGCTGCTGTGAGCATGAAGACTTGTTTGGGGCTCATTTTTCTGAAAAAAAAAAGTAGTGAGCAGCACTTCAGAGGCATTCTCCAGACTGTGCTGATATGTCAAAGCCAAGTTTAGCATTACTATTGCAGGTAAAAAAGTAAGCTACAGAGACAGGCTGGTCAACTCATGCAGTCAGAAGTGGAAATCAATGGTTTCTATTAAAGACATTGGCACAGCTTAGATAGATTTCAGTAGGAAGGAAGGATGTCAGTGACCACAATATCTCAAAATGTGCTTCTACAGAAATAACCCTTGGCAAAAGATATTTTAATGGGAAATATCTGAAACCAAATAGAAACACCAGCATGAAGGATCTTTTCGGAAAATGCAGGGATAAAAAATAATCTAATATGATAACTTTAAGGTTTCTTCTAAATATCAGCCCACGTCACAAAATCTTCTGCTTCTTCTAAAAAAGCATAGAATGGCCTCTCTCGGGAGGAAAAAAACTCTAAAAACCAACACAACCAAACCAAACCAAACAAAAACAAAAACCCATAAAAAAATTAAAGGAAATAAGGAAGAAACCATGCTGCCAGGAGATATTAAGAGTTATAGCTGAAATCTTTAAACCAGTCAAGAGGGTGCTTGATGTACCAGAAGGGTGTTATGGCATCTGACATGTGGCCTTCCAATACAAGAAGGATGCAATCCTGGTCCAGAGATAACCATTAAAAGGTTTGACATTTGTTTCAGTGGAGCCTGGTAAAAACCAAGGTCCAGATCTCCCCCATTCCACCCATGCAATTTAAGCACCAATCTCCAGTTAATGTCAAAGAACCCAAGAGCTTCTTTGTGACCTTACCTAATGCTGGAGACTTTTGAAATTTATGGGAATCTTCCTGATCAGCCTGAAAATTCCCAAGGTTCCTCAGCTTGTGTTCCTACATGTTTTCAGGAGCACCTGGCTGGGGGTTTGGCGCTGATTCCTTCTTCAGGGCCACTGTGATGAAAAGTTCAGGTTGAGAAGTGCCTGAGGCTGCAGCTTTGTATAGTTTTTTGTTTAATTTGTTGGTGCAGATGGCTGAGGAAATTCCTCCCCCATCTGTCATTCCTACGCTAACATTGCAATTTGTTTTCTGTTGTGCTCTTGCAACTGTCTGTGGGCTTTACTGTAAGTGGGACTTTTAAAATGACCCCTCTTTGAAAAAAAAAAAAATTAAAATAAGTGTTTCAATATAGCTCACTCTTGTGGTCTGGCTTACAGCTTTGCTCCATTTAGAGTTACATCAGAAAACTGGAGCAGGCAAAAGTCTGTGATCCTAAAGCAGAACCACAGTGGCAGGAGGGATGAAAATATGGCCAACAGGTTTTGCCATGGGAAGGGGTCACAGCACAGGTCCCCTGAGGGATGCAGCTCTCAGCAAAAAACATCCATGCTGTCAGTGCTGCAGGCATTTTGACCCCAACCCACTTTTTGTGCACTAGTCATGAGGATCAATTTTGCAGCCAATAGGTATCTATGTGTGCGGTTTAGGCCTTGCCTAACATGATGGAACTTAAGACATATATTTTGTAAAATACCAGAATAAGCAGGTGCAAGGTCATGTCCAACTTGTTGAACTGAAGGTTTAGTTGCTTCTGTTTTTTAATAATGGCTTTGCAGTGTAAAAGGGGAGTAACAATGAAACCATGGTCCAGCCCTGCTGGAACTGCAAAGGGGTCAAGATAATTTGATGGGGTGGAATTTTTACTTTTTTAAATGCTCTGAGTTTCACCTCTGCAAATCATCATAAAGGAAATGCTGCTTTCTGAGCTATTTTCTCCTTGCAGAAGTGCTTTTTTGGTAAAGTTTAAGTCAACACTAAGAGCAAGTGTTGGTTTTGTCTCAGAGTTAGTTTTCTCAGTGGCAAGTATGAGGTTATGTGGTGGATTATTGCTGAACACAGGGTTGATAATATAGAGATGGTTTTGATATTGCTGAGCGGGGCTTAAACAGAGCCAAGGCCTTTTCTGCTTTTCATACTGTCACAATGGTGAGAAATTGGGGGTGCATGAGACATTGGGAGAAGCTGGGACAGGTGACCCAAAGTGATCAGAGGGGGGTATTCCATACCAGATGACATCATGCTCAGTATATAAAATGGGAGTAAGAAGGAAGAAGGGGAGGACATTTGGAGTGATGGAGTTTGTCATCCCAAGTCATCGTTATATGCGACAGGGCCCTGCCCTCCTGGACATGTCTGAACACCTGCCTGCCCATCGGAAGCAGTGAATTGTTTTGCTTGTGTGTGCGGCTTTTGCTTTCCTTATTAAACTGTCTTTATCTCAACACACGATTTCTCTAACTTCTACCCTTTCAATCTTCTCTCCAATCCTGCTGGTAGAGGAGTGAGTGAGCAGCTGCATGGTGCTTGGCTGCTGGCTGGGGTTAGGCCTCGATAGAGCAGAATCACTATTTTTTATGTCTGGAATATGAAAAAAAAAATAAATTAAAAATTAGTAGTAAAAATTATTAATGTAGTTCTGCCCTTCCTGTGGCAGCCAAAGAACTTATCAGCAGTAAAATATAAGACCACATGTGAGGCTTTCCTTACTGAAAACTCAAAAAAATTACTTATCTTATTGGGGCACAAGAATGAACAGAAAGTGGGAAAGAGGAGCTGCAATAGCAATGCCTGGAGTCACATTCTCTGGTGAATTACCCTACGCTAAACACGGGCTATAAATGCCTTGCAGCAAACTGATTTGAATGTTTCCATGTACTGCAGACTTCCAGGTGAATACTTTCTGGCACAAAAAGTAGGTTAGAATGAAAACAGATTTGAGGAGCATGGCCTTTGTGTTGAGCTGCACAGTTGAATGTGCCAAACTGTGCTTTCAGGCAAGTATTTTCAGGTCCAAGTTTGGTTCACTTAAACTGGAAATGGACTTGCAATTGGCATGGAGGATGCTGGCACAAGGCAGAAAGTGATAGCCAGAAATGAAATCAGGAGATTTTTATTTAGCAGAGCAAGCAGCAATTCATAGAAAAAAGGCATCCACCTTATGGACCAGAGGCAGCATTGTATATCTCTGACAATTATCTCCAGGGTAAGCCATGCAAACATCTCTGAATAGCATCTTGCTTGTTTTTTTTTCTTCCTGTGGTGTTTGCCTAAGATATATGATGCAGGATGAGAGCAGAGAAAGAGAGAAACAACCTCACTTTTGAAATAATTGAAAATCCCCAAAGCTCTTCAGGATATTGGGTGATGTTATCCAAGCGTGTTTGTCTGAGGGTAGTTGTTTTTCTCAGAGGAAGCAGGGAAGTTAATTAGACTTTACTGAAGTAACAATGAAGATTTAAATCTCCTTACTTTGCTATTCATGAGCAAATAGACTACAGGTGGTTGAACCTGATCTCACTGGGGCAACTCACACATGCATTTGGGAGCTTTTACTTCAGCAGGTTCTTAGCAGCTTCTCAGTTAAAGTTTTCATAACTCTTTCAGAGCCTGCTACTCATCTGGATAATCTAAATGTTTATTTGCATGTACATATATGTACTAAGAAAATAACTGATTGGTGGAATGACTGTATGTATTTTTATTCTGTGGACATACGACAGTATTTTGGTTTTAGTTATTTCAGACTGGCATTTGGTATTAAAATGCAGCCAACCGTAACAGAAAGTACTGTGCAGTATTTTATTGTTTTCTTTCACTTTTTCCTTACAGTTCAGAATCTGATTCTAGCCTGGGAAGGAGCTTGTGGGTGACCTGCACAACCCTTCCCACAGGACAAAAACCTGAGTCGTGACATGAAGGTGGCAGAAAAGGTCCCTACATCACATTAAGATGTAGGAACCATATAGAGGCACATTAAGACAAATCACCTTTCCTTAATTTCAAACTAGGGTGCTTTGCTACGCAAACTGACACATAATGTACAAATCATACCTTTCTCTGGCTGACATGCACAAACTTCATCTGCTGGCTGCTGGTTTGGAGAAACTCATTACTGATGTTCATGCTAGCAAGTGGCCAGTCAGAAATTTTTCAGGGAAGTATTTTTGTGTCAGGGAAGTGCTGATGCACCGAGGTGGATCCTCCTACAGGAAAATGATGAGCTAGACAGAAGTTTCCATGAGAAGGGATGCCCAGATGCACACTGCTGTCTTATCAAAGTAAAACGTTAAGAGAGAGGGAGAAACTTCATCACTTGACCCTCTCTCACCCTCAGGCCGTGAGCTGACACCTTGCAAGCCTTTATGTCTGCCCTGGCCTCTGGGAACAGGGACACAGCAAGGCCCTGGGATGGAGCAGAGCTCTACCTCCTCCATGGGTCTGAAGGGTCCATCCCCCCAGGGCTGAGTGGCTTCCTGCACCCCCACACACTGACCTTGCTAGGGAGCCCAGTGGTATCCATGCAAAAATGTCCTGAATGTGGCATAAGGAGGAGACCCACAACATTTTCAAAATATTCATAAAACAGGGAAACAGATTCTTGTTCCGCTGTTACCCGCAGTTTATGGAACAGATTAGCCATGGTGGTTCGTACCAGACAACCCCTCCCAAGACATCTAGCCAGGCAATAACACTTGGTACTGCCTTACATTTAATGAACATTTTGCATGGGGCTCTTTAGGCAAGCTAGACTTTTAAAATTAGACTTTCAGTCCACACAGCAGATTGAATAATTCATTTTGCTACTACATAAATGGCAGTTTACTAATTTCAGTTCCTGAACTTGAGTGTCGTAAAGAACCTTCTGGACCATTTCTCAGCAGTCCCTCCCCACAGAGCTCTGTGGAGGCACAAATATTCGCTTCCCTGGCTCCAACCATCACAGCCGTTTCTCATATATCTGTGTATTAATATAGGCATACAGAGCACAGACAGGGACACATCACTACACAGAAACAGCTTGGCATACTGTATGCGGGTGGGGAGTTAAAGTAGCAAAGGGATGGTATGAATATACAATTTGGGTCCTCTTAGGAACATTCCAGACTAACGGTTTCAAGTGTAGAGCCTGGCTGTGATTTTTGTTCAATTTTTTTTTTTTTTTCACTGTTGCCATTATTCTAGAAGAACATAAAACAATTCTAAGTTAAAGAAAAAGAAAAAATCAGAAAGGTGACTTTTGTTAGAGAAAGGCAACCTGATACTCTTCACTGACACCTCCTACAATCAATGTGATTTTTCCGAAGCTGAAAAACTTGTAGTGCACAGGCTTTTTCACATTTCCTTCCCACAGAGGACTCCTTCACTCTAAGATTTGAAGTGCTGTGACATGGACTTGCAACTGGGTCACTGGTAAATCCTCTCTATACCCAGGACCTCAAGGCAACATGGGATGCAAACTTGATAATTTATGAGCCCCAGTTCTGCCTTGACTGTGGCTCCTGGATCCTTAGCAAGAAGGTTAGATCTCCCAGGAACCCCCAGGGTGAATCCAGGCTCTAGGGAGTTTATAGTCTCACATACATGGTCAGAAGCTTGTAAGGTCAGCTTTTTTCCATGATCATTCTCCTTCTGACATTTGGAATTCCTAGGTCAGTCTTCCAAAGTTTACAGTTCCAGGGTAAATCTGGCAGGAGGATTCCCCCTCAGTGGGTATCATAGGGCCTTCAGACTTTAAGACCAGCTGATCCTCCCCTTTAGTAGCAGTAAAATTAGAAATGCAATCTGCAAAAAGGTTTCAGCAGCATGCATTCCCTCAGAACAAATAGCATCTTTTGAAATTTGGCTGTTACTGTGTCTTTTTTTCAGATTACTCAAAATAAGCACATTGAAATTGCCTAATTGCAGATTCAGCTGACTGCTCTGCATGCCCAGTCACAATTTGGGCTGGAGCAGTGTGTTTTTGGTGTGGAACCCCTGATCAGTTCCATGTTGTGCACACTGGTTCTGTTTCCAGGGCAAGCCTGTGGGATTCCTTTGGGACAAAAGGGCACAAGGATGGGTCCAAAGTAGTGACTGGGCCTTTGGACAGCTTCAAACCATATGCGTCCTGGTGATATTCAGTCTAGACTAAATTTGGTGCAAAGTAAAGCCCCTGGACCACATGTGGTACAGATGCAGGGGCTTCAGCAGCAAGAGCTTTGATCACTGGTCTGATTTTATTGTGCATACAAATATAGATGAATTCTTAGAGTATTATAAATATAGATAAAATCTTAGAGTACTGAAACTTAGCCGGCACTGAAAATCTCCAGCTTTGGCAAATCTGATCAGTTGCAATCTGTCAGTCTTTCAGAGCTCATTCATAAAGTGTAGCAGAGAGTTCACATCTTAGGGAAAAAAAAAAAAAAGGCGATTTTTATAACCCATAGTGTCATTTACTCTTTTTCTGTGTGTCAGATGAATAAAAAGGGTCATTCTCCTAATGATCGTGTTATCTACTGAGATAAATCATATCCAGATTCTCTTTAACATCAGATAGAAAACTTATAAAAATGTTTGGCTCTTTTTTTTTAAAATTTCAGTTACACTGCTCACCTATCATTTTGCCCAAAAGTACACATTTATTAATAGAAAATTTTCAGTGTCACTTCACCCTGTGTGAAGTGTCTGGTTTCCTATATTCATAAAGAACTCTATTGGAAAAACAAATTTTCTTTATTACCTTTTGGGGAATCTTGTTTATTTGCTGTACTTGTTACTATTATATTTTTTTTTATCACTCTATTTTAAATGTTTTGTTATCTATTTAAGAAGTATAATACATGTGACTCAAACTGAAGACTTTGAAGGATTAAATTAAAGAAGTTAAAAGAAGGGAAATGCAAGTACCAAGTCCCACAACTGTTTAGTGCCCACTCCAGGGCACTGGCAGTGGCTGATAGATTCACTAAATACATGCAATGAGGTACCAGCTTTCCTCCATCCTTCCTGTGGAACATCCCTGGGCTGTTGTTCCCTCACACTCATCCTCTAAGTTTTGTACTGAGTGTGCCAGGTCATTCTCAGATCAGTGGGATATGAAAAAAAATGTTTAAGTGCTGCCTTGAGACATTTGGCAAGCAAATGAGCCTGATTCGTGAATGAGTAAAAAAAAAAAGGAAATTGAAGATAATTCATAATTTGCAAATTGTTTGTTCAAAGCCATCACTGCATATTTCTGAATAGCAAGTATTTTTTAAAAGATTCAGAACTCTCAGAAGTTATTCACTCAACCCAGAAATCATCCATATTACCAAAGAATGCTGCTGCAACAGCTACTCTAGTCAGCTGAATTTATCATCACTGCAGTCTGTAGGCATGTACAGTGGTCATAGTTCTGCAGTGTGGGAACAAGGGCAAATAAATATAACATGGACAAGGTTATAGAATGTGATTTAGTAATATGATTCGGTCTCTGAACTCATAGCAGCTTGGAGTGATTTCTAGTAGAAACCAATGCAAAACACAAGATATCTATTTTGTCTGAGTTAAAATATGGAAATACAAATACCTCAGCTATTATATTCTAGGGAAAGATGAGGAAAATTAGTCAGGAAAATCTAAACATCATGATGTTGTGGACAAAACTAGTGTCATTCCAGACTGCATTAACAGAAGCCTCCATAGTCTATAAAACAGATGAAATCCTTTTGGCACTCTCTGCAGAACAGCTAAGGCTTCAACCAAGCAACTATTCAGTTTTGGCCCCAGGAGTGCAAAGAATACAAGTATTCATCACAGATAGCTCACGTGGGTGCAGCAGAAATTAGGAGAGTTATGACCATGCTGCATGATATACAACTATCGCCTGACATAAATAGGATTGTGTAATCTGAAAAAAAAAAAAAAAAAAAAAAAAAGACCTGTTAAGAATTTTTAGATGTGTAATAGGTTGCTGTGAAAAGAAAGAGAAAAATAATCTTCTTTGTGTTCTTGGCAAACACAGTAAAAAGTATACAAGCTTAAGCTCAAGCATTTTGGAAAGCTTTCTAGGAACAGTGCAGCATTATCAGTGATAGTCTGGAAAGATTGAAGGAAGTGTATCCAGCAACAGTCTGTGTTAGGCAAGTGTAGACTAGGAGTGACAGGAGAATGACATCCTGCTGTGGGACAGGTGAATTGGCTAGACGGCTTCTCCAGAATCACGCTATAAGATTGTATCTTTCCTTGATTCTTTTCCTTGAGACCACCATAACCAAAGTTTGCTGCCTCTTCTCTCAAGAGCACAAGCTGCAGTCCAAAGCACGGTCACCAGAAAGGTGCCAGCATTGGTGCAGCAGCACTTGCAACATAAGCCACAAGTGCTAGAGAATGAAAATTCTTAGGCACACGGGTAACAATTTCCAGGATGTTTTCATCACAAGAACTGAAAAGTGTGTGGTTTTAAGTCCTGATCTTTTAGCTTCTGTACCTCATATAAACAAACAGGGCTAAAACAAAATTCCCCTCTTTGCCCCCCTCTTTGGGAAAGGAGTCTTGAAAGCTTCACTTGATACTTCAGCTTTGAGGTAGTCTTTGACTCTGTGCAATTTTTGGCTTGAAAGCTCTCAGAAGAGCACCTGACTTCAAAACAGATTTATTGTCATTCACCTGCTAGGTGGAAGTTCAGTGTAGCTATGCATAATACACAGCACTGAAATCTTTGATCTTTTGTATTTCTGTTCACATTTACAGTTGCGGAAGTTATACATACAATTTATTTCAGATGCTTATGAAACTGTTTCCTTCAGCCTTCAGGGATGTTGTATTTTCCTAATGCAAATGTATTCATTTGTTGTTATACTTCTTGATTTGGAATTGCTTTCCACAGACTGTCTCTGAAAAATAATGAGCAGGCACACTTTATTATTAAAATCACCCATACCCATTACCATTAGCAATGGAGGTTAGTGTCAGGGTTTTTTGACCGACAGTAATGCGTGAATTCATAACAAGATGTAGTACAGTCAGATTTTAGCATCCTGTCAAACATGTAAGTAGAATTTAATATATTCAAATCCATGCTTTACAGTGCTCAAGTTTACAACCTTATTAGCATTGATGGTATGATTATATAAACCTTTTCAGCTATTTGTACTGTAAAATAATGAGAAAAATTATTTGATAATTAATTACATATTCTTTCAAAAAGCTCTCTATTTCCATTTCTCCCTCTTTCCCTAATTCTGAATAAGATTAATTCTTTTTTGTACATTATTATTCTTCAGTTCTTATTATATTACTACCACTGTCACCAGTTACACTGAACAGCTGAACTTGAATATGAAGCGACATTTTTTTTTTTCCAAATCAGTAAGAGTGCAGCTATAGTTAAGTTTCCTTGAAGGAAAAATACAGTCTGTCCACCTCCTTTATCAGGTTCATGGCTATTCAGGTAGCAAATGTTGACAAGTTTGTTTCTTTTAATTATGTGTTGCTGCATGAAAACTGGAGCTTTTCATGTAATTTGTGGAGCTTGTGGCATGTTTTTATTGCCTCAGAAATGGATTACTATAATATGCTGCCCTGGTGCTTAGTGTAAGAACATTTGCGTATGGCATTTCTTGTTGGATAAGGCTCCTTTCTTATAATATGAGGTTGTACAGGAAAAAAGTGTTTTATCTCTGCTCCATAATATGCACTGACATCAAGTTGATTTTTGGGTAGAGTTTAAGATGACAGTTTTGGTCTGTTGCATTCAGTCCTATGTGCAATAATTCCATCGCTAGTATTGTCACCAATGTACCTGAAATAACATCCCTTAGTTTAAATGAGAAATATTCTTCACTCAGGATCCTGAAGGGCTGGAATGCCTTTTTTTTTTTTTTTTTTTTTTTTTTTTTTTTTTTTCTGCATTTCAATAGAGCACTTTGTAGGTACTTCAGAAGCTGTTACATACGTTTGTGGGAAAACACAGTAAGAATGTTGGTCATTCTGAAAAAGGAGAAAGGGAAGATTATGTGGTGGTGGAATCAGGTCCTTCATAGATATTTGGACCTGGTGGTGGAGAATTTGACTTTCTAAAAGTCTGAGTTTGACCTGAGCAACTTCTGTTACAGCAAATCAGTACATTTCAAGCCCAGGTAGACCTCTAAAAAATGGCTTGGAAAGGAACGGTGCTCTGCCCTCATGCTTATAACATCACCCTCTGTTTTGGGATCTCTGCTTCTTAAAACTGGTGAGTGATTAGTTTCACAATACAGGAGAATCACATCCCTAGCAGAGAGTTAGCAAGAATCAAGTTTTCCAGGGTGACATTCATTGCACTGGGGGGACTGGGAATTGTGCTGTCCCAGCTTCAGCCTGTTCAGATCAGACAAGGTTGAGGTTACGTGTCTTTATAAGATTAATATTCTGTGCTTGCAGTATCAGATTGATTGTTTTGATAAATATAGCAAAAGCAATCAATCTTTCAATCTCTCTTCCTTACAGTTTAGATTTATTACACCTAAACAGGAACTAGAATAAAACCCTTTTCTATATTAACGAATTACTAAAACAGGCCTACCTGGACATCTAAAAACTGCAGGATTTAAGACAGAAACTAATTTACAGAGAAACTACTGGGATCTTTTCCCATTCCATGTCTTCCAAAAAGAGTTAAGATATTTAATTATCTCTACAGAAACAGACATTTCTTTGCATTTGTGTTTCCAATAGTTATGAATGCACAAAATGCAGGAATTGCAGATAACTTTGAATAATTTATTATTTTAGCGCAAACTACTCTCCCATTTCCAGATGCTATTTAATTTTGATCTCTGAAACAATCTCACAGTCACATTTCTTCAAATACTTTGCAGAAGCATTGACTAGGAGACCTCATGATAAACGAGCAGCTTTTTCTCAGCGTGTGCCCACTGGCTTCATGTCTACCCTTGTTTCTCCTCATTTGTCATTCTGAGCAATGTGCTTCCCCACCACTCTGACCAGTAGGTCAATGGGGCAGAATGGATTCCCTGACAAATAGTGAGGGCTGGTAGCTCAAAGGAAGGCTCTGCATTGGTCCCACCCTTCCCAGCCTTACAACTATCACAGCTGCAGAAGTTGCTGCATAAAGGGATCATGGAGCTAAATATTTTTTCTTCAGGATAAAGTAAGCTAAGCAGTAGTAATTGAATTTATCAGATCATAAGCAATGAGAATTACCTTATTTAAGGGACTCCTAGCACTTGGAACAGGGTGGGCTAGTGTGTTCCTCCCTGTAATGATTGTTCAGTATCACAGTTGGAAAACTCTACCCATAAAATATAAATTAACTCAAAATAATACAGTGAGTAACTATCTATATGAATAGCACACATTCAGCTCCATTGATCAATATGAGCAGATCCTAGCTAGAGAAAGAGAAACAGCGCAAATGCCATGAAAGACTTTTTTGACCCCAGTTGACTATATCAGAGATGGAAGTTTAAGAAAGCAGAAAACTTACTTTTGTCCACAATTATTTTGGAGATCAGGGCCCCAGAATTACAAAAGAATTTACACCAGTTAAGACTCATCCTAGAATAAACTCATATTTTGTGTTTCTTAGCACTGCTCCTGTTCTGAACTCCATCAACTGCATGATATTTTTCTGCTTCTCAGAACTGGAAAAGCCACCTTGACAATGCAAAACAGTCTACACAGAATATTTATTTTAGTGCATTGTCCAGTCTACTTTTAAATGTCCCAGCTGATGGAGTTTTTCCTTTCCCTTGGGATATTATCACAAAGCCTAGTAACGTCTACTTTCAGGAAGTTTTATTCAGTGCTCAGTCTGAATTTTCCCTTACTCAGCACAATCCAAGCTGTAAAACCTTCTAACAAACAAAACAATCCTTCTACCTCTTTGTAAATGTGAGAAAAATCAGAAGAGGGTAATGAAAA
Source organism: Dasyornis broadbenti (assembly GCA_013397935.1). Classification (NCBI taxonomy): domain Eukaryota; kingdom Metazoa; phylum Chordata; class Aves; order Passeriformes; family Dasyornithidae; genus Dasyornis; species Dasyornis broadbenti. The sequence goes on from VZRN01001644.1 coordinate 794,452, forward strand.
TACCGATGTTTTATTAAAAAAAATATTTTCTTACTGCTGATCTAGAAGAAAAAAATATATATCTGTATGAATATATATTTTTATCCCAAACATTGTGGAACCCAAGGGATTTTTGGTCACTGACTAAAGCTCGTCCAAGTTTTAATGACATATATATACAGAACTCCATATAAAACAGGCAAAGGGCTTCAAAATGTGCACTTGTGTAGAAGTTAAAGACCGCATCCCTTCAGATGCTTAGAATTTGGAAAAATAATAAGTAGTGCAGAGAAGATTTCCTTTACTTCAAGATTCATCTGGAGGGCTGTCATACTTGCACTCCTTGTGGTACACGACAATTTCAGGCAGCTCCTTAGGTCATCACCAGAGACAGTATGTGAGCAGCAGTGCTGGGGAGATCTCCCAGCCTTTCTCACCATCCACTGGATAAGGAAGTGGATGAGACTGGATGATGCTACAACTCAAAATTTTTGTTTTCTGTCCATGTAAAAAAATCTATGAAAGACCACGACCCACTGGGATCAGCTCATATCCTGCACCATCCTGACTCTGAACTATTCAGCTCAGCCCTGTCCATGCACCATGCATCATTAAGACAGCTGAACTAAGGACTTATTTCCCTTTCTCTCCTTTGTTTTACTCACTCCTCTGTTTTTTTAATTTTGACTGAAGACAGAAAAGGCAGGCACAATCTTTTCCTATCTTTTTAATCTTCATTTAAATTAATTTTCTGCACTAGTTTTATCTTATTTTTCCCTGCTTCAAGTTACTTCCTGCTTTGGTTTCAGTTTTCCTGTTTCATGATGACCCAGAAGAGAACTGTGCTCCCTTGGACAAGATTCTGAAACAGAAATTGGTGGAAATGAGAACTGGCCTGCTTTTATATACGTTTTTTTTAATGACCCAGCCTAGAGGTTGAAGATACATTTATTTCCAAACAGAATGATGTCAGCAAAATGGGAAGAATTTTGTAAATTTTTTTACACTTGTTTACTGTTCCCAGGAGTTGCTTAAAATCTTTATTCCTGCTTAAAGTGAGATTGAAAGATTTTATTCGAAGGTACCTTTTTGATATGCACATTTTACTGGATATATGTGAGAAAAAGCAATACCTTCTATGGAAAACAGGAAGGAAGATACCTATTTACAAAATATATTTTCTCTCAAAACCAGATTTTGTTTCACCTTAACCTCCAAAAACTGTTTTATTTCTGCTTGTGTGCTCAAATACTGCTGATTTATTTCAGCTACTATTAGCTACGAAGAGAAAGGAAAGTTTGGGAGAATGGCTGGGGTGGGGGGAGATTTTTAATACATTTATATTTATTTTATTTATTTAATTTTATTGGCAATTTAGTTAATGTATTTTTGCTTCCTAAAACTTCCCAAAGAACATCAGCTGTGCCTTACAGAGGGCTCAGGCTGTCATTTTGCTGCACTAAAATTCCAGACTGAGGATTGCCAATACTTCATTTTCCCCAGTAATCACATTAACACAACAATTCCTTTTATAGGAATATTTAGTCTTCGTACCAGGTGTCTGCAATGTGTATCCAACAGAAGATGTTCACCTTCACTACTAGATTAACTGATAGGAAGAGGATGTGAAATTTTCAAAGTGCCAGCACATGAAATCTAGTTTGAATTTTGACTGGAGTACTCTGTTCTCACAAGGAGTGTTAAGTACAGAAGGAGTTGTTTGAAATGAAGCAAGATAAATCATCTTAGGGAGTGGATGGAAACGGCTTGCTGGATTTTTTGAGTCTATTCAAAGATACTATTCCCCTGGAATATGAAACCCCTGAAAGGTTATCTGAATCATAAGAGTTTGTGCCTCTCATGTTCAAAGGAATGAAATGTTCTAATAAAAACTGGCACCTCACAGGCGTCACAAACAGCTATCCTCAGGAACTGCAACGAGCCTCATCTACAGCTGAAAAGCACGATCTTTCTTGCAGTGCCCATCTAAATAGTTGTTTGGACAGGTTTGGGGTTTTGTATTGAACACACTTTGAAACCCCCATGACATGTGATAGCACTTAGCTCAGCAGCAAATTCTCACAGGAAACTTACGTTACGTATTTTACATCCCTAATGTAATTATCAGGCCAAAAAATATACATGGGAGCAATGAAGCTTGACCACTCAAACATTGCATTTCCAGTGTATGCTGTTATTCCTGACAGGGCCAAAGAGGGAGACGAAATTCAGGGTGTGCTGAGCTGAACTTCAGAAGCAGATTCAGATTAATGGCAGATCATGGCTGGTTAATAGCGAGCTGCAACCTCTGCTTGGCTGCTGGTCTGTCTGAGGCTACAGCACGAGGGCTTCCTGCAGGGCTGACAGCAGTTTCTGTTGCTAATTTATGATTGCCACGGACCTTTTGTTATGGCCACGCGTTGTGGGTTTTTTTTTTTTTTTTTTTTTTTTTTTGGGGGGGTTTTTTGGGGGTTTTTTTGTGTGTAAAATCCGGGAAGCACAAGCTAGGGTGTGCTTTGCAAAATCGTTACAAGCAGGCTAAACTGGAGAGAGGATGTACCTAATAATCACCAGCCCTGAATGAAAGGGGAAAAAGGAAGAATAATGTCTTTGTGGCTTTTAAATATGACTATCAGGAGCAAAATTCTCCAGCTAGACTAGATAAAACCAGAAACAAAAGGGAACTGGAGTTACACTAGCATCGGCTTAATAGCTGCAATTATCAGCTGGGCTCCCAGTTGGAGTTACCACCCATCAGAGCCCGAGGTGAAAAATGTCAGGGGATAGAGTGAAAGGCCTGCCTGAAAATGCAAAACCGCAGAGCATTCACTTGCTAAAAGACTTGGATGAGCTACTCGTTCTGGTCTTTGTGCTCTTTTAAATACAGCCATCTAGTTGTCTTGGAGACAAGCACGTGGGGGAAAAAAGCCACTCAATATTCCTATCCCTGACTATAATCCCCTGTTATGGATCAGCTAAGTAATAGTCTAAATACAAAATGTATAAAATATTAACCTGACAAACTGCTCTGCTTAAGTCAATGACATATGGATAGAAGATGTGGGTAACAAGAGGTTTATTAAAATGCTCCGGTTCAGCTGTAGCAGGAGTGACAGAATAAAAGCACAACTTGTAAAAGAGAAAGGGTAGGGAGATATTAACACTGAAGGGCAGATGAGCAAATTCTCCTGGAAATCTCAGAGAAGCAAACAGCAAATGAGGTTGATTAAAATTACTATAATTGTGATGACAAGTTGTACACCACTCGAACACCCTACTGTACATAGTTCCAAATGCTAATTTGGGCTCTAATTTGCCCGTCCTTGAAGACAATGATAAAACTCTCCTTGACTTCAAAGAGGAGCAGAAGCAGGCTCTTCAGTTCATAGGAAGGAAACAAATGTCTGGCTTTAACATGCAAGATCAGAAGCCCTAAAATATATCTTGAAGACATCCCTAGATTTAATTGATGGTAACTTCATATTGATTGCTTTTAAGTTCTTTAAATAAATTGGAAAACTTGAGTTACTTCTTGTTTGTATATAATAAGTTTTAACCTGTGTAACTGAATAACACCAAGCATTTGTATAATACTTTTCAGGAACATTCAGGAATGGGATCTGCATTTTCACAGGTAGTGACCCTGGAAAACTCATCTCTAGCATAGTGCTCTGCTTCAGATATGTAAAAGGGAGTTACTCTCACACTGAGCTCTCACCTTTAGGAAACCAGTCCTTCTAAAAGGATCTAAAGCAAAGTGCTTAAAAGTCATCCAAAACCATTAATCACTTTTAAAATTCTTGTGAAATGCATCTGTTTTACCAATTTACACCAATGATGTCATGCTGTGTCTATGTTAATATACTTCTATTTATAGTGAGACAGTCACTGCGTGTTTCCCATCCTAAGGGGATGTACTTTAACCTTCCTGAAGAGGACAAACATGTTTTAACATCTGGATAACTGAAGTAGAATTGACTGAGATGCTTTGCCCCTAGCTCATAGTATTAGAATTTTTGTTACCATCAACTACCAGGATATTTTTCTTCTTTATACCCTCCTCCCACAGAAGTTGTGTGCATTGCCCCAGCCTTTTAAATAGTGTGCTTAGACCTACTACTCCTAGTTTGCAAACTGCCAATTTTTTCTTAAAAAACCCCAAACAATTAAGCTAAGTATTTGCTAGGATATTTTACTATTGTCTGCTGTCAGAAATGATTACACTATTTACAAAAGTCTGCACTGTCAAAGCTATACTGAGATGGAAGAAAGGAAACTGCAGTTAGGTTACTGCTTCTGGGTGGCATTTGTGCCTCATCTATTTACTACATGCAGTGCTTTGAAATGAGTGCACTTCTCTGAGATGCCACAGCATAACAGGCTGTGTTTATCTCAGTTTAAATCTACTGAAATTAATGGAGATGCGGAGTTCTGATATTTTTTTTGGTGATCCATGAATGACATGAGTAATGTTAATTATGTAGAAAGACGAATAAAATCCTGCCTTCAGCAAGACCTATGAAATTTGAAGGCTATGAAAATATGCATACAATGACTGCGATTTCAAAAAAAGCCTGACTGCTAATGAAAAATAGTCCTGAACGCATTTGAAGGGATATTCAAGCTTGTGGTTAGGTTGATGCCAGATGTTGATGCAGAGGAAAGGGAAGTTGAGGAAATTTAGGAAAAATAGGTACATGAACCTTTAGGATATTGGGTTACCAGCCAGCTGGGAGACACCTGGAAAGCAGCTATTTAAATCTGTTTAAAGTAAGGGTCTCTTGTAGAGGGATTGGCCAGAGGGCAGAGAAGACCCCTCTGCTCTTCCCAAAGCCTCCTACCTCCCTCAGCCTGCAAGGGGTAACTTGCAGCTCCCCAGAGTCCCTGGCAGGGGCCGGAGCAGCCCAGGCAGTGGGAGAGAGCTGCGGCATCACCACCTCATGCCTGCCCAGGGCTGGGGAAGGCCATGGCAGGGGGGTGCCAATGGGGCACTGGCATAGAGCAATGGAGGAACAGAAAGAGCAAAGGTGATTTCACGGACAAGAAACAAAGTTTCTTTCTTTTCTTGATTTTTTTACATTAGTTTTATTTCCCCCCATTTTTATATTATCTTTACATTAACAAGAAATTACTTTGTGATGAAATGCTGATTAGTTGGCATTTATTTCTGTAATGACTTCAAATGTAATTTCATTCACCTATATCCAAAAGACTGCTGACAACTTTTATGGATTTCTCTTTCTCAAGGTTGGAAAATGCTTATGCATAAATACATAAATACATAGAGAAATAGATAAAATTTAGTTAATTTCTACTTGTACTATTTATATATACATGCATAATTAAATTATTCTAATTTCCAGTTGCCTGAATTGCAATCTTGCTTAAGAATATAATTTTTCATTAAATATGTATAATATAGATTATATATAGCATTATACGTATTACAGCTCTCTTCTTTTTTTCAGATTTGCATAGAAAACATTGAAAATGGAAAGGGTGTATTTTTTAAGGGCTGTAAAAGTGAGAGGACAAATAAAAAAATGTCTGTATTATTTGCAGGATTCACCCCATGTCTGTGACCTTAAACCAGTTCAGTACCCAAGGAGAATTTATTTTATCTCTACCAGTGGTAGCCATGAAGCATAAGAAAGCCAGTTGCTTTTTGGAGACTGCCTCTCCAGGGAACTCATTCTGATCACAGGCTTTTCCTGCCTCAGTTCTCCCCCTGTGGAACGGGGATACCATTTTCTCTCTGTCTGTCATAAGATGTTCTGAGGAAATATACATTCGAGGATATTTGGGTATAAGCACAAGAAATCTGCATAAACGTTTCAGAGGGAGGTAAACAGAACAATACAAAGTTGAACTGCATTAATTGATGACTCTCTGCTTTGCTTTATAGTTTTACCTTTTTTGGTGTCTGCTTCTTGCCTTTGTCTGTAATTTTGCTGAAGGGGTATGTTTCTAATTAACGAGAAGCTGAGTTTTCTGATTGTGGCTCGGCATTTGAAGCCTAGCTGTTGCACTTACTATTGTTCAGAAGCACACTAATCTTTTCTTGGGAAAAATCTAATTCAGAGTTTAAATAGCCAGTTCAGATAGAGTCTATTTTAACTGAACTCATCTTGGTCACTTATTCATGCAAATGTCTTGGCATGTGCCAAGCAAAGCACCCCGAATACCAGATGACACAGTGGAGAGGAGAACTCTTCCACTACTTCAGCTCCAGCTTGTGGAGGAGGATGTTCAGACACTCACCATCTCTCTCTTCTCCCTTCCTTGTTGTTACTTATCTTCCTCAAAGGCACATGCATTCAAAGGTAACAGGAGATATAGCGTTGCTGTGCTAAAAGAGCTTTTGCTTTTGGAAGGCTCTGCACTTTCTTCAGGTGACTATAAACCATTTCTTTAAAAGCCTTCCTTAATCTGCACATTTAGTACAGGTCTGAGCAGTGCACAAAACCATGCTTGAATCCTTCCTCCTTCAAGACCATTCTGCCCCTTCACAAACTTCCTTGCCTTACACACCAAATATATCCTCTGTCACAAACCTATGCCTCTTTCCCAAAAAGGGCTTCTATATGTGGAGTGTCCAAGCTTGGCAATAGACATTTGTGGCATTTTTGAGATAGCATTGCATTTTGATAGTAAGTGCAACAACAAATTAAAAATAATTTTTAAACCTTTTTCTAAAGGAAAATTTGTGTAGGTAGCAGAAACTGTGATCCATTTCATTCTCTACAGGAAGTACTTTAAAAAAAATTTCTAGCTGATTGTATCTGCTTTCCGTAAGCCTTTCTGATGTACACTAAAGGAAGATGTGGCTCTGTTGTAAAGTGATCCAGTTTTGAAAAAGAGCACTCTGATATTAGTGCATTTTAACACTGCTTAATGGGTTTATAATTCTATTCAGCATTTTAACTGGAAAGCAGGAATAGGAAGTAGGTGGGAAAATATGTCCATGTAGCCCTCCCTCTTATTGATCATTCTGCACCAAACACCAGAAAGATGAGCAGAAGGGTGGGGGATTTGGCGTCAGTGGACAGGTAGGAGACACCAGCACATTAGTAATCATTTAAAACTTGTATTTTGAAACCAAAACAGCTGTGAATCATCTGAAAAGTCTGAATATTTTAGCACACATATTCTATTCATAAAAACACTCTTGCCAGTGCTGTCATTTTATCTACATTAACAAAAAACATTATGAATACATGTTAAACTAGCTATTGCAATAAATGAAAATGGTGATTCCATTTACTTAATTGGCAGGTATCCAGTATCTTTTTATTCTTAGAATTAAACAGCTGGGATTGTGAAAAGTAACAACTACTCTGTAATAGCTGCTACATGATATCATTGCTTTCACAGGAAGAAGACAGAGGTTCTCCTGGCAGAGGAGAGATGGCTAAAATATACATCATTAAAATATGAAATAAAAATTAATAAAATCTTTTGTCCATCCTACTCTTTTGGGAATACTTTTCTGGGTAACAGGCTCATTACTTAAAGTATTCACTTCAAGATCCATTCTGACACTGTTAGCCCTGATGAAAACTGTCTGTTCCACAGATAGCCTCACAGATAGAGTCTGGGGTCTTTAATCCTTTCACTTTTCATACTGGCTTATTATAAGAAAAAATACCCTTATTGATCAAAGAAATTATTTGTTGGGTAAAGTATTAGAATTTGTTCATATTGGTTAATCTTTTTGTTTGCTCAGTTCCCCAAGCTTCATGGCATGCACTTCTGGGATAGTTAGAAACATTTTTAGCAAGATGTCAATGAAGGATGAATATAAAATGCTGCATAATTAAAGATACTGGTGTGCAGATAAATGTAATATATTTTCATTTTCTTCTTGATGTCCCATCCCTCCTCAAATCCTTTAAGAAGGAAGGATTAACCGGTTACAGAGGGGGCTTGAAGTATAGACTAAAAAAAAATCCTGGAAGCTTTTTCTCCAAAGATTTATGGCATTTTGGACAGCTGCTGAAATATCTACCATGGCCTTTCCCATTCTCATCACATCTATTTCTTGATTTGGAAGCTCTTTGGAAGAGAGATTATGCATTTGGGGGGCTCTGCCCTAATAAGGGTCTGGCCAAGGCATTTGTGTATCCCCATAAGTAACATCATTGATAGCACCAGGTAATGTCATAATGCTTTACAAAAACCCAGCCAGAGTCAGTGCTCCACCATCACCTGATAATACATTTCTGATGATGTCGTAAGAGTTTTGACTGCTCCCTGGAAATGTTTATTATTCACTCTAGGATATTTTTTCCCACCTGCAGAGCCCCACGCACATGTCTATTACTAGTATAATGGGAAGTGATATTTTAAATAAATTCATAACTTCTAAGACCAAAGAGATTGTGAAGTTATAAGGTTATATTTCCTGTATATTAAAAGTTATGGTTTTCCCATAAAATTTTCTTTCCGGGAAACATAATTTTCCTACTTTATTTTTTTCATGTCCCATCTCCAAAGCCAGGTTGGTGTGTGTATATATATACATGTATATGTATATATATATATATATATATATACATATACATATAAAATATCTAGTTTTGGCATCTACAGTTGGATACCAAAACACATCAAATGTTGACTTCTTCAGTCTTTACCAAATATTGCAGCCAAGCAGAACACTATCTGCAGAGCAAAGAAGATGGTGTAGAGGACCCTGCATCTGTCCCAGGTACATTTCGGGATTGTTACTTTGACCCAGCTCTAATCAAGTTGAATGAAAACTTCCCAGTTCTCACAATACCTGAGGTGTGCTTCTCCAACATGTCTTCCAGGTTTGTTTATTTTATGTAAAAAAGGACTAGTTTTGTGCTTTCTCACAAAATAAGCCAATGTACAGTAAATGCAGATGATTCCCTTCAGAAATACACTCCAGAAGTGAAAGAGAGGAAAGTGATTGAAGTGATGAGCTTTAGGACCAATAGTGAGCAGCATGAGCTTGTAACAGACTTTGAGAAAAGGAGAAAATGTGCAGATTGCTAAATTATTTAATGTCAGAGTGTTTTTTCAGGTTTGCATTAAAACAATTGGATTTAGCTGTAAATTTTAAGGACTGACAATCTTTTAGGTGTAATCCCAAACATCATGTGGAATGAAATCATACCAAAAAAGTGATTTACTCTACTGCTGGTGTGATAATTTTTTTTTTTTTTTTCAATCATACAAAAGATTCCAACTACAAAACTGAACAGAGTGGTATCCACAATCAATATTCAGCTGGGTATTATGTCCTGTACATCTGAGTGAGACCATCCAGCTTAAATTTTTAAAGAGAAGGACTGTCTCATGTAAGGGTGTCAGAACATGGACAGCCAATTAGGTTAACATTTGCCAAAGTCAACAAAATGAATGAAGCATCTTCCAAAACCAGAAAACCACACAAATAGCAGCAAAGTTAAAGAGCTGCTTAAATGGGAAAAAACCGTAAGTTTAACTGCAAATTACTTATACCAGAAGGTCCTGGACCCCCTGACAATTTGTGTATTCCCAGATAAGGTGAATGAAATAGTATGTCAGATCTACTTTAATGAGAGAAATTGCATTAAACTACCCTTAGTGCTACAAGTAAAATGTTACACTCCCCTCTCCTCTAGAGTTTGGACACAAAATTGGGTTAAGGATAAAAAACAGGTTGTCAGACGTTGGATGATAACCATAACTGCTTATAAATGTCTCTATCAGTTTTGGTCTGTTTTATTTGTGATGTAACGGGCCTTAATCTAAACTTCAGAGAAAGAGGTTAAATTACATTAATGTACATTTGGCCAGTCTAAGAGCAGAGACACAGAAATTCACTGCAGTGTGATTCATGGGCAGAGATGCCTCTTTAGTGTTGTCTTCTGCATGCTCCCCTCTTGTAGAAGAAAAAAATCATCATATAAAACCTGCTGTACTGTATAGTTACTACCGAAATTGCTTATTCTCACAGAACAGAAAAAAGCTAAACATTTTTTTCAGTGAAAACAAAGCTAAAAACCCTGGTAACAGTGTATCACATCAATGGGATGTAGAAATGTCCATGCAGAGAAGGCAGGTGATTTGTGAGCTGAAGGAAAGATGTTTGTTTTGTGCACATCCAGCCACACAGGCTTGATGAGAGTGGGATTTCCAGTCAACATCTGTTTGCTCATTAAGCGTGCCAATAATGTTTTGGGAAAGACTTTTCTCTTGCGCAAGAAATTGCAGGAAAGCAGTCAGAAAAGATTCAACATTTGGGAAAGAGGCATGGCCAATGTGATGGCTGTGGAGGAAGCATCCTAAACCCAAAAGGAAGCCCCGTGGAGGCTGTGGCGTGTCAGGAAATGCCACAGCCCCAGCCAGGCAGAGGGCAGATCCGGGCGAGGAAATAGCCAAAGCAGGGGCAGCGCAAACTGCAGCTGGGAAGTCTGCGGGAAAGCGCTGCCATCAGACTCTTGCAAGTCAGGGGCCGCCCTTCTTCCTCAAACCCAAGAAAGGCTGTGTGCTGGCAGATCCACAACACCACAGCACCTGATATCCACCTGCACAGGCGGGCAAAGCAGCCCTGTGTGCGTGGGAGAGCAGATGTGAACACAGCAGCATCTCTCCAAACAGAAATGGGAGCCAGGTGTCCCGCCTGAGCATTCATGAGCTCTATTGCTCTGTACAAGTTGCTCTTACCTGTCACTCTGTCCTCCAGAATTTTCACCCACGTGTTTATGTTACTTTCCTAAAATAACTGTAAACCAGTGCATTAATAGCTGCATAATGGGAATGAAAACACGTGTTGTTGTTGTTGTATTTGTAGCTTGAAATTGCATTTGCAAGTACTTGAGCTCTCTGATAACATTGCCTGGTTTAAAATTTGTCTGAGAATTTTTTTTCAACTTTTAGTTATAGCTATGAGAAAATCATCCCTGCTCCCTGCTCCCTGCAGGGATGCATCCCTTCATCCCTGCTCCCCCAATAAAAGACAGCAGGCAGCTTTAAAAAAAAAAAAAGAATATTTTATTTTAAAATTTATCAAAATGAAGTTTTAGGTTTTTCAGGAGTCATTCTAATTGTTTTTATTTAAAACTGTGCAATAAATTTATTTTAGACCAATTTTGAACAATTCTTACTGAATGTCAGTATAGTTTTTCTCATTGTATCTTTTAGACATATTTGTGAAAACACTAAATGTATCAGGTAGGTAAATTGAGATAAAATTTTTATCTGATACTTCTATGTTATGGAGTGAAATGGATCAAGGTGCAAGGCTGCCCTGCCTGCTATGCCCAAATAACCCCTTGCATAAGCTTGGAAATGGAGAGTGAGCACCACATACAGATCTCAAAATATACTGAAAAAAAAAAAAAAAAGAAATAAAAGAAAAAAAAACAAACCCAACCTTAAAAGAAAGTAGCCTTCTAGGTAAAAACTTAGGATGTGAGGTCCAAATGAGATGAGAGGCCAGCACACAGACAGTAACCATGCTGATTTTCAGTGATATTTTAGTTGTAAACCAGTTGCCTTTTTCTTCTGTAGCCTGCAAGATCAATTGCTAGATCAAAGTGGTGTGTACATGAAGATTAATTGCAGCTGGTGTTGAAACCTGGCTAACAGTGCAGGAAGGGCAGGCAGGCTTGAGAATAGCTTTAGAGCTCCCTGTGGCAAGGCTCAGAGACAGGAAGGTCTGTCCTGCACCGTGTCCTTCACTCCTGGTGGCCTTTGTCTGTGCCAGGACCAGTCAGTGCTGCCGGGATATTGTGCTGCTATTGCTGGCACACAGCCCTGATGGTAAGGAGTAATGTTCCTTCCTTCCCTCACTGTGGATCACATCCCTGTGTTACATCACACGATGATGCCCCATTTCCCATAAAGGTTCCAACATTTGAGCTGAAAAAAAAAAAAAAAAAGACTGCCTCACCCTGAGCTCTAGACAGCTATGCTGCTTCTCTCTTCCCTGCTGTCTCTCACCTAAACTCCCCATTCCTGGGCTCAGCATAGGCAAAAGCACTCAAAGGCGTGATGGTACAGATGCACCTCAACATCTTGAAGCAAAAGTGAACTCTTGGTGTCTTTGGGTTCAGCTAACTACCTGCACATAAACATTCAGAAAAACATGCAAAAAACTAAAGACTCAAAATCGTCTCCTTTCCTCCTTTCAGCTATTTAAAAACTCCAGACTTGGGCTGCTTGAAAGGAAAGGACAGTCTTGTTGGAAGCATTGCCAAGAAATATCCATGCCACGAGAGGGCATGTCATAGTATGATGATTTCATTGCAGCAAAATTAAAGGTACATAGGTGGAAATGCTTCCAGATGGCTGAGAAAACCCCAGAGGAGATATCTGGGCCGGAGGGCAGGCACTCAAGAAGGTACAGAGAGGGCAAAGCATCTGGGCTGAGGTGCTCACAGGCAAGTGTGACCTTGCAGAGATGAGACATGCCATAGGAAAAGCAAATAGGTCAAAAGAAGAGGAAATGTTATCTGTATCTCATATTTTCATTTTATTCTAAACATAGTTACCATGGCAGCAACAAGCAGTTTTGGGGCTTGAGTTCCTCTGCAGACATACAGATATCTTTTGAACTTCCCTCTTTTTCCATTGCTGTATCTGTCCCCAGGGGTACAGGCTGAAAACTCACTCATGTTTCCTTCCTTGAGCAATGTATCAGCAATGAGAACAACAAAGACAAAAGTACTACAAAACCTTCCTAAAACAAAAACGATAATATTTTTATCTTTCCTTCCAGGCCACCTAACCCAACCCTCCCACTTCAGTCCTCCATATTTTGTCAGGAAGAGAGTAGTCTCTGCACAGGTTTTTCTGTATCCTCTCCTCATGCTGTTCTTGTTTCTAGGGCAAGAAGAGAAATCCATCAACATCCATTTATATTGCTATTCATTTGCATAACTGAGCTATTTTTCTCACCCTGCAGACCTCTTCTTCAGACTTAATTCAGAGCCCTCCTCCACTTATGAGTTGTGCTGACCTGGCGAAAATTACTGGATGGGGAAAAGGAAAAATTCCCATATTGAACCCAGCTGTGAGCAGGAGAGAACAAGCTCTCACACCAAGCCACCCAGTCATTTTGGCCACCAGCAGGCTATGACTGTGAGATATGGGCTATGAACCCCAAACATGATACTTAACATGAAGAATCTCTGATTCTTAGTTGGCCCTAAAGGATCTCTTTTCTAGAGTAAAATCAAAAAATTGTAGTCTAAGCTGCTTTTATCTGAATGTAAGTTGAGAGAAAAGCAAAAGAAATAATATATGACAGAGTCTGCTCTCTTTTGTGCTACATCTGAACAGACTACAAGATAATACAATAAACAAGATAACAAGATCAAAGAGCTTGAGAGGGCTTCTTTTCCATTCCCTGGTCCCAAAGGAGAAACAATAATTTCTAAACCATTCTTGAAAGATGTTGGACTAATCTGATCTTTGCTGTGGATGCCTGGCTAGTCTCCTCGATGCACCCATGGTTTCTAGGATATTGTAGGGGTTTCTAGGCAATTAGAAGCAAAACACAAAGCGAGAAGAAGGTCAGAATATACTGGGGACAGTTCAAGTAGCCAGGTATTTTATTTACTTAGGATTATACCTAGTTTTCATTGTATTTTCAATTGATTCATTTATTAGCTAGTATGGTACATTAAGGCCATGGTGTTACTCTTGCCTGATGCAGAATCATACCTTTCCAGGGCTTACCCTGTCCCCAGGAAAAAACTGCTTTCCAGAAAACACCACTCAAGAAAGCACTACTCCCTTCTTTTTGAAGATTATTTTTTTATTTGAATCACTTTATTTGGTTGGTTTACAAATTAAAAACATTTCATAACTTACATCAGCAGAGGAGGGGGATTGTGGCAAAATGCAGTTAGGAGTCAAGAATAAATGGCTCCAGTGGCTGGAGCGGCTGAAAGCCACTGTGTCCCAAAGGAGCAGCCTAAAACAGTGTATGAGTTTATAGCATCCTAGAAACTGGACACCTAGGTGAGCTTGTACTATGAGGCAAAGGAAAAATTGTTAGTTCCACTTTTAAAGCCATGTATTTGAAGTGAGCATACTGCCTTCCTCCTTCTGCATGGGAGGAATGTTTATCCAACACTTAATGCAGATCCCTCTCTACACTACTAAGGGCTAATTTGTCTTGATACACACACCCTCATAATACACCCACTATTCAGTAACTGTAAATTGGTAACTTTAATTGCTGAGGTCTCAAGCATTGCAGTTCTCAGCACGTTCAAAGGAAAACAAAAAAACAAAACCTAAAAAACCCAAACCAAAACAAAACAAAAAAAAATCAGCTCTCCTGGGGTCTCTCCTTCCCAGATAAGAGTGTGAAGTTTTCAGGAAAAGGAAGCATGGCAGTTACAGACTCAATTAAATTCGAGCAGTTGGAATTCCTTATCAAGGTGGAAGTTGCTCCTGAGGCTACAACTCATTCTGAGAAGCTGCTTGGACTTGGAGGAATGCTCACAGCACTATTTTGCAATATACTGAAGGCAAGGACCGGAGTGTAGCTCAAGGGTAAGTGTAGCTGGAAGGCTGGTAGGGCTTCTCTATATTGCCTTGGCTTTGTGTGTCACACCAAGTGATTCCAGCTGTTGTGTGAGGCTTACATGGCCACTGCATTGTTCTTCCATGACCACAACCTTCTTGCCTCTCAGCTTTGTCACCTGCAAAGTGTTTCTGCTCATTAAAAGCAGGAGGTCTGACATCCCATGGCCTCCTGTTCCTCTGCTCTTCCAATTGTAGTCCTGGGTTGGTGCTCACACACAATTGCATTATATCAGTTGTATGCATCTTACTCCAACAGTTAGGAGGTATCACTGAGGTATAACATTCTTGTCCTTTTTTGACAACTGTCTAAATCTCATCTTTCCTCATCTTTATATTTCCCTCCTTTTCTCTGGGGAAGTTCTTGGAAGATAAAAATCTTCTGAGCTCTTTTTCCTCCCATGGAGATGAGTTAGATAGTTCCTTTAAGGAAAGTGACCATCCCATGGATGCTGTAAGGTCTCGGCTTCCACAAGGAAAAGAAATGTGAGCAGCTTTACTTCAGCAGCATTGGCATCAGGCCAACAATATGTCCCTAGTTCCCAGTGACCTCTCAGTGAGTTCCAAACTTAGATGGTTTTGTATTATTCCTTTCCTCTGTGTATCCTTGACAAACAATACAAAGAAAAGGCAGAGATTTAACTTTGGGAACAACCTTGTCATTGAAAGGTGAAATAGAGGCTACTTATCTAACATTTGCATTACAGGCTTGTGATAGGACTGATTTGTAGAAAATGGGGTAAAGCAGGAGGTAGAAGTTGTGGGTTTCTATTTGAACATTGGCTCTAAATTTAGAGCTTTATACAACCTTTATTCTGTTTCTGAAGTGCTGGGAAGCATTCTGTGGATATCATGAGTAAACTGCACTTTTTGTATTAAACATTTATTGCCTAGATTCTATGTTTGTAAGCACCCAGAACAATGATTTAAGCTATTCCCACCAGATCTAGGTTTCTATCAACTGCTTTTGTCTTTTCTTTCAGAGAAGATACCTAAACCATGATTTCAAATGGGGAAGTATTCTCCTGAAAAATGCATTACAAAAACTAAAAAGCTATTGTGCAGGGGTAATTCTTCTCATACAGGGAAGGAACCATGGACAATACCATGAGGAAACCTGTGATTTGAGTGTCACACAAGTTGCAGAAGATATTTGTTGGGGAAGCAAGGCAAACTAAGACAAAGCATCTCCAATTATCCTTTCAACAAGTACCAAATGCAGCAGAAAGCAGTCTTTAAAAAAAGTGTGCAGTCACCTTCTCCAGAATGAACACAAAGCTGCATCACAGAATATCACGACTGTAGATGCCAACAAAACATGAAAGAGCGAAAATGCACATCAAAATTAAAGCATCCTGCAAGATCAAGGAATTTATTATTTTAAATGGGGGGATTCTTTTTGGGAAAATTTGTCTTCATCTATCTCCAGTAATAGTTATGTCTCTATTTCCAAATAAGCAAACAAGAAAACTGAGTGAAATAACACAAGACCTAACTACAGACCTGACCTACTGTCTTTGATACCAATGACAACACCTAATATTAGCAAAAGTGTAAGTGTCCCTCCCTTATTCTTGAACTCCATTGGTCTTCTGATAATGTATAATCCTTTTAGCAGTTTCCCCAGAACTCATGAAGATGTCCCTGCCCATATCCTCCCTGTATCAGCCAGCTCAGACAGCCAGCAGCTGCGTAATGAAAAGGAAATGAAATTTTCCTGTTAGCAGCCTCCTCCAATTCGGGGAAACAGGGACAGGCATCACATCTGCCTGCAGTAGTCTCAGGGATTCTAGTATGTTAAAAATAGGTCTTTTTAGAGAGAGACTGGTTAAATGTGACTCTTAGTAGATAGGTGAAACGATAACTCAAACTGTGTGGCTGGACCTTTAATACATTCTTTTCGACTGCATTAGAAGTTTCTTGGTATTCAGGTCCCTATCACTACTTGTAAAAAGACAGGAAAAGAAAGGATGCATTTGCTGAAATTCAGCCTCTACAAAAATAATCTATAAGACCAAATGATTGAAAGCAGCATGTTTTTGGAGTATACTTGTACACTTAAAAACTAAAAAAATTCAATCTCTCAGTATTAGGATGAGACCTTTAATATTAAACTGTGAATAATTCATTTAAACTACAACTCAATAATCATTTGAAGTAATTTGTAACTGAAAAGAAAGTTTAACATTGCCCTTTCAATTAAGAAAGAGAAAAATGTAATGTGAATCAAATAAAGTGGAGTACTTCTTCTTTTTATTTTTTAGGACTTAGATAATACATAAGAAATATTTATGCAACCAGATCTTATTTAGATCTCACTGAGCAAAATATTACCAGCTTTCAAACAAATTGTTTCCTTTCTATTATATTTATTTAATCTGTCCAGGATGAAAACATTTTAGTTCAAAGCTGAGTCATGACTGTGAGTATACCTGCTAAAAGACAGGAATATTTTACTCAAAATCCTTGAAGTTACTGCGAATTTATTTCAGATCAAATGAGAGCAAGATCTCTAATGATAAAATCCATTGATAACGTAAATTCGATTGATAATATAACACAGTGATTACCCCATTCATGACAGTTTGGCCTTGGTATAACTAAAATTTAACTTACAAACAAAATGAAGCCATTCTCAGCAGTGGATTTGATTGTAGGTGCTGTTTTACCATGTCTGTTCACTGAAAATATATTCTGGATCTGGGGTTTGTTAAAACATCCTCTTTTTCTGCAACCATTTAATCTATTGGCAAATTAGCTTCAAAAGTGGCAGTTACCTATACGGAAGAAGAAGGAGAGAAGATGATCCTTTGGTTTTAACATATTTCCTTCTCTATAGTTAGCTAATTATATTCCAAATAGCTCTCTGCATTTTCATTTTCCACATAAGATATGACCAACTAACCCTGTAACATTTTTCAAGGCAGCATTTTAAGAAACTAAAATATTTTTCCTGTTAAAATCTTTCTCAACCCAATTTTCCACCCCCGTAATTATCTTCAAAAATCCTCTCTCTGAAGGATTGCACCCTTACACATATTTCAGCCCTTATTAACCATACTGTCGTTATCCCTGCTGACATTGTGGCTTCGGGCTGTGCTAAGGGCCTGCATAATCTTGTTTTCAGAGGCTTCTGCCGCCTCTGTGAATGACAGGAGGAAAGGAGAAGCCAGGTAAGATCCAGAATTTCTTCGAAGATTAAAGCTCTAGAAAGTGAGCAGTAATCCAACATCTGTTCCTTTGGTCCTGGAGCTGTGAAGCTGTGCTGCTGCTGTGCCATCTGCCAGGTGGTCAGGGAGGAGGGGAGGGGGCTACTCCTGCACCAGTCGCTGTGATTAAGGTCGTCTATGAGTTTGTGTTTGTATGCAGGAGGGAAAAAACTGATTGCACACTTTGAGCTTGGGCAATGCCATGTGTGATGTATCGGAGGAGAACGTGGGTCACTTTACCTGCTCACACCTGGACAAAGCACAGGGAATAAATAAGGAAAGCAAAAGACCACGGAGTTCTTAACATACAAATAGCATCCATGATTCCTGTGCAATTCACGCTGAAGTCACACACCATTCTGATTTTATACCAGCAGGCACACAACGCACGATTAATATTAAGACTGAGCTTTAAGAGAGTTTTGGTTTGCTCAGATGCAGTGACACAGACCTCTGTACCCCCAGGAAATAGTCTCAGAGGAAGGCATGAGGTCTTCATGAAGGTTACCAAGCTTCAGCCCAGGAAAATTAGTGGTGATTCCTGTACCACTTGATGACTTATCTTTTTATTAGTATAGAGAATAGTCTTCATGTATATACTATTAATGCATTGCCTGTTTCATCCTCACCACTAAAGCCTATCAGAACACTCTGCCTATGTGTGCAGTGATTGTGCAAAACGTTCATGTGCAAATCTTTTGGATCAACTCTGTCAGTAACTGTGTACCCCAAGTCATGCAATGAAGAGGTACCACAATGAATTTAGAACATCTTGCCTGAAAGTGGACATATCTAGGGGATGTCACTTGAACACGGGATGTATTGCTCTTCAGAGCTGGGAAGGGTTCCTGCCCCAAAGAAGTGACATCTAGACAAAAAAAAAAAAATATTACCATGCCTGTGCTATGAGCACTTTCACAAAGAAAGAAGTGACACCAGACTTGATTTCCACAGTGTCTTTGGCACAAACCTTTATTTGTCAGCACGATGAATCCACGGCTCTACCAGGAACCCACACAATATATACAGCTCTGTGTTAATTTCTATCTTCTTCTTGAAGGAAGGTATTTTCAATTTGCAGACCTTATTGGATCATCTATAGAAATTGTTCCACACCAGAATGAAATGGTTCTAAATTTTCCCTAAACTAGATGTTTTCCAGAAATTTTGGCAATTCCAGCGGCTGGTACCCAAGTCAGCAATCTGAATTTCTGCACATGGAGCGCCTGATGTGGCAACTGGAAGAGACACTGCTCTGTTTGCTCTGAAGTCCAGTCATGGAATTGCTGCTCATGGAAACATTCACAAGCTGGATGTAAGCTAGCTAGATCCAGGACCAATCATAGTGTAGTGGTAGCTGAAAAAAACATCCTACTCCTCTAGGACACCCAGCTGCATGCTTAGTAGGCTGGAGAGAACGCTATACTGGGATTAGTTCTTGAAGCTGCAGCCATGCCAGTAAGGGTGTGATTGTCAGTGGATGCTGCAGTTTGTACTGCGAGCAGCTCTTGTGCACAGCAGGGAGTGAATTGACTCCAGCGGGTCCGCAAAGAGTGACAGGCAGGCTCGTGGTGAGTGAGAGCAGAGTGCCCTGGCATTCCTGTAAGTTGATGTACGTGGGTGGCATCTCCATGTTCTTTTATTGCAAGAGCAAACTAGAAATAATGAAGTCTCAATATGGCAAGGTTTTCACTCTTCTTTCTGTTATTCTGAACAGAACAGCCAGCATTGCCTTCACGCTGCATCACTGCCTCCACGCAGGACTTTCTGCCCCTGCAAACACAGCCATTCGCTCTGCTAGCTCCTCCTGTCCCCTCCCTACGGCATATCAGGTGAGCAGGCTGGACCTAGCCTCCCTTTGCCATTTGCTGGAAGGCACCACTCGGGGCGGGGAAAAGAGTGGAATGAAATAGTAAGAGTTTCTCTCTCTCAGGGCTGACAGCCCTGACAATCTGGCGCTATACTTACAGAAACACAAGGCATTCAATTGTATGTCATTTTGATGTTTCTGAATAGCATCTCTCTGGAGATGAAATAGTAATCATCACCAGAGCTACAGATTAGCAACTGATAGAAAAAATAGGCATATCATTAAGCGTGCATGCTTCCTTGTTATCTCACCACTTCTCATTCAGTCCTTGTCTGCAAACAGAAGAAGGGAATCCCTGCACGGCTGCACTGCTGGGTTTGCATATAATCAGGTGTCGAAGCCGGCCTTGCTTAGACCTTTTGTTCAGCTGCGATCCCTACTGGATTTTTTTTTCTTACGATTTGTGCTTTCACCTCTGGATAATAATATAACAAATAGCTCTTTGTCTCTTTAGGTTTGTTCATATAACTTGTATTAATATATTGACAATGTAATAAAAAGGCATACAAAGAATCCTCTTGTCTTCCCCGGCTACAGCAAAAGCCATGACAATTATTTCTGATGTGAAGCATGATCTGAGACTCCTGTGGATAAATGTGAAAAAATGTAATTTTTGAAATTCAGTTGTAGAAACAAAAGAAATATCAGTTAAGCCTTATGAGGCTTTACTTCATGTTTAGTAAGGCCCTTGTTATTAGGACATTTATCAGGTGGTATAGTGGTTAAAATTAATATTATGAAAGATATTTTGATTGCGGCAGTGATGAGACTTTGAAAAACTAAAAAAAAAAAACCTAATTGACTTCTAGTAAGTTTTTCACTGGCGCTCGATTTTAAAATTAGGATATTTTAATGTTTCAAAAGCTTTTATTGAAAAGGTTGATGTCAAATATGGTTTTGAAATTTGTTTTGTGAGGGAGGAACATCAGTCTGTATTCTGAGGATAGTTATATGCTTTAAATCTCTCAGGCTCATATTGTGCTGCTGGCCAAAATCCCAGGTCCTTTTGGCTGTGCTAGTATTTTCTCACAAGGAGTGATCACAAGGAGTGCAGAATTCTGTCTCCTTGGTAGGATGTGGGCTTCAGTGCAGTACAGGATGTCCCTTCCGCCATCTGATGAAGAAATGCTCTCTCCCCTTCTCTGTTTCGGTCATAGCCTAGCCTGGTCCAAGTTTTCCCTGAATCTTTCCTTCTCACACCTTTGCTGTGCTTCTCACTCTAACACATAGGTACACCCACTCCATCATACTCAGGGAAGCTGTCTTTCCAAATAGGTCAAATTTCTAAGTATATTCACGTATGCCTTTAAGTTCCAGAGATGGTGTACACTTGTATTTTTGTCTCAAAAATTACTGGGGCTTCTCAGGAGGAGCCTAAATTAGAGACAACTGTTAATCTCATCAGTTCCAGCCTACCTCAGTGTGGTACCTGGTAGGGAAAAGTTCTGTGAAACTGGCTAGAAAAATATCCATGTTAAAAATAACAAAAAAAACCAAAAAAAACCAAAAAAAAACCACCAAAAAAAGAGTCAGCAGCTAGGCCTTAATAAATCAAAGGCAATATTGCTGACATGTAATAGTTCATATTTCCTTTTAATGAGAGAATATGGAATTCAGTCGTTTGGAAATCTGTTGCTGGTTCTGTTGTGGACTGTTTTAACAAGCTCTAAAAGTCCTAAGTAATATTTACCCGCATCTCAAAAATACTGTGAAACATAGTCACCACTATTAAATGCTCTCAGATAGACTAATGGAACACTTGTCTGAACAAGGGTAAAAGTGTAAGGAGTTGATTTCAGTGAAAAATCTGGTTTCACTGACACCAGTGGGAAGTCTGCCATTGAGTTTGTGGGGCTAAAACTGACTCCTGCTTTGGTGGTTGAGGACAAGAAGAGAATTTGGACAGTAATTGGTGCTCTGTTGTGTGAGGCAGGTGAAGAGCTTAAGGGAGTCATCAGCTCCCAGGTTTAGTGCTGTGAAGAGGAACTTCTGAAATGCCAACCTTTATGTTTTCCCTCCCAGACACATTTTTTGATGAGGCAAGGCTATTATTGGAGGCAAATTCCGTGGAAGACAGTTTGTACAACTGGTATTTGTACATCAAACACCTTTAAAAACATGATCAGGGAATGAAGAATGCTATGTGTATTACCTTGATGCCTCATGTAATTTTTAAATATCCAGTATTACTGGCCTTGAAAATTCTTTATTTCTTTCATCTTGATTTACCTATTACTGATTTTTTAGTCTCTTAAGTCATCCACTACTTTTATTTTTAGAAGATTTACTTCAGGAAGAAGGAAGTTCACCTTAAAAAAATACATATAAAGGCCCCTAAGTGTGGTACAAGCTAAATTCACTTTCTCCATTATATTAACATAATTCAAAGAGAATCAACTCAACAACTTGACATCTTAACACTCTTATGCCAATCCTTAAGTTACAGTTAAGATCCAGTTCATTATTGCTGATTATTTTTAAATTACATACTTCACAGATAGATCTGTAGATTCTGACAAAAGGGAAAAAAAACCTAAAAAACCCAAAATAACAAGTTTTCAGATAATATGAATGTTATATGGAAGCCAAACATTGCTGCTAGTGCAGACAATTTTAGAGTTAATTACGTATTTCATAATTTTGAATAAATCTATTTTTGTATTTTCAAAATTTAGAGAGCTTCTCCAAAGTGTTTTGAAGAAAATAGAAAAGATTAAAATAGTCTCAGTGAACTCTACTTGTTGCTATAAACTTTAACTAGAGCCAGACTTCTATTGGTGAGTCTTGAGCTGGTTTCTTTGTTCTTCTGGGCATTTTTGTTTGTTTGGGTTTGTGTTTTGTTTGGTTGGTTGGTTTTGTTATGGTTTGGGTTTTTTGTTGGCTTTTTTTAGGAAACAGCAAATTATTTGAAACTTCAGTTGGAAATTACTTATCTCAATAGTCATTTGGCATGAATTCATTTAAATAGCTTCAGCTGGGAAAAAAACCCAACCAAAAAAAAATGGGATGGTAATCCACAAACCTTGTGAAACCCTGGTTTTTTTCCAATTGACAAGAAGCTTGGGAATCCCCAGAGTTCGCAATGGCCTTGGAGGAGAGGCACAGCCTTCTATCTTACAGGGTGGGCTGAAGGGAGGTGTTTGGAGCTGATGATGCTCCATGATGTACAGGTCAGGACCTGGTGGTTCAAGGTCCCTCTGACCTGCCTGGTGCCCATCAGGGCCTGATGCAACTCCCAAGACATGGTGAGGGCTTCCTCACTCTCTTCGGCTGGTGCTGTCCAGTTTCTCAGGCAACACTTAGAGATTTCCTGAGCAACACATTTCCTCCGAGAGCCAAAGTTGCACAGTGACTTTCCCAATCCATGGGGGGCCCAGAAACTGGTCTCCTGACAGCTTTTTGAGAGAAAGCACCTGCTATTTCTGATTAGTATGTAAGCTCTCAGAGCTATGCCTTATTTAATTAATTTTGGCAGCTAACAGAAATGACTAAATTAAAAAAAGGGGAAATCAACACATCATTTTTGCAAATCTATTGACTGATTACCTTGAGTAAATGAGTTGCAAAGTGAGTTGCAGCTTCAGGGAGGACATGTTAGCTGTCTTTTACACTTCATGATTCAAACTGAAACTCTAGCTGTGATGTATGAATTTCTATTTGAAGCAGAGATTGATACTTTATCTTTTTATTTGATTGTAATCCCTCAGAACAGAAAACCAGGTTGCTCAGAAATGTGGTGTCTCCATTCTTGGAACCACTTTAAATGAGACTTGACATGATCCTAAACCACCTGCCCCAACAGACCCTGCTAGACAATCTCTGTGGGTCCCTTCCAGTCTGAACTACTCTGTGATTCAATGAGTGCACTGCTTTTAGTAGGCAAAGTGGTATTAGCTCAAAGGTTGGGCTTGATGATCTAGATGATCTTTTCCAACCTTAATGATTCTGTGGTTATATGCTTAAGAAAACAAAATTCAATGACAGTTGTTAAAATACTAAAACTAAAGACCCTGAGTGCGTTTTTGATATGACAATTACTGGAGTGAAAAAGTAGTTGCTGGGCCAGACTTTGTAATGTTTAATATTACAAATGTAGAAGAGAGAGCTATTTCCTGACTCAGAGCTATCCTGTGCCCTGCAAGTGTATGTAGAAAGCTTCAACGATGATTTCCCTACATGCTACAGCCAAATAAACCTCTTGATCAAACAGTTTCTTCAGACATGATTTCTTGTTGTTATTAATAGCATGTGGCTATTAAGTGCACCAAGAATTTAATGTTCTAATTGAACCCAGGGTGCACTCAGGTCACAAGTTGATTTCAGCAGTTTTGTAATGTCTTATCACACTGTTAATTCCCTGCTATTAATGGTAACCTTGTGCTTTAAGTCCCAATATGATCTTACATGGTTTGTTCAGCATTTATAAAACATAATAAATGCCAGTGGGTGCTTGGCAGGGAGACATCTGTCAACAATGCAGTGTTATTGATTTGTAATATCAAATAACATTTCCATTTTCATAGAGAAGCTTTGGGGCTTGTTACTCACAAGTTTTTTTTACCCCTTTTTTTCCCACCCTCCAATTTTGTCAGTGAAAAAAGTTAACACAGAAGCATATGGTCTGTCATTTTTGATGCTAGGCTTTATGTCTTGGTAGAATGTCTCCACTACAACATAATTCAAATGTCTGATTTGTTCCTTTCAAATTTTGGGTGAAGATGCAGTCAGCTTGAAGGTAAGAAGTTACCACCAGGAAAATAGAACTCATTGAGGGGTGTGTATTTATGCTAAATAGGTAATTCTAATAAGGTGAGATTCATTTTTCTCAGCTCAAGCATCAAAAAGTTGGTTGCGTGCACTTCTCGTATTGCTGCTGGAGAGAAACAGGTGCTCATTTTAGGTCATGTTTTAGGTATCTAAGGTGACAAAAAGTCATTCTGGTGATGCTTCTTCCTCTCTAATGACCTAAAGAACAACCGGCTTGGGCAAGGAAATTACTTTTAAGCATGTTAAATTGAATGAGGTAAAACCCATCTCTGGAGATTAAAACAATGGTTTTTTTCTTCTTGGAATTTCTTACCAAAATAAGACCTGCCTCTTCATGGTTTTTAGCCCAATTATAGAGTCATAGAAAAATCTGAACTGGAAGGGGCCTCTAAATGTCAACTGGTTCAAAACTCACATCAAGAGATGCAATTGAAAATAAATGGTATATAGGTTTTAATATGGTAAGTACCTAGTATACTGCTCTTTTATTTAATATATATGCTTATCCAATTTTAGGTTTCTTGGGACACATCTTCATGGCTTTTATGGTTTTAAAAATTTCTTGTGCATATTTTATGTCTAAAAGCAGATATAAGTCAGGTTTTCTGCTTTATACTCAGTTTTTTGAACATGATGTTTTTAGAATTGAGATAAGCAATGGATGATGTAAAGGGAAAAGACCAAACTAAGGAAAGTTTACACCTCAGGCTCTTAACACTGGATTATTCCAGTTGCTGTTAGTGTGAGCGCTGCTTTAGTAACAAGCACATCAGATGTTCACCAAACTAGCCCATATATGTTCATTACATATCAAACCAGCAGTTCCCTTGGAGACCTTCAGGTCAAACCTGAAGAAAAGTCTAGTAGTCTTTGCTGGTGGAACTAAAACGTGCCCTAGACCCAAGCAGCATAGTGACAACTAGGAAAGAAGAGAGACACCCTTAATCTGGTCCATACATGGGGTCAGCCTGGTTATAGTTATGAAGGTTGTGGAATGATATTTCTGGGACAACAAATGTTAGAGCAGGAAAGAAATTAGACTTAAATCCAATGACTAAGTGTTCTAAGCTTAGTCACAGGAACACACAAGCACAAACAATGTCATTAATATGTTCTTACTTTTTAATAGAATTTTGGAGTTCTGCAGTGGACAAGAGTTCCACATTGGGTAACTACAATGTAATAGTTTTTGTTCCTGCCCCAAAGAGCTTACAAGGGACAGGAAAGCTACACACTGTGCTAGTGCCAAGTCTTCCTAAAGACAAAGCTTGTTTTCATTTATGTTCTGAAAACACCTAGTAATTATATTCTGTGGTTGAGAAACTTGGAGCTGAAGTGCTGGAGGGAAAGACAGACAGGACTGAACTGGAAAAATAGCTGGGGATATAGAAAAAAACAGAGGTTGTGAAGCCCAAATTTTGAGGAAGAGGTTGGCGGAGGAGAGGGACTGTGGTGCCCACTGCATTGCCGTACATTCCAATATCTGCATGTCCGAATGAAACACCTGCACCCCCATAAGTGTTCTGGTCCTCCAGCAGAGCAGGAAGAGTTGGTCCCAGCTAGGGAATTTTCTTTTCAGAGGGATATGAGTGAAACAAATACTTCATAGAGTGTAACTCCAGGGTGAAGGTGAGCTCTATGAATTTAATCAATTTGAGACCCAGGGAATGCATAAAAGCAAAAGATTTGCTGTTAAATAACTTGTTCGAGGATATAATTTTATCCATTTCCAGAAGAATCAAATGAAAACAAAGGAAGGATTTCATCCACACAGAAATGCACACTTGTATGGAGACTGGGGAGAATATTCTGCCTTAAAATATCAGTTGAAAAATCAGTTGAAAGGTATGGAGTGCAATACAGTTTGCCATTTAGCTTCTTCTTGGCGCAGTGAACTTGTGATTTCCTATGGATAATGTCAGCTAGAAAGGTAATTATCTGAGTTAAATATCATCTAATGAAAGCTCTTGGTAGGATAGGAATACTGATGGTGGTATGAAAAACTGGCTTTCTTTTCCCTATATGATTTCTTAGATTAATGCTTCAGTCCTGCAGAGTGCCCATACCCACCCCTCCCATCCCCACATCTCGCAGCTTCAAGGACACATGAATGCTGCATCTAGATCTTGAAATGATTTAATGGTAAAAATAAGCTGCATACTGGTAACCAATCTGCATTTTATTCTGGGTTCCAAAGTTTACATTATTAAATAATACCCTAAAATCCAACAAAAACCAAACTGAAAATAACACTGGTATTTCTGTGCAGCTGGAGATGCAATTCAGCATTGGCCAGGCTTTTCCTGCCTGGGTGTTCAGCAGCAGGATGCTCTATAGAAACTGTCACTTTTGTGGAACTGCCGCAAAGAGAGGGAGACTGGGCTAAACTGTTCTTCATTCTTAAGCTATTCCCATGAAAGTAAGCAGCAATCAAATGCTTATGATTATATTGACCTACTTGTGAAGTGCTTTGGTGTATGTATTGTTATTTAAATGCTGTGCTGTTATTATTTTTATTTCATTTTAATTGCATTGTTATGTGCAAAACTTTCAAATCATCTGTCTCCCCGGTCTAACATCTCCCTGCCTGTTCTCTGTAGAACAGCACTTGATTTTTGTAAAAGCAGGGTAAAACATTTTCAGTCACTTCTGAGTCAGAAGATAATAAAGTGTACTTACAGTAAACCAAAGTCTCTTTTCTTCCTCATTGTTAAAGCTAACTGATCGTATGGATTGAAAGGAGACAGAGCAAAAACCTGTGAAAATTGACTTGGGAATAATTCCCATTATGATGAAACACCTTTGCTTGAGCTCGGCAAGGGGAAAACAAGGTTATAGGTGCTCAATCGCATCAGCTAAAATCTGAGTAGAATCCCTTCAATACACTTACTGTGCCCTACATGATAATCAGGGTTAGCTGGTTGTCATTAATTAGGGGTTTGGGCAAGGACTGGGGTTTGTTCTTGGAACAATTTGTGCGGAAGACACAGTCAATGACTCATATTCATAATTCTCCAAGGCCTGAAGCCCTGTCTAAACATAGAGTTTGTATTGCTTTAAATATTCAGGTTCATTTAAAGTGGTAAAACTGCAAGTCACATCCCATCTTCCCCTTTTCAAGCTCAGCTATACTGATATAAAGTGATTATATCAGGGTAGTTGATTCCAGTGCGGAAAGGGAAATGAACAAGCTATACTTGTATTAACATACATAAAATGGTGTGATTCTACCTACACCAAAGGTTCAAATGGTCTGTGCATAATGTTCAAAAATAAATCACATTCTTAACTGAAGCAGTTGAACTGATAGGAAAGCAGTTTTGATAGGAAATCTATTTTGGCTCAACTTTCTTTCCCTGAACACCACCACTCGCAGCAGCAAAGGACCATAGAGGGGTTCAACCACAGGACTATTGCAATGCCATTAGCACTCCTGGTAAATACCCCACTGATTTTAAACTTAGAATACACTTTGAGAAGGTTTAAACAAAACAAGAAGATACTTTTCTCTCTTCCTGACCACCCAAAGAGCAAAGATTGGCTACTAGTGCTGCCTGTAAGACCAGAAACAATTATTCTCTTTTTCTTTTCTTTTTCCCAGAGCTTCTGTGGATGTAGTATTTAACTTACTGACCCATTTCAGTCACCTCAAGACAAGTTCAATATTATGAGGAGTTGTGGTCATTTCTCAGCACACAAGGTACCACTGTAAATTTTTGGAAATCTCATTGCCACTGATCCTTGAAACGCCTAAAGAATGTGTATTACATTTACTGTTTCTATAGATTATGACCAGCCAACATGACCTTCTGCAGACCACAATTCAGAGAATTTCATCCTTGTCAGGCACTTTTCTCATTCAGCAGCTTCTTCTTCATTAGAGAGCATTGTGAAACATCAACATAAATCCAGAAAAGCGATATCCCAACAGTCAGGTCAGAGGTAAGTGTCTTGGGGTGATTTTACGATGATACTCTATTCCTGATCATCTGCTTCACGCCCAGAAATGGGTCCTGTTGCTTTAAGCTGAGTCCAGGGGCAGAGTGGGAGCCGGGGGAGCTCTGCGTGGGTTTTCTTCAAGCACTCACTTCCCACGTGCTGGGGAACGCATATTACTCTTGGTTTGTGTTAGCTGCTTGGTTCGTGTTAGCTGGGGCAAGAAGTTTTTCCCTGGGCTGCAACAGTAATCCTCGGGCGGATTCTGTGGTTTCTTCCAGAACTCTTTGGCACAGCGCTTGTCTGAGATCATACCATCGGCAGGAACCACCTGGTGCCCACCGGCGGGGAAGCTGCGGAGGCACTGCATCTTGGCTAGACCTCAGGAAAACCTGAGCCAGCAAAAGAAGGGACTTAAAAATCCACCAATTTCATCTGCAGCAAAGAGGAGACCAACAACATTGGAGTTCACCAGGTTCCCATGTTTTTTTCTCATTNTTGGGGGTGTGGGGGCAAAGATTCTGAAGATTCAATATCTAACAGGTATTCATTTCTTTTGTGTCGTGTGGGTACTTTGTCAAATAAACTTTTTTTCTTTCACTGACCAATATTTGTTTTATATCAGCAAGAAGGGATTGCTAAAACCCCTTTTCTTAGAGGAAACACTCATTCCAGAGTGTTTTCTCCCAAAACTTGTCTCTAAACCAAGACAGTAAACCAACAGCAGAAGCATCATCAGATCTATAGGTCTGTTGTCTTCTATGCAGTCCAAGAGGCCACGTAATTTTTAATGTGCCACAACATTTTCCTTTTGGCTTTTTTTTTGCAAATTCTGACTGCAGCTGTTTAATAAAAATCTGTTGTCTTCAGGGTTTTGTTTCTGAATTAAAGGAAATTCCAGTGTGCTATTTTGTATGTTTCCATATTTACTTCACTAATATTTTAATAATTTTTTTTAGCCTCTGCAATGTGCTGAAAGACTTATTTATGTGTGTATTATCAGAAATTGGCACTAGAAGAAAGAACTGCTCAAAGTTTAACAGAAAACTTGTCATTTGCCTTGATATTTTAAACACTTCTTTTCACAAGTGATGCTTTTCTGAGAATGTTTCTATTTTTCTGGAAGTTATGGTATTAGTAATCTTTATGTCTAATGAAATCAAGTTAATGTGACTGATAGAACCAGACAGACAAATTCTGATCTTTTCTGTAATTACTCTATAGAGTCTAATGAAATTTCCTTGGATTTGCAGCATGAGAACTAGGAGCAGCCTCTTCCCTGGTTCTTGCTGCTCCAGTGTGTGCCCTCTCCATGTGGGGTGGACAAACATTTAATCTACTCTTAGACTTGGTGTTTTGGTCACCATTTAATCCATGTGTCATAACCCCTTTAATCTGTTTAAATTGCTTTTGATGTCTTTATTCTGATTTAATGACTGACTTTTTCTTCAAAATTAAGAATGAAATAAATACATGGAGGTATTGCAGCTGAACACTGTCCTCTTTTTCAAACCTGAAGAAATTGATTAATGGGGGGGTGAAAACCTCTGTTTAAAAAGTTGCTCCAGTCTTGTTTTTCCTAAACAAATTCACTCACCTATATGTGCTAGTAATAGTTCTGGTTTTCCCATCATGCCTTCTTACAATTCCCACCTCTTCTTGTGTACATGTAGTTTTTCACACTGAGATAGGACTGAGTGAGCATTGACACCAGTCTGTGTAAAATAATTTTTTCATAAAACCCGCAAAACTTCAGGACTGCTGAAGGGTGTGGGAAAAGGACAAATCTAAGCCTTAGATGACTACTTCCTAAACACAAGGGCAATTCTTATTTTCTATAATAGTCTTACTAAAAGCCTTGTGTTACCCGTGTAACCAAGACTATATGATCACGCCCTGAACAAGTTAAAAAATGAGGGTACATGGTATTTTATCATTTCAAATATACTAATGTGTACTTACAAAATACGCATTTTACAAATACCAAACTCAACACATAAAATGTACTAGACAAATATTCAAATAACAGCTTTTCAACTGCTTGACCTAGAAAATGTCACAGTAAAAGACATCTACAAAACACACATTTTTATTTTACGTTTTTAATGTATTGTGCTGGCTGCACGTTGCCCATCCTGCAATTTCACTTGCATTGAAATCAGCACAATGAAATGTGACGTGTCAGATCAATGAAATGAACAGCACTTCTCTATGTGTAAATTGAAAAGGCATGCAGAAAGTTTATGCAGCAAGAATTGACAAAACAGATAAATTATATTGTTTGGGGTATTTTTTTTTCTGTCACTGATAGCCAAAGAGTTAGATGGCACATTAAACAGTAATATATCTTTTTATTTCTTAGTCATTTTTATGTCTTGCAATAACCATCATCAGAAAAAAAAAATGAAAAGAGAAATAATTTCTTAGGACAGTAAAAAATTTGTCTTTCTTATTTCTACTTTTCTTCTTAACCATTTTGCATGTTATCCTTGTTTGTTGTACTGTGGATTTGTTCTCTGGAGAAAAAAACACAGGAAAATATATTCTCCACATAAACACTGTCTCTGTTTTCATCTATAAAAATGAAATGATAATTCCATTTAATCTATTAAGCACATTTTCTTGCAATTATAAGATATATATTGCATACCTTCTTGCCTTAAAACCATTTCACAGTCTGTTATCTTCCACTTTCACAAATGGAAGTGTTATAGTTATTCTTACTCTTTGCTTACACAAGATTCCTCAAAATATCACCAGTGACATCACACTTTCAAAGAAAAGATAATGATTTAACAGCCATTTTAAGATAAATATTGTTGTTATTTTGAAATCTGATATGAAATATTCTTCCTCCTTGTAACACTAAAAGAACAACATGTAAATTAATCAAAGCGGAGGAGCACATTCCTGCTTAAGGCTTTGAAAGCTCTTCTATACATTCTGCATACTTGAGAAACAAGAAGTAATTAAATGGTTCCTTTCTTCAAACTAAGCTAGTCTTAAAAAAAAAAAAAAAAATCACAAAACCACAGCCAGTCTCTGGCAGTGGAGTCTTTTATGCCTGTGGACAAATACAGAAGTAAGCATTTTTACAAATATTCCTTCCTGGAGAAGGCACATTGGGATTTAATATTTGCCCCCAACAACGGGTTCACTTGGCTAAGCATCACTGAGCATCAATGTTTAAATCCTGCACTCTCATTCAGAGCCACTGCATTTCCACAATATAAGTGCATGAGACCACATGCTGGTATTCTCCACAAAAGTCACTTGTTATTTAAATCAGAACTACAAACCTGCTCCCTCACCTCCCCCTCTCCAGCCCCTAGAGGGGCATATTCTCATTAACATTCTTAATGTTAATTGGAATTACATGTGCACATCAAGAAGAGAATACACCTCCAGATGCGATATTTGCAAGCTTCATATTAAGCCAGGCTGTGTTGAAATAAAACACAACATTGAACACACAGTCCTATCTTGATATCGAACAGTATTATATGTTTTTACATACAAAACCAGGTCTTACACACAGAGAAAAATAAATTCAGTGTGCTACAACCACAGCCTCCATTACTGTAGCATCTCGCCGTTTCTCACTCATGAGAAAAATCCTACTGCCTACGAGGTGCATATAGGCTTATGATCCAGCACATTTTTCTGTAATGGAAAGTAGTTGCATATCTGAACAATTTTAAAATGGTGACAAGAGACTATGACTTGGACTCACTTCTTCAGAAAGGAAGCTGCATGGTTCACTGCAAAAATTAATTTTTAAAAATTACAGGTTTGCACTTATATTTTCTAACCTTATAGAAATAATGCAGTTTTGTTAATGAAAACTGTTAGTTCTCAAAATACAATCTTCTCAGAAATAAACATGAAAAGTATAAAAAGTATCCAACACCAAATGCACTTCACAAAATTCTTTTAAAATTCACTGTAGTTTAACAGCTTCAATTATGTTTACATTAAGTTGCCTACAATTTATGTTTTCAAAATGTAAATGTAGACTAGATTAGAAAACAGTGCAATCTGAAATCTGGAAAGCCCAAATAGATTAGGTTAATTTTTGCAGAAAATTCATGCTGGAATAACCTTTTCCTTACTGAGCCTTTCCAGTTCTGTGTAATGGGAATTTTCTATTGTTGTTTTTAAGTAGTTCACCCAACAAATCACAAGCATCTCCAACAGAATTAGATAAAAGCTCAGTCCCAGAAACAAGGGACAGATTTGACACAAAAGGTATAAACTGAGGTTTTATTCCTTTGAAGAAACTCTTCTGAAATTGTTACAGAAACATATATTGAAATAACGTCAGATTCTACTAGAAATCCTAATAAATAAAACCATATACTGAAGCATCTCAGCTAGAATTTGCCAAGACTATAAAACACATACATACAAGTCAGACAATATCAAGGAACATGGGGTTGGAGCTGAGGAAAGTATTCATTTAGTAATGATCTTTCTTCCTGTAGTGACATGCTAGGTTTAAGCCCCTGACATATTGGAAGTGCTCATGTAGAATCTGATCTGCCTGTTCTTCCATGCTATCAAAGATGGTCATCAAAATAAGGCTTGTTGGGAAATAGGTAATGCAAACATCACATCAATCTTGCTAATATAATAGGAATACAGGAGAGATGTACACCAGAATAT
The DNA here is from genome assembly GCA_013397935.1 of Dasyornis broadbenti. Lineage (NCBI taxonomy): Eukaryota > Metazoa > Chordata > Aves > Passeriformes > Dasyornithidae > Dasyornis > Dasyornis broadbenti. Next base: position 827,428 of record VZRN01001644.1, read on the forward strand.
TTTTTAAAAATAAAACTTCATCCCCTCCCCACTACATTATATGCCAGGTTTCAGGTATGTTGCAGTCACAAATGTATAGAAATGAGACAGAGAGGAAAAAAAAAAAAAGAGAGAAGCCTTTCTAGGTCATCTATTCCATCCATCTGCTTGAGTAAGATCACTACCTACTATATACATGCTAGAGCTTTTCTCAGTCTGATTTTAAATGTCTTGTTTCCATCTGTTCAATTTGACCTTACCTATTTCATCTTGGATAGTTAAAATGGCTGCTGTATAGTGCAATAATTCAGGGCAACATCTAAAAAATTTTAAAAATCAGCATGCAATAGTCCCCTTATCCTTAGTGCAGCTAATTTTGAAGATCTGTTTACCCACAAAAGATCAAACTGGACAAACGATGCCTATAAGTCTGTGCCGTCTGCGTGCGAAGCGTCATCTTATACTGTATCATATGAATTCAGTTCTGAGCTAATCAGTCAGTTTCAGAGCTGAACTGCTTTGGGTCCATCTTACAATGCAAATATTGGGGGGTGGGGAATGTTCAAACGAAGTCTTCCGCAGTTAGTGAGTTGCCTTTTCCATTCTTATTAACTAAAATACTTTAACCACTTTGGTTTTTTAAACTTAAACAATTATATTAGATGTAATCATTATTTTATTAACATTTTTCTCCAAGGATTTTTCTTTCTGATTATGAGTACTTTGCAATTTCAGACAGTATGATGGATGCTACTCTTCTATGACAAGAATTTTAACAGCCCTTCTTCAGCACTCAATGCACACCCAATTATGCGTCTGAGCTAGTAACCTTGAATTTATGTTACCATGGCGACAAACTGGTCATGCATTATGGATTATCATTGAAATTCTACACCCCTACCTAGCATAATGAGAGTTGGGGACTTAATCAAATCAGCCATTCTGTGTGACACAAAGTGAAGAACTAGCTCTTATTGTTCAGCCTGGAGAAAGGAAGCAGGCCTGATGGAGTGGCAGCTGCAGTGCCGCAGCCTGATAGATTGCCCTTATATACATTTGTGAATGTATAGACAGATGGTTTTCAATGCCTGGAATTTCTGGCTTAGGAAGCAGCTGTTCGGGTAACCTCTGCCGTCTCACCTTGTTGTCATGGAGCATTGCACGGAGACGGAGAATGCAGCCGGGCACATTGGCAATCTGACCGAATTTGCGGCTGTGGCACCCCTCTTTCAGCCCAGGGCTGCCTGGCTCGGGGGAGGCAGCGCCGGGGGGAGCGGGCTGCAGGGAGGTGCTTGGCCATCCTCACAACACTCTCCTGCCTGGCCTGCACTGAAAGAGGCAGGCAAAATTCTTGTGGGAAATGGTTCCTGGGGATTTGATCCGCTCTACGTCTCCTCCACTGTCTTGAAATCATGGTGTGACGTGTTCTTCAGACACGGTTCAGTAAAGACACCCAGGTCTCAGGTTGCCATACTGTGTTCTGTCTGTCTGAGAGAGAACACCAGCTTTGCTAAGGTCACAGATGAAAAAGGTTTAATGGCAGAAAATCAAACCAAATGGATATAAAAAATCAGCAACCGTTATAGACTTCTATGTGCCAGAATTCTTTTCTAGCTTGTAACTCAAATTTCACTCCCTATTCTGAGAAAAAGCTAAAGAAACTGCTGCAAGCTCATTAACTTCTTTTTTTTAATGAACTTGTAGTAAGTCTGCAGCCATTGCTAGAAGAATTGGTCCATAATACACTTTTATAAAAGTTAAATTTGTTTAGTGTAATCACCTGAGTATTATGTTCCTCAGCAAAAGGAAGCTGATTGACATAGAATTACTCATTTGATCTTCTCCTTATTTTTAATTATCATAGCCATAACACTATTATTTTTCTCCATTTATTTCTCCATTCCTCAAAGCTTTAAAACCTTCAAAGCTTCAAAGCTTCTGATTCCTCATAAACACTTACTATTAAAAAATCCTTTCTTTCCCAAAATCTTGATTAATCAATTATTCCATGCTACCGTTATATTTTAGAAGTCTAGATATTGCTACTGCAATATAGCTTATTTACTTATTCATATGTATAAGGTGACCATCACCATGGTTTCTCCACAGGGAGTGCTAATGTGTCTGTCAGCCTTGCCATTACAGATTCACCAGACCTGTGATTTCAAAGCATGCAACTTTCTCCCAGAATAAAACCTGGTATGACAATAATGTTTCAAAGAAAATCTTTATTATAGATCTAACTGCTTCATTAACACTACTTTTCTTTCTGCCAAACTGTCTGTGTTTGTGTTTTGATGTATGAAGTGTATAGCATGCATATATTATGAGATTTAATTTTCAGTATGTGTGCAGGAAGTGAGTATTTCAGCAGGCTTTAAAAATCAGTCAATATACAGGTTATCCAGGAGTCTTGAGGAATCACACTCTATCTGTCTGTCTGTCTGTCTGTCTATCTATCTATCTATCTATCTAGATGTGTAAGTAAAAACAGTCCCTCATCTTCTTTGCAGCTTTTTACCTCAAAAAGAGCCCCTGCTGGTCTGTGTTGACCCATGAGATTGCAGTAGCTCCCTGGGAGGCTTTGCAGTCTATACAAAATGATTTCTGAACAGAAACATCCCAGGAAAACTTAGGCATGAGGGACTGCACCCACTCAGGAGTCTCTGCAAGTCCTCTTGCAGCCAGAGCCACCAAGGAAGTTGATCATGCCCTCCTTTGGGGTTTATAATTTATTATTTGTTACTGTCTTGTCAGTAAATTTGTATTTAAAGCACACTGACAGTGGCTGATTTCAATCCCTGTTTGGTTACTAAAGTATATCAGGAGACTTTCAGAATTTCTTGAATTCAAATACTGTTTTTTTCTAAAAAAAACTGAAACAAAAAATTCACAAAAATTATTAATTCGCACAAGAGTGTCTTTGGCAGCACAGTGACTGCTTGTCAGAGAGTAAGGAAGAAAATTCAGAGATAGAGATTGATGGAATAAATAAATACACAGATATCACTATAATCTTTTTCAATTAAAGAATGAATGACCTTTTTTAATCTTTAGTTTTCAGTGCCTGGAATTTCCTTGTGCTTATAAATTTAAGCCAAACCCTTAAATTTGATGTTAAGATCAACTTTACTTAAATTAAATCTTTTATGGCTGAGTAGATTTCACTGTGGGCATTTTGGAAAATGAAGTTGGGTCTAGCAAAATGAGCTAACAAAAATACTAGTGCATGTTTTAAATTAAAATCTATAGACAAAAAATAAGAAAACCCACTTACTGACATGGGCACAGAGAAACAAGTGCTTCCTTCTGTTTAAAAATATTTCTCAAAAAAGGAGATTTTTGGAATATTTTAATTATGTTTTAAGAAATCAATTTTTTACAGGGCAGGCTAACTTCAAAAACAGTGTAACAGGATGGTAAGGAAAATGACATTAGACTAAGAATAAATACTTGGGCCCAGTAATTGATTCATGACTAAATGGTATACCTCAAGGAAGAAAAGGTGTGTGTAACGCTGTTCCAAATATTAACAGCAAAGAATTGAATTTAGAGTCTATTTTTCTAACCTTTATTTAGGCTAAGTAGAATTTTTTTAGGACATACTTCTGTTGATCTCAGTAAAATTATTATCAGGAGAAATTTTTTTCCTTAACATCATTTATGCTTCCGAAGTAGAATCTGATTATAAAAAAATTAGAGTTTCTGAAACATAACATTATCATTAGCAGGAGAATACAAGGAAAACACTTCTGAGCTATTGTCACTTTGTTTTTACACTAACTTTTGGCAGGCATTGCTAACAACCCTGTAGCTGGAAATAAGCTATAAGCATTTCCTTGAAAATTTTAATCCTGTAGGTTTAAAATATTGTCTCTTAACCTTTTTAACCGAGGAATCATCCATCCTTCCCCTACCCCCAATAATCAAGGATTATCCATTTCCTTAATAAAATAGCTTTAAAATTACTATTTGGTGAGTTGCAGACTATCCAATTTTTCTCTTGTAGCTTCCAAAAAAGAGACAGGACTGTAAAGTTTGGGTTAGTACTTTTGGCTTCTCTTTTCCCTAATGTATTTATGCACTTTCTTGCAGGGGCAAGAAAACCCAAATAAATATATACTGGGAAGGAATTAGGAACCATTTTCCAGTCTTTCTGCTGCTGTTGTGTGGCCCAGCAGCAGCCACAGGGCTGGAGGGTGGGATCTCTCTGGGGTGGGAGTGCGGTGCCTGAAGTTCACCTCTGCACTGTCTGATCTTGCTGGCCTTGGATCTTCACTCCTCATAAGGAGGCAGAAGAAAAGACACACATCTCGTCTGTCTTCTACCTGTTTCAATGCAGTGACAGCTCAATTGTTAGCATTTTAGGCACTCAAAATATAACACAAAATTCTTAAATTTGAAGGCTCTTTAAAGAAATGTGGGGGGAAAAGGCACATTTCATTCATTTTGGATCAAGAGATGAAGAGCTGTGTAGGGTAATGCAAGGTTCAGGTAGACTTGGAATTTCAGGATCTGAGCAAAATGATTTTCCTATTTCTGAGGGGCCATGACAGTTGTGTACCAGAAATTGCAGCCTTACTTAAAGACACTACTTCTGTCTGAGTATGGAAAGCCCCCCGTGTTTGCTCTAATTCACCCACCTAGTCACAACCAGTGGAGCCAGATGATACGTTTCCCTTCACTGTGAAATGCATTTAATCTCAAGAACTGAATGCTTGTGTAGTGAGAACACTTTTATAATCCGCTGTACCAGCTTTCTCACTTCCAGGATCTGACGGGTGCACTCATGAAACCTTTCTGCTGTCACACTGAGATGTTTCATTTCTAACAGAGCACAGCTGATGAGAAACATCAGAGTTTATGATTACTCTGACAGCAGGACTGCTGCAAAAATATAATTAAAATTATCTTCTTTCATGCATGCATGTGTGCAAGATGTTTAGGATGGTCACCTGAAAAGCCCATCCTCAATATGCCTTTCTAAGGGTAATTTAAAAGCTAAGTATTTACTGGTTTCATTCAGACCACAGCTAAGAGTCTCTCTTAGTGCATTTTGCTTGGATATTTGCTCAAAACTACATAAGTTCAGGGTTCTGAAGGTACCAAGAAGTGTAACTGGCCCCAACCAGACTGACTTCACCCTGCCCGTGGGCCAGAAGCCCATTTCAACAAACCTCAGGGCTGTCAGTCCCTGCCCCAGCAGCATCCACTCCTTAGCCCTGCTGCTTCCCTTAGCTCAGCACTAACAGAAAGATAAGCCTTTTGTTCCAGTTTAACAGAATCTTTTAATATCTGTATGAAGTTTTATGCTGCATATTTACTCACTGTATCATGTTTTGGTATATAGAGACACATTAAATTGTGCATAGACACCATTTACCAGTTTAGGAATCCTGTGCACAGATGTGTGTATGCACATCTCACTCATATATATGAATGTGCTTTTGGACACTTTTCTTCTTCTGTGAATACTCAAACTTGTGTTTTATATAAATATTTGGGAGTTTTGTTCTTCTTTTAAGTTTTTCATGTGCTTAAGGTACAAATACATCTACGCAGTTACATACACAGTAAGATGCTCCAATAAAAGCAAGCAGACGGGGAATAAAACACAAAGAGGAAGAAGCTGCTCCTTGGCGTGCTGCTGGCTGAGCTCTGGGCTCGTGTCACGGGTGAAAGCCTCTGCCTCCACGAGGGGTCCTGCCTAATACTGCTGGCTCAGCTCCAGCCACTGCCACTGATTTACACTCACTCAGCTTCTGATCCAGCAGGCCAAAAGCTGATTTTCGGAGAAAAGAAGGCAGATAGGAGCTATAGTCTTTGCAGTGTAGCAGGTAACATCCATAGACAAGAGGCTGCTTTTATTTAAAAAAAAAAAAAAAAAAAAAAAAAAAAAACCAAAAAAAAACAGAAGCAAGAAGTGGTTCTTTAGGAGTCAATTTGTGGGATGGTTTTCTGATACCAACTACATGAGGCAACTCAGATGTCAGACAACCTGCTGCAGATTTAATGACGCTAATTGGGGTGGCTGAAAACCTTCGGTAATGCTACAGAAAAGAGGCAGCTTGAGATGGTCATTTAATCTGGAAAGAGATTTAAAAACTGGAAGATGTGTCCCTGAGGACAGTCTCTGCAAGATTAACCTTCTGGACTCTGCAGCCCTCTCTGAGGTGGTGTTATTGTTTCATTTCAAAACTTTTAAGAGGAAGGCAGGCAGGACAGGCCTGGGGACAGTCTGAGGCAAATGTTTTACAAGGAAAGATACAGAGAAGCAGGAGACCTGTATAAGCAACTCTACTTTTTACTCTAAGTTCATTATTTAGCATTAGGAATATTAAACACGCAATTATTTCACTGTGGTTTTTCATTTAGCAACTCTCCTTATGTAAAAGTCATTTGATAGGAAACACCTAGTTCAGTTATTGCCAAGACTTTTATTTTTGAGTAAACTTTTTCCTCATGGAAAAAGGAGAAACTTTCAAAATCACTTCTAGCTATGCCCATAGAGTCTATCCACTTTTAGCACCAGTACACGCCACTCTGTAATTCTTTGCCATACAAGCCACTTAGATAAATACATTACACTGCAAGGCTCAGGGTGTATAAAAGAGACCCTGTGGCACACTAATAACAAATAAAGCTGAGTGGCATTAAACATGTCACTTCTACCAGAGCTCAGCGGGTGATACCCATACACATTTCTTTTCACACTATGTTATTAGCCCTTCTTCCCTCTCCCAAAAAGATGTTAAGGAGAAGGGTAAGATGCTTTCATATCTCTGTACAATCAAGGAAAACATTAGGAAAATTAAAATAGACTGTAGAATAAGTATTGTATAGCAGACTAGATTTTAAACATCAGATTTATACAAAAGCGTTGTTGTTTCATGTGAATAGGCAACTAAATACGGTGATGCAATGAATGAACAAATGTAGATACTGGACTTCTTATATACACTCTCACTCCTACCTCACCATATATGTAATGTGATACAATAAAAGCTTTCACTCCGTATACAATGACAGAGCTTAAATAAGCAGGCCAGTTTCTTCTTTTAGACAACTGTCATGAAGATAAAGTTTGAAAACAGATACACAGAGCTTTTCTTTAGGAAATTAAAAAAAAAAAAAAAGGTTTGGGGGAAGAGCTGTGACAGCTGATTTTTCATTTTCTGAGTAAAATAAATGAAAATTTATCTCAGATGTAAACATACTAAGTCTTTTCTTTCCATAGATATGGATTTAATCTAGGGAAAGGCAAAAATAAATTATTGGCCTAGTTGCAGAACTAATAGGAGAGATGAACCCTTGCAGCAAGAAGGAGCAAATCCTTGTGTTACAGTGCTCAGAAAATGTCTGAGCTCTTTACTGAGGCAGGAGTCACCCTGAAGAGTTGGATGCTGGGCAATTCTCTATTTGTAGACAGTGGGAGAGTAACTTACACAAAATAAAACTCTAGATCATCTAGGAAAGGGCTCCTGAATGCCAAGAGAGGGTGTAAACAAAATCTCTTATCCAATATTCTGAGAGTACTCTGAAGTATGTGAGATAATTAGTGATGAGGAAACACGAGATCCAACCACTCAAAAATCACAACAGCAGACTTTATATACCAGTTAGTGCAAGGGCTGGCAAGTAAAAATGATGGGATAGCATGTGTAGGACTCATGGCAGTGAAACCAGCAATTAAAGACAGCTGGATTCAGATTTTACTCACCTCTAAATAAATAATGCACAGAACGTGTGTTCAGAGCAGTCCTGAATATTGTTAGAAATATTTGAACAGGTTGGAATTTATATCAGTGTCCTGCTTAAAGCCTTTTGACACACTGATTTTGAAGACATGGTAGTCCAGAAGAATACATAGTCCCCTCAGCAGGGCTATGAAATGCAACTTGATGTTGTACAAACCCCCAGAGTAAGCCCAGCACTGCTGAAAATGTCTCAGACCTGCTGCTGGACCACAGTGTTTGAGTACTGTGAGCATGTGGGCTATGACATACAAATGGATAGTGATGAGTGTGTGCACAGCCATTGCACTGAAAATCCACAGGAGTTTTAGGAATTTCAACCAGAATAAGATTACTACATGCTATGAAATCCTGGCTGTAATTCCTCGGGATTTATCCAGCATTCCTCTCTGGGGGGGGGGGGGAAAGGCGCTCGCCCCAAAAAAAAAAAAAAAAAAAACAAACCAACAAAAAAAACCCACTCAAGCAATAATCTTACTTCTCTAGCCAGCAGGTCAGTCAAATTTTATGGAGTTTTCCTTAAGAGAAGAAGCATGAAGTATTTGAGTATTTTATGTTTTTATATAATAAATGTGATTTTTAAAAATCTGTAAAAGGAGAGAGAGTGGTGTTTGAGAAATACCATGCTATCCTTTCTTGCAAACAAATTTCCTGTGCCTTGGCCCACCAGTGGTGCCTCTGCCAAGGTGGTGGGGATGTGACTGTGCCACTGATTGCAGTAGTGGAATGCAGGGATGCTGGAGCATAGAGTCTGTGAGCCTGGCCTAGATGGGTGCCCACAGGGAGGAAGGGATGACCCAGATCTTACTGTCTTCAGTTTTAAGTTGATTTTCCTAACTTCTAGGTGGAGTACTATTTATATTTCACAACAACTGTGAACTACTGTCCATTCACACTTTATTATCCCTTGGGAGAGGAAAGAAACCACAGGCTTTGGTGGAAGAAGTTTGTGGCAGCCCCAGGACAAGACTTTATAAAAAAGATAAGTACATATCAACTCCAGGAGCTACCTTTGCTCTCCCCAGGTAAGAGGCACATGTTTGCATGTCAAATTCTCTTCCTGTGATCATTCTTTAAAAATAAGCATCAGAACCATGGGATTTCTTGTTTCCTTACAAATATGAAACATAGCACATAAAACACAGAGGTTTAAAAACAATGTACTTTGTTTGCACACTTCGGTTGATTAATATTTATCCTGTCCTGCAAGAAAAAAATCTCATTTTGCAGCCTCTTTCCACAGTGTTTAACTTTGATATAAATATGTGTGGCCCTCATGTTAGTTTTTTTTCCCCTTAACCAGAAGCAGTTGGCTGGAACATAACTTAAATTGATTTTTTAAAGCCATAATATAACATTATGTGCTATTATACAATAAGAGATTTGGCTTGTGTCTCCTGCCTTGTATTCTTTAGATTGGGACCATCTTATTGCCTCAGTGACTCTATCCCACTGTGTGACCTGCTTAGCTGTAATCATACCTTGGAGTCTTTGATTACAGTAAAAGCTGATGCCATAGTAAAATTCCCTTTAATATTTACATTTTGAGACCTTCTGAAATGATGCAATGTCCTTTTTATCTGAAGTGCATTACCTCAGTGTGTCTGTGAATCAGCATCATTAGATCTGCATGAGTTCATCCTTAAAAAGGATTAAAAACTGTTCCCCCTTCTGGGAATGGGGGGGGGGAGGTGGGGGGACAAACAGTGCTAATAGCAATTCTCAATTAATTTAGGGTTTATGACTTTACTGTCCTTGTTCTGCTTTTCCTTTCATTTAGGGTATTTAACACTTCAGAGTAAAACTGGTCCATGAAGATGGACAGATATTTTTGGTGTCCACAGCTGTTCTGTAAGAAATTCTTCAAAATTCTCTGTGTAGAAGGGAGTTTAGAGTGTATTTATTTATTTATTTATCC